>OY856186.1:272920642-273286642 GCA_963693315.1 Diogma glabrata
ATTCAAATGCAATGGACTTAGAAATAAAAATAAAATGCTTTTGAGCTACCTTGGTTACTCTGCCAGATCTTTGTCTTTCTGGTGTTGTTTCATTGAAGCGAATGCCGCAAAGTTCTGCCAAATCCCTTCATTTGTTAAAATAATTTTAAATTTAGTATCATCTCTGCATTGTTTTAAGCATCAAGAAAGTAGTTTTAATTAAAGCGCTTGTTCTAGAAATTATTATATCTTTGCTTTGTAACTGTTCAGAGAGTGAATTTGTAAACGACAGCAGATCGTTCAGCATACAAAAAAGGATGGTTTTTTCTATACGATCCCGGGCATCCCGGGTTTAAAATTTATGAGTCACGTAGGTCCCAGGATCTGTAAAACACCACGGGATTGCAATCCCTGCGTGACTCCTCTTATGTCGAATCGTTTTTTTGTTTGTTTGCCTTTATTTGTCTCAGAGAGAAAGAGTTATGTCTACCCTAATCTGATCAGAGCCAAATCGTTAAAATGTGGGACAAAATGCAAACATTCTTCCAAATACTAACTAATTAGAATTTCTATTGCGAGAAAGTGGGACGGTGAAAACGTGCTAACTAGATTGTGCATAAATTTACTATTAATGCTTTCCTTTACTATTTGTTTACTATTTAATTCTTCATAAAATTCTTTTGTTTTAATTGGACATTTTTTAACCGTTAGGAAATGGTGCTTACAGTGGTTCGTACATTTTCAAAAATTTTTCTAGTGCTGGCATTACCGCCAGCCAGCGAGTTTCACTGTATTCCAATAAGTTGGTTATGTTCGACATTACTTTTGCGTAGAACTCCTTCAACTTAAACCAGTAACAGACAGTAAAATATCCAAATTTTTTTAACCCTGCCATTTAAATCAGCAGCATTTCTTTATTGCATTATTAGAATATGGGCTGCGAATCCAATACTCAATATATTCTGGTTCAAATTCGCGTTAGCTTGCTTTTAAATTTTCACCCCTCGACGTGACACCAGTAAAATTAGTGTTCGTGTTATCAGCGCAAATTGCAACTAACTTTTTGTCAATGTTAAATAACAACAAGAAAACAAAACAACAACAAAACTTGTTTAAGCTACAAGAGCTGGCGGCTTATAGCAACGCTTTTTTATTGTTTATCTGTACCCTGGTTAAACATTCCAATTCAAACCTATTGAATCGTATTAAATCCAATATAATTTCAATAGGTTTTAAATCGGATTGAATTGGTTTAATAGGAAGACTTCGATCTACCAATTAAAATTCAATCGGAATGAATGGGATTCAACAGGAAAAGAGGTTCTGTAGGATTCTAATGGAAATTTCAATCGGAAATTAAGAGATTCAATAGGAAAAGAGAACTTAGAAAAAATTAACTATCTTATGAATTTAACAGGATTTAATTGGTTAAAAGATTTAATAGGAATGAATAGGATTAATCGGAATTCTGCAATGGAAATTTCCAATTAATTCCCTATTTATATACATTTCCTATAGAATCCTATCCATTCCGGTTGAAAAATAAGAGATACTTAACGGGAATGAATAGGATTGTATTGGAAATAGATTTTTTGAATAGGAATAAATTGAAAATTCCCAATGCAGAATTCCGATTAATCCAATTCATTTTTTTCAATTGGTTTCAATTGGAATGTTTAACCAGGGTATCTATATGTCTTTTAATATCATAATGTCTACAGCAGCCAAATTCTGTAATTGTGAAGCGGTGAAGTGATAAGTTTTTTAATGAAAAGAAACGAAGAAATTTTTATCACTTCACCGCTTCACAGTTACAGAATTTGGCTGCTGTTAATACAATAAACTTTCGCGTCGTTATATTTTTATTTTTTTATAAAAGGATAGTCCAATTCAATATCGTATGAGAATTTACGTAAACGTTTTCTAGCCGTGTTGATTTGCAGGAGAACTTTTTAAATATAATTTTAAAAATTAGTACAAATTTACCTTTTATAGTAGCTTAAAACTTTTGTTACACAAGTAAAGACTGCAAAACAATTGAAACAATTTATTTTAATTTTACTAAATAATTAATATCTTTTCTGTATTCGGTAAGTATGAGAGGTATACAGTATACCTCTCGTTCTATCTTTTGAAAATCTATACCATTTATCAAGTTTTTATGCTGTTTACTGTTTAAGAACTGTTTACTGTTTACTGTTTACTGTTTACTGTTTACTGTATACTGTTTACTGTTTACTGTTTACTGTTTACTGTTTACTGTTTACTGTTTAAGAAGAAACAATCTTTATTGAGAAAAAAAATTATATATTAGAAAATAAAAATTTTACTTTTGAGCTACCTAATTAAAGTGTCTTTTAAACAGAGTTTGAAACGCTACGTATATCACTCCTTTACTTTGTTCTTTCAGAGTGCGTAGCTTAAAAAAATATAACACTCCCACATACAGGAGTGAAAATAATATAATATCATTCTTGCTACTAAATTGAAATAAATATTTTCTTTCAAATACTCAAAACTTTTATTTTTGCTTCAAATTTGATGCTTTCCAACGTAAAATGCTTCGAATGATTCGTTCAATTATTCATGTATTGTTAGAAAAATGAATATAAAGGATGACTAATTTTGTTCTTTTGCAAATCGAATGAAAGAACAGGAAAATGTAATCTGCTCCAAAGGAGTAAAATCGAAAAAACAAAAATTTTACTCTTACGAGTAAGAACGATATTCAAATTATGAACATTTTAATTTTTGAATATTATTTCAAAGGATTGAAATGAGGGCTCGAATAAAGTAAAATTGCAAACTCTGGTTTGAAAATTTAAATGTGTATGAATTTATACGGAAAACTGCGTCTTTTTAAGTAAAATATTTCGTATTTTACTTTTCATAATATACTTGCGATCTCTCGTATATACACCGGGGAGATGTTTCTATAAACAAAGAAACATTTTCGCTGAGGTAGATGTGTTAGACATCAAAAGATATTATAGTTAAAACGCTATTTAGTAAAAAAAATATTGCACTGGTTTGTTCTCTCAATATAGTTAAATCAACATACATATACATAACATTATACAAACTGCAAGAAAAAACTGTGAAGCCATTGCTTTGACTAAGATATTGCGCAAACTGTACGTAGGTAGATATAAGGTTTTTTGATTATTTCGATAATGCGGGCAAATGTGGTGGAAATATTTGTTTCGTGGGACGCTTCGTGGGACAAATTTCTCCGTGCGACAACGCAACGAAATGTGGGACATTTCCACGCTGCGTGGGACGTCTGGTCAGTTTACTATCCATAAACGTGCGAAATTTTTCATTTGATTCAAAATTGTACAATTATTGCGAGCTTCTTTTAAATCTAAAAGAAAAACCTACCACAAAAAAATAATAGTTTCTGTACAAAACAACTTCAAAAAGACTCTCCAAATTAGTGTTGCCAACTTTAAAATAATTATCCTCAACACCTTCTCTTAATTATTAATTCTTAAAATTTAACATTACAAACATTTCAAACAAAATTTATTTAACAAGAAATTTATCAATTAACATTTTAAATTTTTCTTCGGTGAGAGGTTTTGTAAAACAATCTGCCAATTGAACTTCTGATGTACAATATTCGATTTCAATTACTTTATTTTTAACCTTTTCATTTATATAATGATATTTCCCATCAATATGCTTACTTCTTCTATTAAACACTCCATTTTTAATCAATTTTATGGCACTTTGATTATCTACAAATAGTTTAACCTTTACAGGCTTTGATATTATTTCTTCAATCAAAGATTTTAAGTATACAATTTCTTTAGTACATTCTGCCGCTGAGATGTATTCTGCTTCTGTACTCGAAGTTGCTACTATCGGTTGTTTTCTCGAACACCAGCTTATCGGACCACCACAAAATTTTACTATATAACCAGATGTGCTTTTACGTGATTCTATATCACCTGCATAATCCGAATCACAATATCCCTCTATGTATGATACACCACTGTGTACATCAAACGAAATTCCATGGTTTATGCTTTCTTTTAAATGTCGAAATATTTGTTTTACTTTGTTGATATTTTCTTTTGAAGGGTTTTCCACAGATCTACTACTATAACTTACTGCGTATGAAATATCTGGTCTTGTTTTGTTAGAAAGATAGAGTAGATTTCACACTGCTTCACGATAAGGAAATGCACTCTTATTATCAATAAAGTTTACTACTGCTTCTGAATTCTTTGACATCGGTACCTTAGCAATTTTGGCATCTTCCATTTGAAATTTTTCAATTATGTTTTTCGTATATAATTCTTGATTTAATTTTATATTTTCTGAGTTCCAAAATCATTTTTAGGTATAGGAATTGAACTATACCTAAAAATGATTTTGGTTTTTCATCAATAACTATTTCAAACTGCTTTTCCAAACTATTCAGCAACTCTTTCATTTTTATTTTATCATTTCCTATTATAATTGCATCATCAACGTAAATTGCGAGAATTATTAACCCATCTTCTGATCTATATATACATTGTTCTGAAACAAGTGGACTAAAAGTCCTTTATACTTTAAAAAATTTGTTATTCTTACATTCCATCTCATTGGTGCTTGTTTCAAGCCATAGAGTGTTTTTTGCAATTTACATTATTTTTCATTGTCATATCCTTCTGGCATGTACATATAGATATTTTCTTCCAGTTCACCATACAGGAATGCAGTTTTTATATCAAATTTCATGATATAATCTCTTCGACTCGCCGCTAACCCAAATATTATTCTTAGTGCGCTGCTGTTTATTACTGGACTGTAGGTTTCCTCATAGTTCAGTCCATATTTTTGTTCACAACCTCTAACTACTAGTCTCGCTTTATACCTTCCATCATCTTTTATTTTGAATACCCATCTACTAGTCAGAATTTTTTCATTTCCAATATCAGACTTGTCTACACATACCCATGTTTTATTTTTCTCAAGCGAAGTTTTTTCTTCTTCTATTGCCTTCAACCATTTTTCTTTGTTTTGACCTGTTGACCTGCCTCTTCATATGTCAGCATCGCAAAATCTTTATATTTGTCTGGAATTTTACGTGTTCTTCCAGATTTTCTCTGATCATTAACTGTTTCATTCGTAACATTTATTGTTTCATCTTCTTGTTCTCGTTCTATTGTTTGATCTATTTCTAATTGTGGTTCTACATCCTCTGTTTCAGTAAAGTCTTCCTCGTATTCATTGACCACAACATTTATTTTACTAGTATTATTGTTTTTTCCATTTTTAAATTTGACATCTCTCGAAATTACGATTTTTTGTTTTTCTGAATCATATAATCTATATCCGTTTGGCGAATACCCAACAAACACAAACTTTTTACTCCGATCATCCAGTTTTTTAAGAGGACTAAGAACTTTTGCAAATGCATCAGAGCCAAATATTTGAAGATTTGATAAATTTGGTTTTTTGTTATGCCAGTTTTCAGCGGGTGTATTATTAATTGCTTCTGATGGACTTCTATTTATTAAGTAACCCGACGTTAAAACTGCTTCACCCCATAGATTTTTGTTTACTTTACAATCTGAAATTAGTATTTTCAAATTTTACCACATAAAGCCCATTATCAGTTAATTCACCTTGAAACTTTTTAGTGTCTTTTGTGATTTCTACTTTATTTTTACTAAAATTAACTTCACCACCTTCTTCTATTATTGAATGGACTGACAACAAATTTTTGCATAGTTCTGGAACATACAATACATCATTTAAAATACATTCATTATTTTCAATGCTCGCATGGAGGGATCAGTTTTATTAATTTGTTAATTTTTTCTATTTTTTGATCCACGGGTGTGACAACCCCGCATACTCCAGTCCCTGCTATTGGCATATGAGTTAACGTGAGATATCACATACCACTGGCAATAGCAGTGAGATATCACTAGCCAAGGTGATATCTTAGGGGTGCTGGCGGATGAACTGTATTCAGTCAACGGTAGCACTCTCAATCTTAGCTAATGAATATTCCTTGATGCTGGAACGCTGTAGCTTGCTCGAAGAAACGAGCCTCCATATAACTATATATCTAAGCTTTAATCATTGAAAAATATACTGCGTCCCATAATCAAGGATTATGCCATTAGCTGGTCTATTGGCAAACCAATTTTAGTTTTGTTCCTGCAAATTTTTAAAACAAATTTACTTTTTACCTCTTATTTTATTTTTATTTTCCCTATCCTATCACGAAATATTGGCCTATGTCATATTTTATATGTGATAGGATTTATGGTTTAGTTATCCATTATTTAACAAAAAAATATTAAAAAAAAACAAAACAAAACAGATTTGTGTCCATTAACATCCTTAGAACGCATGTTGTTGTGGGACCTTGGTCTTAAAAGGTTTTTATGTGTTGTTGTGACACATATTGTAATGCCTACTACACATCACATTTTATTTAGAAAAAAAAAAAAAAAAATGCTACCAACAGCTCCAGTTTTTATTGTCAAATTTTTCTTTGCAATACCAATCTCTGAAGTTATTTCTCTAATGTTTTTCAATAACGTTATGTCATTTGTTATATGAGAAGTGGATCCTGAATCTACAACCCACTCGTCTTTTACATTCTTACTTTTCAATGTTTCTACTAGAAACGAAACCTTTTTATTTTTAATTTTATTAAAAAAACAATCTTTGGACTCATGATTATTTTTCTTGCAGATCGTACAATAAATTTTACTTTGATTTTTACAAAACTTCGCAAAATGTCCAACTTCACCACATCTATGACATTTTACACCACTTACACAATTTCTAGCAATATGACCACTTTTATTGCATTTAAAACACTTCATTAATTCTGTCTTAAACGCGACAACGTTGTGTTTTTCCTCGTTACTAATATTTCGTTGTTCTTCACTTAACAATCTTGCCATTAGATTCACTAAAGTTTTTTCAGCAATTGGGGTTGACTCCCAAGCACTTGCGAAATACTTATAACTATCCGGAAGTGTAGATAAAATCTTCGATATCAATATATCGCCCTGTATTTCTTGTCCCAATGATTTTAATTTGTGGGCAATATTTTCCAAATTACTGATATGCGTTGCTATGTCCGTCCCTTTTGTGCACGTGTAACTGAAGAAGTCGTGCATCAGTTTACATTTCTGTTGTCCAGAATCTTTTTCATAGATAGCACATAACTTCTCGAACATTTCTTTGGCTGTTTTAGCATTTATTATATGCATTAAAACTTTTTTGTCGACACTTGTCACTATATATTTTTGAGCTTTTGCGTCTTTTATTTTCCACTTACATCTTTTTTCTTCTGTATCATCTGCTTTCAGCATTTCATCTCCGGTTGTTATTTCATAAACTCCATGAGATTGTAATAAAATTTTTACTTGAAATTTCCAAACTACGAACATGTCGTAGTCGCATAATTTTTCTACACTACACATTTCATCTGCATCAACATTAGACGCCATTTTTACTTTTTTTTACTTTTATCCAAATTTTTTTTACTTTTAATTTTTTTTACTTTTTACTTTTTGTTTTTGCTATTGCTGGGCACATAACCTGTAAGATAATAAAGAATTTTAAAACAGAAATATGCAATGGTTTTACTTTACAAATGAAATGTTTTATTTTAATTTCGATTTTTCAGCATTACAATTTTACTGCGTCTTGTACAAAACAACTTCAAAAAGACTCTCCAAATTAGTGTTGCCAACTTTAAAATAATTATCCTCAACAGATTTTACATTTAGAATTGTTTTTAATTTATTGTTTTTAAAAAAGTCTTGTAAAGTTTGTACAATATGATATAGATAAAAAACAGGGCCAAACAGTCAGGGTTCTCAAAATAAGTGGGCATAAGGGGATCAGTTTTTATTGTTTTAAATATTTTTTTTATTTTTGATCTACGGGTGTGACAACCCCGCGTACTCCAGACCCTGCTATTGACATACGAGTTAACGTGAGATATCACATACCACTGGCAATAGCAGTGAGATATCACTAGCCAAGGTGACATCTTAGGGGTGGTGGCGGATGAACTGTATTCAATCTTAGCTGTGAAATAATCCTTAACCATGAGACGCTATTGCTTCCTTGAAGAAACGAGCCTTCATATAACTATGTGTGGGCTTTAATCATTAAGAAAGACGGTGCGTCACAGGATCAAGGAAAGCCGGCTGGATTATTGGCAACTACATTTTTGTTTTGTTTCAGCAAATTTTTATCAAAATTTGCTATTTACTTTTTAATTTACTTTTATTTTCTTTATTCTATCATAAAATATTGGCCTATGTCATATTTTGTCTGTGATAGGATTTTTTGTTTAGTTATCCATTCTTTAACAAAAATTATAAAAAAAAGGAAGATTTACGTCCATCAACACCTTTGAACGTATGTTATTGTGGGACCTTGGTCATAAAAGGTTAAGTGTTATTGTGACACATATTGTAATTCCTACTACACAACACATTTTATTAAAAAAAAAAATAATTAGGTTGTGTTCTCCTGCATGTACTTACTTTTAAGTTTATATAAATTACCAATGGCCAAAAACAATTGAAATTTGAATGTTAAATACTGCACTATGAACTCTCGAGGTCCGAGGAGCCCTATATTAATGAAATATTTGGTTTCCTCTGGCTCAGACACGAATATCTTATAAACAAAACACAATCGTTCTTCTAAAAGCGGTAATGCCGTGCACCTTATAGTATGATAGAATTTTGTCAACATACGTACCCACGGCGTTTTTGGACTAAAACGATCGTGTTTTGTTTATAAAACTGATTTCATCAGAAGATTAGAAGCAATACGACGGCCTATTAGTCCCTCACCTACATAATTTTCTGATTACCATATATTTTATGCTCCGTGAGGTGCCTCTCCTTGACGAGCCCGAAAACATTTGCTCTGCGATTTTTTTCAAATCGGCCGCTTTTGCTTTCAGCAAGCTCCGAAAAATGCCGATTGCCCGGGATCTTGTAAATTTTTGTTTTTTAACTATGGGGGTTGGAAATTTGATTTAGAACACAAGGGTAACCTTGTCCGAAAAAAATTTGTCTGCTATTGTCTAGTACGACAACCCAAACATCCAAAAATCAGTTGTCGGACTCGACAATAGCAAACACATTTTGGTCGGACAAGCTGACCCTCGTATTCTAAAACAAATTTCCAACCTTCACAGTTAAAAAAAGTAAATGTGGTAGCAAATTGCAATGCCCCCCCCAGCCCTACCCAATTGACGCCTCTGGTCCGAAAATTGAATAATGTTACAATCAATGACGTTCAACAGATCAACTTTGAAATTCAAGTTACTTCAGTACAATTGATTTAGCTAGCGGTTCAATTAGACGAGATACGTTCAACACAGCATTTAGTACTACCTTGGGATACTTTCATTTCAAAAGAATGCCTTTCGGTCTAAAAGGGTCACCCTCTACTTTTCAACGTTTAATGAACGCCATACCCGTGACTATTGATTCGGGCAAGGCATTTTATTTGTACGATGTACGGACAAAAAAATCCCTCTGCATTCTGTCACTAAAACAGTGGGTGATCTCAACAATTTGACTGTTTGCACAAGTCGATTGATGTGTAAAACGAGAAAAATAATATGGTTGAGGAATGATGGACCCAATTTCATCCGAGCACTGCTGGTGACAATATTTATAAAAAACAACGAGATCAGCAACATTGGGATGGTGTTGTTTGTAGGGAATCAAGATTTGATGTTAAATTTCGATCACCCACAATTCGTATAGGGACCATGCATTGCTATTTGATTCGACCGTCGCGATTTAAGTGTTAGGGTCTGTAAGTATTGGTTCTTTTTTTCAACCAATTACACCTTAAAAAAATTTTATGATCTAGTATTCCGTTCAAATTATTCGATTGTTTTGTTGTTTGTGTAAATATTAAAATGAAAATAAAGTAAATTAGGCACTAATTATCGACATTTTATACAATATACATAAATATTTATTAAAGTTTACGCTACAGGAACGGAGATTTTTAGTAACATTAAAGAAAAAGTACGATTTGATTTAATATATGTAAAACGACAAACGTCAAACTAATTTCAAATAGAACCAAAAGTTTGTATACTCAACACTCGGCGCGTAACAATCAGATACGCACGATCCCTATAGCACGCTTTTGACACGCTTCGCTCCAAATTTGACAACAATACTCCATACTGTTATGAATATATAGGACTTTGATGCGGAGTGAAATATTTTTTACATTTATTGAGGAGGCGAAGTTTTAAGCCGCTTTTTCAGTTGCTGCAGTGTTTGCGTTCCTTCATGCAGTTTTTTTTTTTAAACCAATCATATTCCTTAAAAATGATGATTTTTTCTGCTGCAGATTTTTCATCAGAGTCGCTTTATGCCCAAAATACATCTGCAGAAAGTCTGCACGCAGTGCTGCATGCATATCTGCATCTAAAATAGATGTGCAGAATTTTTATATATTTGACGTGCAGAATTTTCGTAACAATGACAGTTCGTGTTCTTACGTCCCAGCTAGCACAAAATACATTAAAAATATATTAATAATGCATTAAACGTGATACTTTAATGCATTCGAATGTATCACGTTTTTCTATGAAAGAATGGTTACGATGTCCGTCTGCGTGATCAATTTCCCCTTAAAAAAACAAAAGATTAGTTTACGCGAAATGCATTAAAAATATATTTCAGTAATGCATTACGAGAACATTTTAAAAATGCATTCGAAATGTATTCTTCTATTACATTCAGAATGTATTTTAATAATCCATTCTGAATGTATTACAAATAAATATTACGAATGTATTTTTAAGAACACATTCAGAATGTATTATTTAAATACATTCTGAACGTATTTTAAGAATATACATTTATAATGCATTCTTTAAATACATTCATAATGTATTATCCTAATACATTCAGAATGAATTTCATGGATTCATTCTGAACATATTTCAAGAAAACATTCTGGTGGTATTCTTGAAATACATTCAAACTGAAATGAAAATAATTAGGTAAAACAGTTGAAAATGAAAATAAAATGAAATGAAATAAAATTAAATGAAATAAATAATAAATAGATAATAATAAAATAAAATGAAAATAATTAAGTAAAACCGTCAGTCTTTTTTGAAAATTTTGCATTATGAAATACATTGTTTACATTTTTACTTCAATTTTAGGCAAGCACCGCACTACCTAATAGCATAGCTAATACAAATATATATATACCTACATCATCACGGTGAAGCGAATACATATGATTTTTCCCATCCAAAAATCGCCCAAACTGCCCAAAAAGATTTCACTTCAAAACATTTATGAATGAAACAGACATTTTTATTATTTTTTTTTTTTTTTTATTGTTTACATATTTATTTGGTTTTTGGGCATGTCATGTTACATGACATTGGTTTTTTCAGCCCATATAACCAATTTTTATTATTTGCATTTTAATGAGTTTTATTTACACTTTACAGGGTTACATATACATAAAAAAAATATATTTAGAAACTAATGATTGTTTTAAACATCATAATTTAAAAAAAATTATCTCACTAAGGGCCGATTGTATGAACAAGGATGGATAGAAAAAAATCCGAGGATAAAATTCTATCTTCATCCAAGCATTCTTTTTTTGTCGATTGTATGAACACGCATAGATTAATTTTAATTTTTGTTTTTATTGCAGTTTATAGCACTTTTTTTTATAAGTGACAATACTTTTTCTTTTACTTTTCTATTAAATAAATTTAATTATAAATTAAAAAACATTATTTCAAAATTGAAATTGAATATATTAAAATTATATTAAAAATATTATTTATTTAACTATTAATTTATATCAAATAACAAAATTTTGAAACGCAAAAATTTAAATTCAAAAATAACCACAAATTCAAATCAAAATTTTCCTGCTATGCACATGTCAAAAAAAAAACAAATTGTTTTATCTTTTGTTTTATAGAAGAAAAATAGAAGATAGATCTAAGGATAGATCAACAATCCTCGGATAGATTTTTTATTTTATCTTGATTCATACAATACAAACGACGATTAATCCGAGGATTTATCTTATCTATTCATACAATCGGCCCTAAATACCACTCGTTATAAATTTTACCGCTGGTAGGTGGCGAAACACGATGAATAATTGTAAATAAAATTCCTTGTTGTAGTATTTCGCAATAATCTATTTCGAAATACTACAAGGAATTTTATTTACAATTACCATTTGTTATTGAAATTTTTTTATGAGATTTTCCAAATTTACTCATTAAAATATTTATTAGCAAAACCGTTCAATAGACTTGTAGTTTTTTATGTGTGAGTGAAATGCTTTGAGTTTTAGATTTTTATTAGTGAATTAAAGGGTTTTTAAAGATGACTGTTTCAGTTAAAAACTGAAACACTTTTCAGTGTTTTATATATTTTGTTGTATTCTATTAGTACTTTCATAAGCACAATATATGAAAACTATTTAGATTTAATAGTTTCTGTAGAATTGAAGGCCGTAAACATTGATTTTCAACCCCTAAAACAAAAAAAAATAAAATAACAATTTTACTTAAAATTATTATCTTTTTTTAAACAAATAATGGATTTCACATATATGGATATTTTGTTTATATATAAGTAAAATTATAAAACAAAATTTAGAAAAAAATGTAATGAAATTACCCCTACACACTATATTAGACTGATATTCTAAAATTGGAAAATTTTACCTGGATGTGAAAAAGGACCAGACTACCGAATCGGAACGTTGAACGTGCACAGCCTGAGCGCTCCTGATACTCTAATAAGTCTAGAAATAGAGGCTGAGAGGTATTTGATGGATATCATAGCTCTGCAAGAAATTAAACAGCCAATAATCGGAAAACAAGATTTGGATAGTCACTCCTTATAATGTAGTGGTCATCCTTCTCGAAGAGAATTTGGTACTGGTTTTCTTGTTGGTGCACGCATACAAGAAGCCTTGATGAAATTCATCCCAGTCAATGAGAGGATCTGCTACCTACGTGTACGCGGTACATACAACAATATTTCTCTTATTGTCGTGCATGCACCTTCTGAAGCCAAGACCGTCGACGAGAATAATAATGTCCACATAGCACTGGGAGAGGTTATGAAACAAACACCAATACGCGACTTCATTATGGTTCTTGGTGACTTTAATGGTCAAGACAAGTCGTTACAAAGCTATGTAGACGAACGAAGAGAGAATGGTCGAAGAGACGGTGTAAGGAAATTGATAACTTCACTAAAGAACATCAATTGCGTAACTTTTTTCAACAGGTTAAAACCTTAAAAAAGGGACCGCAAACAAGATCGACTGCTATTCAAAACGAAGAAGGAGAGCTACAAGTAGACCTTAAAAATATTTTAGATACTTGAGCCGCTTATTTTGAGAATCTTCTCAACTTAAGTGACCAGCAACAAGTCAGACGACGAGCAAAGCTTATTTGTGGGTCAAAGGTACATGTAAACGAAGCAACCAAAGAGAAATTCAAAGCGGCGCTGTCAATATTCAAACGCAATAAAGCATCTGGTATCGACGATATAACATCCGACATGATTTATGCATGGTGGGGAAACTCTATCCTTAAGATTGTTTGAATTTGTCCAAATGATCTGGAGGACTGAAACCATACCACAGGACTGGAACTCAGCTATGCTGATTCCAATCCATTAAAAAGGTAATCGCATACAATTTGCAAACTACAGAGGAATCGGTCTACTCTGCACAGCATATAAGATCTTTTCCTATATATTGCTACCCAAGATCAATCATTTTGCTGAACAACTGTTTAGGGAATATCAGTGTGGCTTTCGGCAAGGTCGAGGTGCCACCGATGCACTTCCCTCGACGAGGATGATTTCGGAAAAGTGTCGAGAGTTCAACATACCTGTGCACCAACTTTTCATTGATTTCAGGCAGACCTATACGACTCTGTTGAACGGGACACTCTATGATCTGCTCTGGTGTCAATGGGAATCCCTGGTAAACTGGTATCACTATGGAAAATGACAGTACAGAAGTCTCAATGCTGTGTACGAGTGGAGAACGAAATATTGAAGTTCTTTAAAGTCGACTTCGGTTTAAGACAAGGTGATGCTATCTCTTCTATACTCGTTAATTTAGCCTTGGAATATGTGTGCCGTCAAAAGAAACTATCTACTAACAACAATATCTAGTGAATAAACTCAGTACAGATGATCGCTTACGCTGTTGATGTTGTCGTCCTCGGCTGAAGTGAAGCTGTTATGAGTTAGACTTTTAAGTCGGTTGAGAGTGGTGCTAGAAAAATTAGTCTTCAAATTAACTACAATAAAACCAAACATACGAATGTTTCAAGAGAAGCTGAGAAGTAAAAATTGAATGTGGAGTGATGAACGAATTGAGAGAGTTGAATCTTTATAATATTTGGGATCCATGCTTGACTCAAAGAAAAGCATACTTACAGATATAAAAGCGCGAATCGCTGCAAGAAATCGAACTTTCTACTCAATTAAACCTCTCTTTGGATCACCGTATGTATCAACTAACACCAAACTCAAGTTATACAAGACATTGATTAGACCGGTTGTGATGTATGGGTAACAAGCATGCTGACATTTACGTGAAAAATAGCAAAAGGAGCAAATGGGCAAAGAAAGTGCGATTGAACCACAAAAGCTGGAGGAAAAAAGTCTATAAAACAACGATTTAGCAGAAGAAATAAACGGGTTAAGCATTGTAGGAGAAAAACTAGTGGTGAAAACTATCAAAAGTGACACACCGTTGAAACCAACTAGCAAAAAGAAGCGTTCTGCGCCCACTAGTGCTAAAGCGGGGAGAAGATTAAAAAATAAGGCATAAATACTCCACACAGGTAATACGGAGATTTCGACTGAGACAGAAGCCAAATGGTAGATTGAAGAACATCGTAAAGAAAAGCGAAAGAAAAAACAACGCAGGACAACAGAGGGAGTGTATCAAAAGCCTGATGTGCTGCTCATTAAAAAAATCGGTTTGCCTACTTATACCAATATTCTTGAAAATGTGAAAGGGTTCGCATCAGATAAACAACCTTAGGAGGTTTGCTTTTGGAACTACAAATCACTAAAAACAGTGCAGAAGTATCAGTATTCGAAAAACTGGTTCTGAGAGTTGAAGCAGAAGTAAGAACCTTAACCAAAGAGTCAACTATCGAAGTCTTGGACATAGATGGAGTGACCACTAAGGAGGAAGTACGGGACGCTTTGACAGCGAAGTTTAACGAAGACAATGGTGTCGTTGTTAAATCTATGCGCAAGGCATACGGAGGTATGCAAACTGCAGTAGTGTGTCTGCGAACTGGTATAGCAGATACAGCAATTAAAGAACGGAATGTAAAGATAGGATGTGCGATCTGTCATATCCGAGAAAAAAAACTTTAAAGTGCTTTAATTGCCTGAACTACGGTCACATGGCACGATCATGCCAAAAAGAAGATCGTTCCATGTTATGCTTTATGTGTGGTGAAAGTGGCCACAAAGTGAGAGACTGCCGTAATAATCCAAAGTGTGTGATTCTTACGGGTGATAAACGGACAATAATTCAGCACGCTGCTGTATTCAATGCCCAGCGCTTGGGAACGCTTTAAATAGGAAACGTTGATGAGGTTGATTCAACTCAATCTACACCGTAGCGAGGTCGCTCAAGACCTATTATCACAGATGGTGCGGGAAAAAAATTGCAGACATTAAGTGAGCCATCTTACGCCATATAAGAATCTTGATGGAAAACTATAGGCGTCTGATAAAACCGGTGGTGCCGCTATATGGGTTTGTGGCAGGTGGGTTTTTAAGCATAAGGAGGAAAAATAGAAGGTGGCTTTGTAAGAGCTGAAGTAAATGGTATTCACATCTGCAGTTGCTATGCTTGACCAACCATCTCTATAGAAAAGTTTCACATTTTTTTGCACCGTTTGGTGAATGATATTCGAGGTAGAACTCTTTCGTCATAGCGGGTGATTTCAATGCCTGGGATATTGAATGAGATAGTCGAAAAACAAATGAGCGGGGAAGAGTACTACTGAAAGCATTTAGTACTCTAAATCTAGTCCTTTCAATTACCTGCAGAGGCAGTACCAACAGTGTCATCGATCTTACCTTTGTAAGCGTCGTACTGGTTGGAAACAGTACAAATTTGGAGGTCAATGAACAAAACACTAACAGTGACCACCAGGCTATATGGTGTGAAATAAAAAAAAAAAACGATCGACAGTTAAAATCAAAAGAAGTTTCATGGGATGGAGTGCCAAAACTTTCAACGAAAGCATTTTCTACTTCATGCTAAATAAGATTAAACTCACAGGGTCTGCTTCAAATTAAGCTTCACTGCTGATGAATGAAATATTCAGGGCTTGCAACGCAACTGTGCCAAGAAGATTGCTAAACAATCATTGACCACTAGTTTTTTGGTGGAATGAAGAAATCACAAAGTTAAAAAATGTATGCAACCGATCAAGACGGAAGTTTCAAAGAGCAAGAGGCGGTGATTATACCAGACTTCAAGAAAAGTACCGAGAAATGCGCATGGCGATCAAAACAAGCAGCGTAGATCGAGATCCATGGGGAACGCCATATAGAACCATTATGAAAAAACTGAAGCAGACATTCATCAGCACCAACAGGGCCTTACCTGCTAATGGAAATTGTTACTACCTTATTTCCACATCAAACACACTTGGTCGAAAATCTCCTACCAGAAGAAATCATGGTGGACGATGATGTTCCGCCATTCACGCAGGAGGAAGTTTTGGAATCCGTTTGGCAAATTGAAAACAAGAAGACTACCGGCCCCGATGGTATTCCCAACGTTTCCTTAAAGGTGGCAGTCCATGCACAACTAGACAACTTTATAGATGTTTACAACTCCTGTCTTAGGGAAGGTGTATTTCCTGAAAGATGGAAAAAACAACGGTTGGTGCTTTTAGGAAGGGCAAAATAAAGGAACCATCATCTTATCGGGCAATTTGTATGCTAGAAACTGCAGGATTGGAACGCATAATATGCAAACCATTCAAGCAAGCAGTCGAAACAAATGGAAGCTTCTCAAAATATCAATACGGATTTCGTAAAAACCATTTTACGGTGGAAACAACAAGATTTGTAGTTGATACAGCCAAAACAGTCCAAGCGGCACGTATATCCGCTAGAAATAAGTAGTTTCGATCAGACAGTTTTGTGTGCAAGTAGAATCTGATGTATCAGATTAGTTTAAACAAAACAAACTAATTACAAACAGATATCGAACAAATTTTAAAAAGAAAATTAACTACATATAAGCAAAACTACATCTATCGTATTTTGCAACAAACAAATATCAAGTCTACCACAGAACATATGTGTGACAAATGGCAATGTATGACACTAAAAACACACGCCAAACCTATTTTATATATGTCGTGCAATTACTGCAAAATATCAAAATAGTTTATTTCTAAGAAAAAAAAATGAATTTCTTCTATTCAAATCTTTTTATTTTTTTTTTTCCATTTACTGTTATAAGGTTTTCGCAAATTTTTGTTAGGGCTTGTTGCAAACTTTTTTGTTGTAACTGACAAGTTAAAATAGAGATTTTTAACTGGCAGCAGAGATTTATATTTATAAGAAACGGATTAAAATGTTTACACAGATTCTAAATGTATGGTTTATTTATAGTTTTTAAAAATATTAGTATCCAAACGGCCGTTATAACGATTTTAAAAAATCAATTTTTTTAGAAAAAAGCCTCTAGTTTCTTAACCATGTGTTGGATTTTGCTGATTCACGAGCTTGTCCAAATATTAATAGAACACACATGTACAGAAATTTTTTTTGATCTACCTCAACAAATGCGACCGTGAGAGTGCCGGTCGTTTTCGTTATATCTCATATCTTTTAAATATATATATAAATTTTTTTTTTGTTTTTCCTTCTCCGCTTATCATATATAGTCGTTTGGCACCAAAATTTTTCCCGAAATTCCGAGATGAGGCACATTGCAATAGGTAGATTTTTATATGAAATCTACCTAAAAGCTATTGCAGTGAAGAAATGGAACAGAGTAACCGAAAAGTACTGCGCAATTATCGCACTAGATGTTAAAATTGCATTTAATTCTGCCAGATGGCCACGAATCATGGAAGCGCTTGACCTAGTAAAAGTGCCAGGGTATATAAAAAAAATAGTAGCGAATTACTTCAACGGCAGAATCATGAAATACGACACCAATGATGGTGAAAAATCGTAGGACTTATTCTGTGGAACCTGATGTACGATGAGGTTTTCAAGCTCAACATACCATGATTATGCAAGGATTGTTGGTTTTGCGAATGATATCGCATTGGTTGTAATAGGAAAATAACCAGAGGAGGTAGATTGTAAATGTGGCATAATCATGGATCTAATAGAAAATGGCTTTCTACAGCAGGTCTGCAATTAGCAGAACATAAAAAAGAGACTGTGCTTATAACTAGTAGGAAAAAACGTGAAACCATAACGTTAAATCTCGGTGAGCAAGAAATTATTTCAAAGCCATCAATTAAATACTTTGGGATAACAATAGATAATAGATTATCGTTCAAAGAACACTTAAAATAGTTGGAGCCTAGGCAACTACAGTTCACACAATTTTTTTGCGAATCTTGCCGAATACTGGAAGAGCAAGACAGAGTTACTCTCCGAATCAAGTTTATAACCCCGCTGTTATAAATATATACAACTAATTTTAACATTTTAAGTTTTACGTATAAAGTGCACTAAAAATTAAACAACATACCTGTATCTGGCTTAAATAACGAAATAAAATTCAATAGCCTTGCGTTTTAGATTCGTTTCAATTAATTTTTTCTGCGATTTTTTTATAAACGAATATTCTCTAATAACATTAAAAACGATATATTATTGATATTTTATCTTTAAGCAATTTTGCGCCGTTAAATTTAACATGTCCGATAACACATAACTATAATGTAACAGTTAACCATAAAAACTTTAATAAATGTTTGAAATATCAACCTACATTGAACACTAACAAAGTTCACTCACGGAAACAACGTGTTTTCTTCTCTTGTAGCAAAATACGCTATTTTGCGTATTTTCTTATGGATATATGCTTTATTTTTACTTAAAATACTCCTTACAAACGACAGCACGACAAGGATATTGTGACACATTGAAGGCTTCCATGTGTCAAAATGTGCCCAATTATTGATTACGCGAGTACAAAATATTGATTACGCAACAACAACAAAACAAGTTTTATATTTTAGGTAGTAATCGATTACTTTCGTGATCAATAGAATGTATAAAAAATGCATTACTTTGGGATTTTAGCGTAATCGATCACGTTTGTGCTAGCTGGGACGTATTATAAAATAGTTATAAGTGAAGTGAAAGAAAACTGTCTTTTTAATTAAAAGATAGAAGAAAATAATTGAATCGTTGCCTGTAAAAATGTTTATGTCTAAATTAAAATTTAAGTTAAAATAACTCAAGTTAAAATAACTAAACTTTAAAGGATTATTTTATTTTTCAAATTTTGATATAAATAGTTAAAAAGTATGAATAAGTTTATAAATAATTATATAATTTTAATTACAATTTCAATAGAAGACATAAATTAAGCTCCACAATTTATGTTGATATTGGTTGTTATATAATTTTAATTTATTTATATATATTTATATTTTAAACTAAAGAAAATGTTTTATTTAGGATGCATGACGCGGGACAAATTGTTAAAAGTCGGGACTGTCCCGCCAAAGGTCTGGTCTGGTCACCTTATATTTTGCGTATTTTTTGAAATTTCAAGTATGCGCCATTACATCTTTTGAAGTGGAAAGAGTTTTTGCTGGTACAAATTTAAAATTCTACAAAAGTTTAAATATGTGTTTTATTTTTTTTTTTTAATTGTGATATTTTTTTTCTCTGTAATTGAATGAATTGTACTCAAGGATTGTACCGAATAATGATATTATTTAAATTGTGATAATTTTCATTTTTTAAATAAAATGAAATTTTTGAAAACTTAATTTTTTTTAAATTCTTTTAAATAATAAGGATTTTATCTCATTTTTAAGTGTCAGGCATTATAAAAGCATATAATACTGCATATTTTGGCCATTTTTAGTACACAAAACATCCGCTCCTTACTCAACATTTATTATTCACTACAAAAACCCATATGACATTACCTAAAAAAACAGCCAAAATGTAATTTTAAGATCGTAAAATTGGTGCAGTTTACAGTTTATTATTCAAAACTATCTACTCACTAAAGGAGTGATATCGTGTGTCAACCAGAAACGAGTGAAAAACAAAACATTTTCAAATAATTAAGTGTTCTAAATAATTCTACGAAGATTCAACAACGTTTTGACTTGACCCCTTTTAATTTTGATTATTTTTTGTTTATAGATATTCTTTCATAAATAAAAAATAAAAGTTCTCTTAGAATTTTTTTTTTCGACCAGGGGTCTTCACAGGGTGCCCCTCAATTTTTTGTTATTTTGTGATGTGGGTGCATTTTGACGAGCGATCTTAGAAAAACTACTCTAACGATTTTCATAAATGGTATGTCGTTGAATAGGTATTAGAGCAAAGTTTTTAAAAATGTACATTGTTAATTTTTTGAAATAATTTTTACCGGTGTAACAAGATGGCGCTACACCTTTTTTTTTAACTAAATTGAAGCTAATTTTATATCTAACTACTTGTGAAAGTTTAGGACATGCATTATTTTTTGTTTTAAAGATAAAATTCGTTGTGCGTATGACTGTCGGGAATCAGTTTTTTTTGTTCTGAAGGAAAATTATAAAAATGGCGTCATAAACTAAGAGATTTTTTTTTATGTTAAATATCAAATATTTTATTATTAGATGAACTTTTTAAAATAATATAAAAATTATATACAATAAATAAAATAAATACAATTGTTAAAAATGATTTACTTATTTTATAAACAGAAGTTTCTTTTGAATAGGAAAACACTTCTGCAATTATTTTCATTGTATTAGATGGCATAAAAAAATGAAATGTTTATTTACCACTCACTACCAATCACTTGTCACTCTTATAAAAAATAATTTGACTGTCTCGACGGCAAACAAAAAAGCCGTATAAATAACTAAACATATTTAGGAACTTTTGACTGGAGAAGTATTATGTTCGTATTATGTTATTATGGAATCATAAAGTAAAAGATTGTATTTTAACATTAAATTACAAATATTTTATTATTGAATAAACTTTTTAAAATACCATACAAATTATATATGTAGGTTAAAGATAGTTATTAAAAATTATTTACTTATTTTACATTTAAAAGTTTCTTTTGAGTTGGAAAACAGTTTTGCAATTATTGTCTTAGTATTTAATGGTACAAAAGAATGAAATTTTTGAGTTCCACACAGCTAAAAAAAAATTAAACATATAATGCAAATTGTTACACATATAGGTCCTACGGAAGTTTACATTACAAAACAATACAAAACTTGCTATATAAAGTTAAACTAATGCTCTTTGCATCAATATTTAACAGAGTACTTGGAGTAAAATGTAAAGTTTGTTGTTTAAAAATGTCTGTTATTTGCATTAAATAATATAATATTACGCGCAACATTTTTTTTAGTATGACATTTTAATGCAAATTACATCATAATTTCGAGTTACTTTGTTTATTACGCACCTGCCTAAATTAATCAAATTAAAATAAAAAAATTACAACGGAAAAAATTAAAACATACATACCACCTTAATTCCTATTATTATAGACTTTCAGCTGAGAAGCGATAACTAAAACATACATGAAACGATTTTAACTATCTATTTCTAAAATGGATAATACTCTAGTGAATTTTGAAATTTCATTAAATTTTTAACGTATTAAATTGTAGCAAGGTGCATTAAAACTTCTAGCTGTTCTATAGAAATAAATTATAATGCAAGAGTTGTTTTAAATTTTATAGATATGCATTAAAATTAGTTTTAATGCAACATTTACTTTACAATTCAATAATAACCTTCAACGCATAGCTCCTATTGCAAGACTTGCTTTAAATATTGCAGTTACTTTTTAAACTGTGCACTTATAGTAATCGCATTTTTATATCGATTTTGTAATTTTTCTTTTGTTAATTGATATTCATTTTTATCGGCGTATCCAAAGTTCATGGTAGATTCCCATTTTAAAGCCCATTCGAAAAGTTTTTTTGGTGTTTGAATTATATTTCTGTGTTCCCCATACTATAACGGTGTGCAGCATGCTTCAGTGTACCACCAATCCCATCGCAAGGTCCCTTTCCATGGCTGGTAGCATGAAAATGCCATTCTGCATCAAACCTTAAAGACTTTTTTATGGTGGCATAAGTTAATTAAGTTATGTTTATTTTTGTATTGAGAAGGTGCACCGTCGGTGTTATAAATTATTTTCCTAATATTATAATTTATATGCGTTCTCATGAATTCAATAAGTTTTGTAATGAAAAGATAGACTGTAGTACTGTTGTGATCGTTTATATCCGAAATGAGTATAAAACTTCGGTGCTGTATATATTAACTTGCGGCACTTTTAAAATAAATGACAAACGGATGAATAGTAGCTTGTGAATTATTATAATGATAGCCTTGAGCCGAATCCTGAATTATGCAGGCGTAGTTTTCAGAAAAATCCCCTTGAACGAGGCACTCTCCTGGTTCTAAGTTTTTTTTCTTTCCTCAATGAATGTAGATTGCTGTTTTGCTATAAAGTTGTGTGGTATCAAAGTTTGTAAACGGCAAACAAATTTTTTACTAATTTTTCTACAGTTTCTATTAAAGTATCCAAATTGCATCGATCAGTGGTATTCCATTGTTGATATTTGACTTGAAGGATTCCTTTAACGTCAAAATCAGATAGTAATCTTTCTTCCAGTTGTTGAAGTTTTTTTGAACATTCATTGCACTTCAAAGTATGACAATCTTCTGTTAATTTACCACATGAAACAAAGTCAATTAATGTTTTATAATTCTGGAAAGCAGCATCAGTAATCCAAGACATCTTAGAGTGTTGAATCATTAGTTTTATACATTGATGTATGGTACACACGCACACATTATGAACTATTTGGGATAATTTTATACATTCTTGTGGTCGAAGGGACGTGAATTTAGTAAATCTTATTTTCACATCAGGAAACTTATTTTTAAACTCCATATAAACTTCATTTAATGTACATAGCAATAAGCGCTTTTGTGGATTTATGCGCTCATCTCCTTTTTTAAAAGATATTGTATCTCGTTTGCCTGGCATTAATCTACTGATTTCATCACTTTTATAGAATTTCTCTACAACATTTATATCTGTTTTGGATACACCTCTTTTATCCATCGCAGATGAATGCTGAAAATTATTTTCATGTAGAGTTTTACTGTTTTCAACCAAATGACGAGTAGCAGTACTTCTAAATATATCTTGAATCTCCTGCATTTTCATTTCTTGCGGTAAAATTGACAACATGTTTTTGTTTTTCAGCATAATCCCCATTGTCGAAATGTATCTTTAGGTTTCTAATAATTTCTTCATAACGTTGCCTTATTTTTGCATTTTCAGACAACTAATACTTCTCCAGTCAAACGTTCCTGAATAGTCTTAGTTATTTGTACGGCTTTTTGTTTTCTGTAGTCTAGACTGCCATACAATTTTATATCCGATATATGCGGCACAATACGTTTGTTTAAATTATTAATTAACTCATCACGGCAATCACTTGATCGGTTTGCGTTTCATCTGATGTTTCATTTGAAGATGCGTCATTGAATACTACATCGTCACCCACTGTTAGTGATGTTGATAAATCTAAACCAGAAGGTAGTGTTGACTGATTGATTAAACTTAAATAGCAAGATGAACATATTCGCTTGTTCTCCATTGCACTACTCCCAAGAACATCTAAATGCTGTCGCACATTCTCTGTGATTTTCCTTTTATTTGAAGAACACTTAGAATTTGAAAATGGTTTAACGCATCTATATTCACTCATTTTAGACAAATTTAAATTTTGAAAGTTTTTGTTAAAGTAATAGAATTTAACTGATAGTGACCAATTTAAAACTTCATTTATATAACAAAAATGGGATTTAAAATGGCAGGCATGAATAAAGATTATATACGCCTACTTTTTATGACCAAATATAATTGCTCTACATTTGTTCACCTGAGCATCTGTTCAACCTTTTGAAATCTTTGTCTTAATTACAGCCATATATAATTTAAAATCCTTAAGATAGTTTTTATTTATTTTTAATCCATATTAGTTTACGCCTATACTCACTTAAAATCCACTTACTCAAAACAGCCTCCTTTTAATGGATTAACGGATTAACTTTCACAGGTAATTAAATAAAAACAAGCTTCAATTTTGTTAAAAAAAAATTAAAAAAGTGGGTATAGAAGCTAGGCCATCTTTTAATTTTGTTTTCTTATGTAACACCGTTAAATAGGATTAAAAAACTAACAATGCACAATTTCAAAAATTTCTTTTTAAACCTATTCAACGACATATCATTTATGAAAATCAATTAAGCAGTTTTTTACAGTCGTTCGTCAAAATGATTTCTACATGATAAACTTACAAAAATTCAAGGGCACCCAGTGAAAGCCCCTGGTGGAAAAAAAATTCTACGAAAAGTCGTATTTTTCATTTATCAAAGGCTATTTATAAACAAAAAATAAACCAAATTAAAAAGGGGCGAGTCAAAGTGTCGCAAAATTTTGCTGAACTTGACTGAAATTGCTCATAGTTTCTTTATTGTACATATATAATTATTATAATATTTTAAAAAGTTCATTTAATAATAAAATATTTGATATTTAACATTAAAAAAAATCTCTTAGTTTATAACGCCATTTTTATAATTTTCCTTCAGAACAAAAAAAACTGATTCCCGACAGTCATATGCACAACGAATTTTATCTTTAAAACAAAATATAATGCATGTCCTAAACTTTCACAAGTAGTTAGATATAAAATTAGCTTCAATTTAGTTTAAAAAAAAAAGGCGTAGCGCCATCTTTTCTTATGTTACACCGTTTTTATCTTATGTTACACCGTTAAAAATTATTTCAAAAAATTAACGTTGTACATTTTTAAAAATTTTGTTCTAATACCTATTCAACGACATATCATTTATGAAAATCGATTAAGTAGTTTTTCTACAATCGCTAGTCAAAATGCACTCATATCACAAAATAACAAATAATGGAGGGGCACCCCAAATTGCGAAATTGCTCCTAAATATTTCATTTTTAACTCGGATTAGAGCTTAGAATAAAACGACTTCAATTAACTATAGAAATTAAAATAAAAATGTCTATTAATTTCTAGTTTATTTATTTCTATTTGAATCAAAATATTGAAGGTGATGTTTGGCCGATGGACTGAATCGAGAGAAGTGCGGAACGGAACAATCAAGAAAGTTCAGTTTAAACTTTTGTTTTAAATAACTTTTGTTGTTTTATTCTAATCCGAGTGACACAAATAAAGTATTTCGAAATATGTAGAACACTTAATATTTGAAAATGTTTTTTTTACAGTCGTTTCTAGTTGACACACGCTATCAATCCTTTTTGTTGTTAGTAGTTAGTTTTGAATAATAAACTGTAAACTGCACCATTTTCACGAACTAAAATTTACCTTTTCGATGTTTTTTAACTGAATTCAACTCCGAAAGTCCGATGCATAGTTCCACTCAAAAGACCAACAACACAACAATTGAAACAGAATTAATTCTTTTCCATTTACCTATTCTCCATTTTCCTAAATTTTACAAAGTAATCATAAATTTATGTTTACTATTTTTATAATAAAATTTAGAAAACCCATTGAATATTTAGTCGCATGAGTTATTTAAGGTGAAATGGAATGTAATGAAATGTGATTAAAAAAATTATTATATTATTTTAAAAATGGCTATAAAGTGATAGATTCTTTATTGAAAATTATACCAAATGAATTAGGGCGTGAACTGTAATTATAAACGTATTTTATAAAATTATTTAGATTAAAATTATACGGATGAATAGATTTGATCAATCTGATCCAAATCCAGGCTTTACTAGAAAAAAGGATTAATAGGAATAATAAATAAATTCACCTAGGAGGTTTTCAATACACTTCTTGTCATACCCCTTTAAAATCTAATAAATGGTACAACTATAAATAAAATGTTTAAAACCTGAAAGAATATTTTAAATATAATTTTTTTCATTATATTTTTATACCAAGAATAAAGTTTGAGAGCTAAATTTAATTATATTTTGCAAAATAAAATTTAAAAAAATGTAAATTTAATAATTTTTGTACAATATTATGTAATGTTGATTTTAATATTTTTTGTAAGAGGGAGTTTTTGTAATAACAATATAATTGTATTTTAATAAACCGAATTACCAATTTGATTGATGAGATTTTAATTTATAAAATGATGTTGAAATATTAAAGAATTTATGAAAGCTTGAATTAGTTCAACTCAAATAAAAAAAAATATTTATCTTTCTGATAAAGTTATGTTTTGACTGATGGGTGGGTGGGTTGAAGATTTCTTATATTTTTTATGCTTTTGTTTTTTAATATTTTCAATACACAAAAAATGGTAATGAGCAATATTGGATCAATTAAAAATAAAACACAAAGATAACACAAAAATTGTACTCCCTATTTTTTACTCCCATTCAATTCAATCAATATTGAATCAGAGATACTTTATTCCTGATTTAATTAGCATTTTGTTTTATAGATGTATATTACATTTTCTAATTGAATGAAGCTATATCGAGTCATAAAATATTCATAAGAATAACACTGAATTGGATTGAGAAGAGGAGAATACATATTTTAAATAAAGCAGAAAAATATGAATAAAATAGGTGGATGAAAGAGGGGGATGAGCGGAGGGGTTGCCTTTAAGAGATTTTTTTGTAAGGTTGGTAATTGAATATTGATGATGACAGACAAAAGAAAATGAGCAAAATAAGCTTGATTTTTTCGGTTTATATTTTAATTATTCTTTAATACTGAAGGTTGTAATGCTAATAAGATTTACGGATTCAAAATAGTAATAGTTGATGAATGAAATGAAAAAAAAATAATTTTTTTATCTTAAGTTATTTTAAATTAAGCGGCTAATTATTGTAATCCTTTTTACGGAAACTCAATTGTCGCTAAACTTTTAAGGGTTAAACACACAAACATTTGGGCTGTATAACGTCTCACATATTATAATTTTGAAAAAGAACTTGTACGCAATATGTATCTCATTGTAGGAACAGCTGACTTGATAAAGCTGGTAAAAATACGTAATCGCTTATTTTAACTATCTTAAATGCATTTGATTAAGTTTGGTATGCCAACCTGATCAATAAATTCGTGTGGTTTTCATCACATAATTCTTGAAGTAGCTTCGAATTAATAGATTCGATTAATAGTTTTGCATGTATGATAGATAACCGGAACCAAGTCGTCTGTTCAACCACCTTTACAGCTATAAATAACTTACTGTGCAACAATCATATAATGACATAGGTAATGACCAAAAATGCGATGTCATCTTCGTTTTTCTCATCATCCGGTTAAATTAAATAGCTACATTGTTAACGCGTGTTTACCTGTTTATAGTTTATATGTTACTTCGGTTTTGAAAAACCAAAGTATTGAATTCATTGCTGTCCATCATTACTTACCTACGAAATCTAGAAAACCGCTGGAGTATGTATGATTGTGTGATTGAAATGTATGATTGAAGTGATTGTATGATTGAAATGTAATAAACATGAAATTATTATCATTGAGAATTTTATTGCATTATAAGTTTGTCAAAAAAATATTGCCAAGTGTGTCAAAAAAAAAAGATTTTTATTTATTTTTTTACCCAATTTTTTGGAAAAATAAAATTAATTATTTGTATGACATGAAATTTTATTATTATTATAGAGAATTATGGCATTATAAGTTTGTCAAAAAAATGTTGTCAAGTGTGTCAAAAGAATGATTTTCATTTAGTTTTTTTAGAAAAAACAAAATTAGTTATTTGTATGAATGAAATGTAGTGAACATGAAATTATTATTATTGAGAATCTTATTGCATTATAAGTTTGTCAAAAAAATTGTCAAGTGTGTCGAAAAAATGATTTCATTTATTTTTTTAGCCAATTTTTTGAAAAAAAAATTTAACTGTCTGTATGAATGTTTGTATAATTTTACATGAAATTGAACATGGAAATTTTTGAAATTGTTATAGTTTTTGAAATATTTTTGGAATTTTGAAAAAAGTTTGTATTTTTGATTGTAATAAGTTTTGCAATATTTTTAGAATTTTGAAAAAAATAGAATTTTCGAATTTGTAAATTAAATATATATATATTTTATTTTATTTTACTACGATACAAAACAGGAGACAATACCATACATGTATGCTTAATTTATGTAATTTTACTTATTCTATTTTATTTCATTTATTCTATTCTATTTTGTTTTATTATATTTTATTAAATTTTATATTATAGAACTTTATTTTATCTTATTTTATTTTATTTAGTTTTTTTTTATTTAATTTTACTTATTTAATTTAATTTGGTTTTATTTAATTCAATTTATTTTACTTCCTTTTCTTTTCTTTATTTTATTATATTTTATTTTATTTTTTATTTTATTTTGCTTTATTGTAATTTATTTTAGTTTATTTTATTTTATTTTCTTCTATTTTATTCTATTCTATGTTATTATTATTTAAGAGTAAAAGATAAAAAATCAAAAAAGAGATGTTTTTCCCAAAAAAGCGCTTAAAAAAACAAAACTTTATAGGAAAATCTATTATTTATGAGTTTCATCCCAACACAAATTTTTAAACCTTCTAAGGGAAGGAATATTGTAAAGATCTAAATTCTTTCCTAAAACATTAAAGTTCCTCATTAGCCGATTTGAAATACAAAAATAGTTGAAATTAGAATTAGAGTTTGCAATATAAAACGTTTCAGTGGATCTGTTTGAACGACGTGGCACATTGAGCTTTAGTTTGGATAGAATTTCAGAGCAGTCAGCAATCGAGTTGCAAATCTTGTATACAAAAATTATTTCCAACCGCTTTCTTCTTTCAGTTATTTGTTCAAGTTCCAAGTAGTCCAGGTACATGATGTAATGTTATTTGTACAAGTACATATATATAGGTACAGTTGTATTCAACTTGTTGTACCAACAGTGTTTGTGGTTCCTTACCTGTGGATGGTTCTCAATAATTATTGATTAAAACACTTTAGATTCACTTAGTTAACTATAAATAACATTAACTATTAATATTAGTTTTATTATTATTTTTATAGAAAAAGTTACAACTTAAAGATTTATTCGAATTAATTGAATCACTGATTAGATTTCGGACAACTTAAATTTACACTTTAAAACTAAACTAACTGTACTTCTTCGAAAACAAAAAATCAACTCTCTGCTAAAAACTAAAAACCAATTATTTATAATATTTTATTTACCCAAAATCAACAAAAACTCAACAAAAATTGATGTATGCAATTTTTGCATAATTAACAATTTAACGAATTTAATTATTTATACAATTTTGTTGATTTTGGATAATTTAAATTTTTAAGTAATTTCTCAACCTATATTGTTACTGTTAACTTAACTTAACCTATATTGTTAATTTTATAGTATAAACCAAAGGAGATTTATACAACATTCCTCCGCCCTCCGAAAGAACCTATCAACAATTCTTTATGTTTATATAATAACTTATAATGTGAACATAAAGTGAACAACCTTGCGAGGGTTGTTTTTAAAATTAAATTTTCATTAAAACTATCTATTTTATACTTTTATTTTGATTATAACTATCTGATTACTTTCCTTCACAAAATTAATTAAATATATTTATACTTGTATAAATTTCTTAAAATTTACCATCGACTGGTTATATTATTTTAATTTTAAAATATACGTTTAAAATGAATTAAGCAATACAATATATATGTATAATTATATTAATAATTAAAATTTAATTTTAGCTTTATTTTGTTCTATATGTATTTGTAGCAAAATTAATAGCAAAACTATAATCACTATAGTTCATTTTATTATTATTACTTTTATTTTTATCGTAAATAAAATGTAATATATTATAAAAACTTTAAATTTTTGATTAAACATAATTATGCAAGATACTTTATTAAATATTCACTATTTAAGACACTTTTATAATTAAAATTTTATTTTCGGTGTAATTTAATCATAAAATTTTATATATAAATTGAATTTATTGAGATAAAAAATTTATATTTTTTTTTTTTTTTGTTTGTTCATTATGTTAACATAATTAATTTTATATAACATTAAGTGAACAACCTTTCGAGGATTGTTCTTAAAATTAAATTTTCCTTAAAATGAACTATTTATAACTTTTATTAAAAACTAATGGAATGAACGAACTAACGGAGTTATCGACTACTAACAAAACAATGACCTTAATTGTGCTTGAAATTACATAATATTAATTAATTTAAAATGAAACCAAAACTTTACCCTATATATTTTATTAACAAAAAGTTTTTATGCATTTTTATTTTTAAATTTGTTTCCTATAAATATATGAAATTTTTAAGTTAAATTTTAAAATTATCTACTTGACTAATTTTTCCAAGTTCTCACTGATTTCTTGTAGAGTCTCTCTGGTCTTATTTCCAAAGAGCTCAATATTTTCCGTGACATTTGTGATTTTATTTTTATGTTTATTAAATCTAAACTTAAATTTGAACAATATTAAAACTAAAATGATTATTATAACAATAATGCCAATTGAGACAGAATAGTGAACCTTTGAATGTATCTCCTGTGATTTAAATTTGTTTTCTAAATCTAGCTGAGTTAACCGTGTCTGAAGATGTTTAAAGTCATTTTCGTATATAGAAAGGGCTGTTAAATTTAGCTTATTAATTTCTAATATTTTTGGCTCAGCTGGTATGTGTATGTCGTTGGTCATCGTTGGAATATTTTTAATTGTTGCCAAAAAACTGTCAGTATGTACTATTTTAGGTTGCGTAATTTGTGTTTCTTGGAGGGTTCTTTTAGGGGGTATTATAAAGTCATCGGTTATAATACTGCATTCGTTAATAATTTTTAATATGCCCTGGTTTTGTAGCACTATTCTATTTTCCGTTCCTTCACAGTTTAATACGATAGTTAGATTAGGATATGCGATATATAGCCATTTATTCAAATCATGCATTTGTTCTAGTTTATTTTGTCGGTTTGGGAAAAGTAAGAGTTTATTCTTTTCTACTATTTTAATTTCCTGTTTTAACCGAAAAAAAAATATAACATGATAAAAATATAATTTAGTGTTAAAATTTTAGATGGATAATTTAATGGAACAAAGATGTAAAGATCATTAAATAGTACTATTCTTTGTTTGATAGAATGTGACTGTATAATTTTAAGCGATTGTTGTGGAGCGTTTTCTGTTTGTTACCTATTTCTACCGTGGTGTTGGTCTGGCTATTGATTTTGGATACTGTATATGGACCTTGCCATGCACATGTTAAACCTTTATGTTTAGCTTCGTTTTTGATTAAACTTGATCTCCTATCTTGAACTCGACTGGGTTGGTTTTTTTATCATAATACGTCTTTGCAAGTTCTTTTGACTTTTTTAAATTTTCCCTGGCTATTAAATGTGTTTTTTGTAGTTTATGTTTAAGTTCTAAAAAATAATCGTCTGCATTATACAGAGGAGCTGGTGCTTTTTTTAAATTTGATGGCATGTCAGCTGTGAACCCGAATAAACAATCCATAGGCGTTAATTTCGTACCGCTGTGAATGGTATTGTTGTGGACATGTACCGCTTGGCGTAGCCACATGTCCCATTGCTCAGGATGTTCATCAACAAAACATCTTAAATAATCTTTTAGTGGGCGATGAGTGCGTTCTAAAGAACCATTGGTTTGAGGGTGATAAGGGCTGGTTTGGAGTTTTTTGATTTTTAATAATTTGCATACCTTTTTAAAAACTTCACTTGTAAAGTTTGACCCTTGGTCGGTCAGTAGTTGTTTTGGTATTCTATACCTGCTAATAATTTCATCGTAAAATACACGCGCCACTGTAGCTGCTTCTTGATTAGGTAGAGCGTAGCAATCAGTAAATTTTGTGAGATCATCTTGGAACGTTAGAATATACATATTACCGCTAATAGTACGAGGTAATGGACCTACAATATCTAAATATATTTTGTCGAATGGTTTTGTTGGTGTGTCTGTTAATATCATTGGAATTTTATTGTACCGTACGGTTTTGGCTTTTTGGCATATTTTGCATTGTTTGATATATTTGATAATGTCAGTTAACATATTTTTCCACTGGTATTGTCTTCTGATACGGTGGTAGGTTTTAAAAACACCTTGATGTCCTCCAAGTGGTAAGTCATGGAAGTCTTTCATAACTTGATCTATTTCTGTTCTTTCAGTTAGCCATTCTTCTTCACCATTGCTTAGTTCATCGTCATTGGATGTTATATCTGCATGGTTTTGAACTTTATTTTCAACTTCTAGATTTTCGTTAGTGTTATTATTACTATGTGTTACTGTAGCGTTACTCTCATTACAATTTTGAACTTCATTTCGTGTTTGTAAAGGATGTGTATTATCTATTGTATTGTTTATTTGTTTGGCCTGATTTCTCGTAATCACTAGACACTGTGGAGTATTGTTTTCGTTATCTTCATATGGAAGTCTACTGAGCGCATCCGCGTTGGCATTTAACTTCCCAGGTTTATACTCTATTTTATAGTCGAATTCTGAAAGCTTATTGTAAAAACGGACTAGTCTACATGTTGGATCTTTGACATTAAATACACCTTTAAGAGGTTTATGATCCGTATATACGGTAAATTGTCGCCCGTATAAGTAGCAACGAAAATTTTTTGTAGCCCAGACAATAGCCAATAGCTCTTTTTCAATAACTGAATAATTTTTTTCAGCTTTATTTAAACTTCTACTTGCATAAGCGATTGGTCTATCTTCTCCTGGTTTACCTTGGGATAACACGGCTCCTAACGCTTCACTACTAGCGTCTGTGGTTAATATAAAAGGTTTATTGAAATCGGGGTATATTAGTACCGTATCTGAGGTTAATTTTTCTTTTAATAAATCAAAAGATGTTTGACATGCTTCAGTCCATATAAATTTTATATTTTTTTGTAATGACTTACAAAATTAATTAATAGGTGCTGCTATTCTAGAGAAGTCTTTAATAAATTTCCTATAATAGTTTGCTAATCCTAAAAATGATTGAACTTGCTTAATTGTTTTGGGAATCGGGAAGTTTAAAATTGAATCCGTTTTTGAATCATCTTTTCTCACACCTTCTTCGCTGCACTTATGACCTAAATAAATAATTTCTTTTTTAAGGAAGTGGCATTTATCGATTTGTAATTTTAAGTTAAACCTTCTAAGTCGATCGAACACACTGATAACTTTACGATTATGATCTTCTAGATTTTTACCGTATATAACTATATCATCTAAATACACATAACACTCAATGCCTTGCAAACCCGTTAAGACGTGATTCATAGCTCTTTGAAAAGTGGCAGGGGCTCCTTTCAATCCAAATGGCATTCTGTTAAATTCAAAATGTCCTAAAGTACTACTGAAAGCCGTTTTTTCTCTATCCTTAGGTTCAACTAGTATCTGATGATATCCGCTAGCTAGATCAAGGGTGGTGAAATATCTAGAGTGACCAAGTTGGTCCAAAATTTCTTCTATGCGCGGAAGGGGAAATGCGTCACCTATTGTTATCAGATTAAGCTTCCTAAAATCAACAACCACTCGAAATCGTTTATTGCCGGACTTATCAGGACGTTTTGAAACAATAAGCAAAGGAGCATTGTAAGGACTCTTACTATGAACTATTATATTATTTTCGAGCATTTCCGAAATTTGTTTATTTATTTCTTCCTGTTGTGTTTGTGGAATTCTATACATTTTTTGGTTGATAGGGGCTTTATCTGGTAACGTGGGTATTGTATGTGTTATTGCTGATGAATAAGAAATTTTATCTCCTTCTAAGTGAAATAAGTCTTGATGATTTACTATTAATTGTACAATAGAGTCTCTTTCTTCTTTATTAAGATCATTATCTAGATTAAGATTATTTAAAATTCTATTTATTCTATCACTATTTCTATTGCAATCTAAATTTTCTGATATTTCTGGTATTTCAAAAAAGTTATCCGAACTATCATATTCTGGCACATAATTTTCTAAATCTACTTCAAAATTATTTATATTTATTACACTTATGGGTACTACATTGTTTTGTATTTTAGCAACCACATTAGAGGTGTATACACCTGGTAACACTTCTTTAGAGAAACAAACGACTTCTTTATCATTATCGTCATTGATTTTAAAATACAATATTTTTTTTGATCGTGGTGGAATTGTTTTTATTTGAGTAGCAACGATATTTGGTAGAAAGATGAGTTTGAATTATCCTTAACTAACGCTTTATTATTTTCTATTTGAACATTTTTGTAACTTGTACTGAGGATTTCTCTGAAACTGCCTCTATGATGTATCTGATTCGAATTTGTTATCCCATCATTTCGAATGATTCTAGGATTGGTTAAATTCTCGCTACTAGGACCTGATACATTCGGTACTACTTTGTTCAATTCAACTAACGGTTGTTTTTCGTTAAGGTGTCCAATCTGATTATCTACCACTTGACTTGCTCTGAGTCTATCAAGTTGTCGATTTGGTACTGTTTTGAATTCATTGTTACAAATAGCTTTGATAGCCGTACTATCATTTAGTTCCGATTTATTCGTGGTTTGCATTTCGTGGTTTGCATGAAAAGGGGAAAATTACTTGATTTTGATTCCTTGTGCTTAATACTATTAGTTTATTGCTAACAAAATCTACTATTGAATTTCGAGCTAAAACATCTCGTCCTAAAATACCATCACTTTGAAAATTAATATCCTCAATTACATGAAACTTAATTGGTAGTAAATTATTTGAAATTGTGCCTATTACTGTACCTAATGTATAATTTGTTTGATTGTGAATACCTCTAATAATTGCTTTTTCTGTAGTATTTAAAATATGTTTTTGGTTTATACTGGATCTTTTAATTAAAGAAACTTCAGCTCCAGTGTCAATCAAAAGTGTAGTAATTATATTTTTTCCTATATCTAAATTAACACTAATTTCTGGACAGTTGCCAGTTGATTTAGTAGCATCATATATGCCTAAGTTAAAATTTTCATGTTCCCGATTATTTAGGTATTTGTTTGGGCTTTGAATTGTGGGTTGCAATTCAGCCCTAGTTAGTTTAAATCATTATTAATATTTTCAGGTGGTTGTTCATTGGAATTTGTATAATTTGAGGAGGTGAATGTTTTAATTTGTTGGGTGTTTGGAGTTTCGTAATACTGAACATGTTTTGGTGCGTATGAGATGCGGGGACCTGAATTACTTAAATTTGGAACTTGAGTACGAATTGTATGTGGAATCTGTTGGTACTGAAAATTTCGTTGTCCTTGCGGATTTTGGTTATGTGTGTAATTTACTGGGTTATTAAATTGTAAATTACTTGGCAAATTCCAGTTGTTAGCTGGCCTATATTGGATACTATGCGGTATCTGTGGTTGATTATAGTGCATAGCATTGAAATACGTATTTTGTTGAGGGGCTACATTACGAAAAGTTTGAGAATTTGTAGGCTGGAGTAACTGTTCTTGGTAACTAGTTTGTTGGGCTAAATTCGATCGTAATCTTTTTCGACAGTCTGTTAATGTATGTCCGTAGTTTTTACAATATCTACAACTAATATCATTTCTCGGCAAGGTGTTGGAAAACTGTTGTAAATTAGGTTGATTTGCATTATATGAATTTGTGGTTGTATTATATATTTCTGTGTTAGTATGTATGTTTCGGTTTGGCTGTAAACTGTTTTGCATATTATTGAATTTTTCCAGTTCTACTGCGTATTCTAACACTGTTTCAAATTCCGTTTCCGCTAATGAAATTTGAAGAGCTACTTCTCGTTCTCTTAAACCAAGTTTAAAACATTTTATGGCCTGCTTTTCGAGTTCGTGCAACCCGGCAGAACAACTATCACTATAACCACATTTTAAAAGTAAAGCCTTTGCTTTTCTTAATAATCTGTTGATTTTATCTCCGAATTCGGTAACAGATTCGTGGGTACTTTGAACCATTAACCCCATTTTCCCATATAACTCAAAATAGCTAGAGTCTTCCTTTAGTCCTCGGGAAAGATATTTATAAAGTTCTTTCAAACTTGTGAAATTAATACCACTTATAAGTTTCAGGGCGTTGCCCGACAACCGTGTCCTAACTGATTGTAAAAAGTGGGTTCTGTATTCGCTTGGTAGGGTGTGGTACGCGCGATCGCATTCATGCTTAAAATTAAAAAATTCGTCTTCCAGTCCATCATGCATTTCACCATTGTATTTTGGTATATTTTTAACTCTGGTTGTTATCATATTGTACTCTTCGTCTAATTTATTATTAAAACTAGGTACATCGGTTCCACTATTCGTCATTTTTAAATTTTTCGCGTCTTTTAATTTATTGTTCAAATTTCCGAGGGCAGCAATTTCCGAATCTACCCTTTCTCTTAAATCTATATCTTCGTCCAGAGTTACCGACTCCAGATTAAGATTCTCTAAACTATTTGTTTTCTTTTTTATAACGGCTTCGCGTGATAAATCGCGTACAATTTCGAATTCGTTATTTAATATATTTAAAGTAGAATTTGATGGCTTACCTTCTGAAATTTTGTGTGCTGCTTTATTTTTTCGACGGTCGTCAATAGCTGAACTACAGGATAGATTTCGTTGTCTAGTAGCTGAACTGCTTGCTTGCTCCGTTTTACTAGACTCTGACATTTGTTAAATAAAAGTATTAAGCTGCTTTCAGTTTTTTGTATATCGTCAATAGCTACACTGAGATAGATAGATTCCTAGTCTCTTGAAGATTTCTTGTCAGTAAAATTTCTTTGTGGTAATTGACAGCTTTTTCTAGCTCCGGAACGTTTATTTCAATTGTATAATATTTTGTACTTGTACTTTTGACTGATGACTTGATACTTTTGAATTTTGATAACTGTATGTTATATAACTTTAAAAACTGTATTTTGAACTTTTAGCTTGTTCTTAAAAATTGTTTATAAATTTTTACTATCACCCACTTAACAATTATTTTATTTTATTATAGAATTATTAAACTTATTATTTTGGTTTTAGTTCGAACCACTTTAAAACCACAGGTTAATACCGGCCGCGCCAAATTGTAATGTTATTTGTACAAGTACATATATATAGGTACAGTTGTATTCAACTTGTTGTACCAACAGTGTTTGTGGTTCCTTACCTGTGGATGGTTCTCAATAATTATTGATTAAAACACTTTAGATTCACTTAGTTAACTATAAATAACATTAACTATTAATATTAGTTTTATTATTATTTTTATAGAAAAAGTTACAACTTAAAGATTTATTCGAATTAATTGAATCACTGATTAGATTTCGGACAACTTAAATTTACACTTTAAAACTAAACTAACTGTACTTCTTCGAAAACAAAAAATCAACTCTCTGCTAAAAACTAAAAACCAATTATTTATAATATTTTATTTACCCAAAATCAACAAAAACTCAACAAAAATTGATGTATGCAATTTTTGCATAATTAACAATTTAACGAATTTAATTATTTATACAATTTTGTTGATTTTGGATAATAATAATCCTTTATTGACTTTAAATTTTATAATACAGTTGTATACATTTAATAATTTACTGAGATCAGCTTTTAATAGTAAGCTTTACAGCAGATGAAATTAATTATTATGAGTATTGCAAAAAACTAAATGAAAAAAGAATGATTATATTTTCAAATGCAGTTCAGTCTGCTTAGTAACTAATAAAAAACTTATATTTACCTAACCTACTTAAATCTAAACTTAAAAGCTACGTTGCAAAAATTAAGCGGTGGTAAAGCTAATTGCGTTAATTAATTCATTTTCTATATAATTTAATTTATTTATGTATCTATCCTTAGCTTCTCTAGCAACTACATTGACAAGCTTTATATTTAATTCGTTGTGCAGTCTTAAAGTGCTATAACGTCTAGGGCGTTTATATATAGTTTTTAGAAATTTGTTTTGAATGATTTGAAATTTCTTTTTATGACACAAAGCAATATCCCACCAAATTGGCGCACCATAAAGTATGATATTAAGAATCACACACTTGTAAATTAGTGTCTTATTATGACTATTCAGTTTACTATTTCTGTTGAGTAGAGGATATAGACTTTTGAACAGTGTATTACATTTTTGTTGTATTTGAGTGACGTGTGTCTTAAATGTTAATGATTTATCCAAATAAATTCCTAAATATTTAGTTGAAGGTTTCCATTCCAAAGAAGAGTTTTGAATCAGAAAAGGTTGTTGTGGAAGTTTACGGGATGCTCTACACCTAGTAAAATAAATAGCTTCACATTTTGATATGTTAATACTAAGTTTCCAGTTTTTAAAAAATTCGAGAATTTTAGTGAGGTACAATTGAAGCTTATTGATAATAGATACCGCCAGCTCATCTGACACAAATATTGCAGTGTCATCAGCAAATAATGATAATTTACATTCACTATCTCTTGGAATATCATTGATGAATAAACAAAAAAGCAAAGGACTCAATACAGCACCTTGAGGAACCCCAGCTGGAATACTAAGTATAGAGGACATGGAATCAAAAATCTGGACAAAAAATGTTCTATCAGTTAAGAACGATTTTATGATTTTAATTAAAAATATTGGAAATCCATATATAAATAATTTATAGCAGACTGCGTCTTGCCAAACTTTATCAAAGGCTCGTTCAAGGTCTAATAATATCATTCCAGTAGATTTTAGCGAAGATCTATTAGATTTAATATGATTGACTACACGATGGATTTGATGAACAGTAGAGTGCCCAGATCTAAAACCAAATTGCTCGTTTATAATTATTTGATTGTCAGTTATGAACTCTTCCATTCTTCTTTTGATAATATGCTCAAAGAGTTTTCCCAATGTACAAAGAAGACTAATAGGTCTGTAGCTTGTAGCAAGAGTAGGGTCTTTGCCAGGCTTTAAAACAGGAGTAATTTTAGCTTTTTTCCATTGAATTGGGAAATAGCCTAGCTTCAAACAGCACTCGAATATTATCTTAAGAAAATGGATTCCACTTTCAGGAAGATTTTTAAGTAAAATAAATGGAATATTATCTACACCTGGAGCTTTGAGCCTTGGAAGGAATTTCAAAATATCAGAAATTTCAGAAGGGTGAATTTCAGAAATTGTAGCATTGTTATCCAAATTATTGAAATTAGTGCAAAAATCATTAACTTGTTCTTCAATTACAATATTGGAGTTTGGAATTTGATGAGCGTCAAGGAAGACATCAGCCAATACTTGTGCTTTTTCTGTATTTAAGAAAATTCGATTTCCAGTGTTGGGAGTAACTAATGGTGGAATGGACTTGCGATGGTTTTAAAATGTTTAGTTGTTTTCCAGAAGTTTTTTGAACCATTATCCAAGCATTCAAGCTTCGTTTGCCATTTTTGATTATAAAGAATATTTATATGATATTTAATAATTCTATTTAACAAGTTTATTGAGGTTTTAATGTGAGCAAGGCGACTTCTGAGGTAAGATCTTCTAAGCGAATTTCGGTGTCTGATAAAACTTATCACTTGATCAGATAATAACAATTTATCAGTTGGAAGAACAGGCACAAGCGGTATGGATAGCTCACGAGCTGAAGAAATGGATGCTGTCAAAAAATCGACTGCAACGTTGACATCTGAAATAGTATGAATTGAACTTAAATTGAAATTTTTAATTTCAGATGAAATATGATTCTGATAAATGCTCCAATTAGCATTTTTATAGTTAAAGTATTTACGATGGCAATGATTTACTTGATTATTAAATACTATTGAACAGAGGACTGGCAGATGATCGGAGCAGAGTGCTTGAATGGTGTTAACTTCGGATATCAACTGAGGGTTGTTTGTTAAAAATATGTCAATAATACTAGGGACTCCAGCAGGACTATAGTGGGTAGGATCTTGGGGAGCGATAACAACACAATCAGAGTTAATAGAATAATCATATAAAGTTCGACCACCGCGGTTAGTTCTAGGACAAAACCAATTAGGATGCTTACAATTTAAATCACCACAAATCACCACCACCAATTAGGTAAGGAATTATTACCACTACAAATTTTTATAAAATCATTTCTGAGATGCTTAGAATTCGAATATGAACAATATACAGAAAATATTTTAAGTTGATTATTATCACTACTTATTATATTAATACCCAGGGATTCTATACAATTTAATTTAAGGTCAGGAAGAAGCGAATGTTTAATGCAATCTTTTATAAGAATACCAACACCACCCCTGCGAATATTTTCTCTATCATTACGATAAAATCGAAAATTAGGAATCGAAAATGAAATAGAAGGCTTTAAATGCGTTTCACTAATAAGTAATATATCAATATTAAAATTATCTAAAAACTGAATTACCTCAAATTTTTTATTTTTTATACCGTACGCGTTCCACACACAAATTTTTAAAGAATTATGGATAACAGACATATTTAATAGCAATATTAGCCATAACATCAAATTGTTCTTCTTTGGAATGGCACCCCCGAAGCAGTGGCGTAGCTAGCATGGGTGGCACCCGGGGCGGATATTGTGGTGTCACCCCAAAAATAAAAACTGTCAATAATAATAAAAAGCCGATAAACGTAATTTATAATTTTTTTTAATTAATACAAATGAGCATTATTATTATAAGCCCGCAAGTAATTTTTAACTAATTTTAATTTGCTGAAACTCCTCTCACACGAAGCCACTAATACGCAAATAGTCATAAATAACTTTAGTGCGACCGTAAGATTCGGAAGAAATTCTAAAAAATCCCATTCTACGATGAATTTCAAAAAGTCTAGGTACACCCAGTTAGAAACTGTAACATTGGCCGCTTTTAAATGCCTCCTTACCCTTTGTATCTCTATGAGGAGTTCTGTTGCCAATACCGCATCATAAAAACCAGTAAATTTTGATACCGATAATTTTAACTCTTTACTGTTCGCCAAAAGCTAAGTGTTTGTCTGCACAACCTCGAACAATGAAGCTAAATCTTGAACTGACTTCAGTCTAGTTCGGAGTTCAACACTGAATCGGTCAAGACATTCCAACATGTTTTTTTTAAGTTGAGCTCTCAGTGTCAGTCCAATATCAGGTGCAAACTCACCACCCGTTCGTTTTTTGCGTTTTTATGACGAACTCGGCTTTCCATTGGAATGTCATAGTCCGCCGATTTTTTCGCAGCAAGATCTATTGCCTCTTCTACAATGAGACTTCGTTATGAATTGACTCTATTTTTGTAGCTAATTGATCAATATTCAAGCCCGTGCTTTGCAATCCAATCTGAGCACAGATATTATTTCTCTTAGAATATCATTCCAAAACAAAAGATAGCAAAGAAACGAAAAATCACATGCTGCATTGATAAGGTTCTGTGCAGCGCCTCTAGTGTCTACATTTTCTTGTTGATCACTTAACTTCTCAATTTCAGCCACAATGCAACCATACTGCAGCCATACTGCAGCATAATGAGCACTCCAATGCGCTGTTAAGAGTATTTTAACAGTTGCTTTGTTGTGTTTAGCAAGTACTTCCCAGCGGCTAGTCGAAGCAGAAAAACATGTAAAAATGGCTTCCACTGACGAGTGTTGGCCGTATAAATTAATTGAATGATCTTTGCAGCCCACAAAAATTGCTTTGTTATTTTTTGCTTTAATAATAGCTTGCACTTCTCCATATATACTACTCATAACAGCTGCATTATCATAACCTTTGGGAGCGACAATTCATAACATCTATACCATCATTTTCTGAAAAAAACATGTCCTATTTCCAATCGAAATGCAGTTGTCTCAACTTCACCGTGCGGGCAGATATGGCGAATCGAAATACGAGATTGATTCAAGAACCGTACAATGATAAGCCGATGCAGTTGAGACAATCACATGAAATATTTATGTGAAAACAAAATATAGTTCAATTAATCTCAAATACTTAAATTTTAAAATGAAATATTCATGATATAAGGCCAAAGAAATATGTTTTCATGGAAATAGTTATTAACTTTATTCAACTACTGTTATATTGGATAGCACTTTATATTTTAATTACACCTCATTCTGTTATCAGGAAAATGTTACTGAGTACTGAGTAGTTGTCCCAATCACGGTGAAATTGTTTGTAAATATCTTTTCTTTGCATGAATAATAAACTGCCATCTTCGAGATGAGGTTATCATTACTTCAATTTTTTTTTCAGTGTAAGAATTTCATCGCTTAAATCAGCGGCTTTTTTCCACGTAAAGGAATACTTCCTTGATTTCCACTTTACTACCATCAATTTTCACATAACGAATCACTTCTGACATTTGATCAATATGTGAAATGTCAGGTGTGCTATCAAACATAATTCCAAAATATTTAACCGATTTAATTTCGTTGACAAGCTTAAACTTTACGTGGATCGCTAAAACATTTATGAACTCATTTTGTATATCTGGTGACAAATATGATACTTTTAATGATTTACCATGCTCCAAATTCAAAATGTGTTCGTTTAACACTACATCATACTTTGACAATCGTTTGGTTAGTTCTAAGAAATTGCCTTTATTTGAAGAACTTTGTCCTTCATCATGTCCATGAAATGCTGGGTTTTGTTTAGATAAAAACAAAGTTATATCCAATAATCTTGATAAAAGATGTTTCCACTTCTGTTTTTTATTATATATTAATTGCAAGGCTGCGTCTTGTATCGTTTTATGAATTTTTAACCTCGTTTCCAAAGTTTTCCACTTTTCAAAACTCTCCAGATGTTCATTTGAAGTTTCATGCTCGGCCACTTTGGGACTTAGTTTCCACCGCTTCTGATATCCAGTAGTAAATGCTGATTTTGTATTATTATTATTGGTGACAGCAAATACACGACAACAGAAGCAATACAGGACGCAAGTTATTATTTACAGGAGAATAAACAATCCATGGCCGTAGAATTTTTTCACCATTATTCATTTTATAAAACCATTCTTTAGAAAGATGGCGAACATCACCTTTTATGTCTAACCCGTGTCTAGATACAGTAACAAACGACCCTTCTCTATTTTGAAAATGTTCACTTTCTTTTTTTATGATTTCAATGCGAACATTACCAGAGACGAGTATATTCCAATGTGATACATCTCTTAAGTCCTGAAGTAATTCACCCATGCAAATACTGTCTTCGATAGTAGAAGCATTAGCGGCATTATCACTGTCATTTTCATTATTCCTTTCTAATTCGTCATCATAGGTTATCATTATTAATTCTGTATTGTTGCGGTTACTTTCCGAAAATGAGCCAATATTCTCTGAAACATTCGTTGCATCAACGTGATAATCAGTTTCTTTTGATGAACCTTGGATATCATCGGGTTTTGAAACATATTTATAGATTTGGTCTTTCTCTGCTAGAACCAACTTTTTCTTTAAAAAGTATGAACTCCTCGTGGCATATTTATTTTTTGGGATATTTGCTAAACGAAATCTAAAAAAATATTTTTAATTATAGTATAGGTATCAGCAAAGCATTAATTCTAAATATATTTGTAGGATACATAATAGGTACATAGTTCATAATAAGTACACTGTGTTAACGACTAAATACACCGCCAAGAAAATTAATTTATTTAAATTTCCTTGTAACAACTTATATTAAATAATATTTGATAAAATGGAATATACAAATCATAGCCTAATATTATAAGGAACTATTTAAAAAAATATAAGTATGAAATCCTAAAAGATATTTTATATAAAGAATTGAAACCAAAATTAAATATCCAATTAGAATCATGCTCAATAATTTACAAAATTAATGTAATTTTTGTGAAAAATTTTAGATCGGAAAAACCGGAAAATGTTTTAAAGACTGATTTAAGGAATACCTGCCTAAGAAGAAAAATAAACAAAATTTAAAGTTTATTTTTGCAAACCATTTACATAGTTAATAACAATAGCTACACCACTTTTAAAAAAAAAATTGAAGGCTTTACATTTATGTAGGCAAGGATCTTTAAAAGAATCACTTGATGAATTTGAAATTTCCAAGGGATTTAAAACCCAACAAAATGTAATTTTAAATGATAAACTTTCATTTGATTCAAATACATAAATATATAAAACTGAAAACAAACAGTATGAGTATGTATCAACCTACAAAAATTTGCAAAACTGCAGTAATTGCATAACTGCCATTTTATTCTACAGTAATTATTTTTGTGTCCATTGAAAAACGATCTATTTCAATTTATTCTTTGAGTTTCAAGATAAAGGAAAAAAAATTATTTTGAGATCATTTGCAAACACGGTAATTTGATTGTTTGTTAGTTTCCTTAGGTGTTTGCAATTAATTTGTTTTAAATGTAAAACATATATTAGGTAGTAAGGTTAAGCGGATATTTTAGAAATAATTTTGGAATAGAAACATTGTAACTCAAGGGTGCCATCCTATCGACAAAGGGTGCCACATTATCGACGTAAACCACTTTTTCTATACATTATTCTGCATATGTGTTTCCAGACCTGCTCATTCAATAATCATGCTTGCATACTAAATAATATATCGTAAAAAACGGTCAATGTGGTATCTATAGGAATATTCAAAGCTATTGAGTAATTGTGCTTATGGGATTCAATGCTCAACATGTTGATTCGATTAATATTGTTAAAATTTTATTTCACGTAATAACCCAAAAATTTTAAAAAGTAGAATAGATTCTTTTTGAACCAATAACACATTTATAGGACACATTTATAAGTTATCACAATTTATAAATTAAAATTATATGGATAACCTGGTTAAAATGGTTTCTAAGTGATTTATCGTTGAAAACATGTGATGGTTTGTTTAAGTTTTTTACGTTCGGGTGTCACCCCAAAAAGGTTTCGAAGTGATTTATCGTTGAAAACATGTGATGGTTTGTTTAAGTTTTTTACGTTCGGGTGTCACCCCAAAACGGTTTCGAAGTGATTTATCGTTGAAAACATTGTGATGGTTTGTTTAAGTTGTTTACGTTCGGGTGTCACCCCAAAACGGTTTCGAAGTGATTTATCGTTGAAAACATTGTGATGGTTTGTTTAAGTTTTTTACGTTGGGGTGTCACCCCAAAACGGTTTCGAAGTGATTTATCATTGAAAACATTGTGATGGTTTGTTTAAGTTTTTTACGTTCGGGTGTCACCCCAAAACGGTTTAGAAGTGATTTATCATTGAAAACATTGTGATGGTTTGTTTATGTTTTTTACGTTCGGGTGTCACCCCAAAACGGTTTCGAAGTGATTTATCATTGAAAACATTGTGATGGTTTGTTTATGTTTTTTACGTTCGGGTGTCACCCCAAAACGGTTTCGAAGTGATTTATCGTCGAAAACATTGTGATGGTTTGTTTAAGTTTTTTACGTTCGGGTGTCACCCCAAAACGGTTTCGAAGTGATTTATCATTGAAAACATTGTGATGGTTTGTTTAAGTTGTTTACGTTCGGGTGTCACCCCAAAACGGTTTCGAAGTGATTTATCGTTGAAAACATTGTGATGGTTTGTTTATGTTTTTTACGTTCGGGTGTCACCCCAAAACGGTTTCGAAGTGATTTATCATTGAAAACATTGTGATGGTTTGTTTAAGTTGTTTACGTTCGGGTGTCACCCCAAAACGGTTTCGAAGTGATTTATCGTTGAAAAGATTGTGATGGTTTGTTTAAGTTTTTTACGTTCGGGTGTCACCCCAAAACGGGTGACACCCGGGGCGGACCGCCCCCCCCGCCCCCCCTAGCTACGCCTCTGCCCCGAAGTCCTGAAACAAGTTCTTTGAGAATTTGTAATAACTCATGTGGTGCAAACAAATCATTTGTGCTATCTGAATATTAATTGAATTTTCATGATTGATTGCATTTGTTTGAACCACTGTACTGAACTGCATTTTTTTGTTAACAAAATTATTATTATTATTATTATTATTAAAATTTTTATTGTTGTTTTGATGAGGTATTGAAGGAAGAATAGGAAAATCCTGTTGTTGAAATGAAAACGTTGGTTGATTTGAAGGTCGACTCAACTTATTTTTTAGATTCAGATGATTTTTTATTTGAATGTATTTTTCTCTTTCTGGACAAATTATAGAGTTAGATGTATGATTTCCACTACAATTACAGCAAACATGTTTAGTAATATCGTTTTGTAAAGGACACTCCATATCATCAATATGTTCATCTCCACCACAGAAATTACATTTTGGCTTCATGTAGCATGCGTTCGCTCCATGACCATACATTTTACATTTATAACATTGGAGAGGACCTTTGCTGGTGGATCGACAAATTTCCCATCTGCACACTGTGTTATTAACAAATCTAATATTTTTTAATTGGTTCAGAGACATTGATCCCTTTTTGAAAGCAACAAAATAAAGGGCATCTTCACTGTTTCGACGATATTTTTTAGGAATAGTTTTCCAAACATTAACAGGACTCAGGCCACTATTCTCGAGGCTTTTCTTAACTTCATTTGTATCCATATCATGGAGCCCACATAGTACAAATTTAACAAAACGATTTTCCTCAAGCGTATATGAGAACATACCATTGTTATGTTCTTTTAATTTAGTAAAAATTTTGTTATAGTCTGATAGGCTATATGTAAGTATTTTTATGCCAATTGACATTATTTGTATATTATATTTTGAAATATTTAGTTCCTTCATAGTTTTATGAATCTCCGTTGAGGAAGATTTTGTAATTATTGGAGGAATTTTTTCTACAGGTTTTCTAGAACTTTCACCATACGGAGAACTAGTTTGCGATGTTTTTGCATATTTTGATAAATTAACGTTAGGCGGTAAACCTGCATACCTGTTTACTGTTGGGATGTCACTCATTTTAATGCCTTGACTCATCTGTTTAATGCTGCTGAGCGAGCTCCTAGGGAGGCTACGCATCTGGCGACTTATAGTTATTTTATTTGTGAGCATCCACACACAATAATCACAAAACAATCAATTTATATTTCAATGTTTAACTTTAATTTGATTTGAATTTATAACTAACAACAAATCCAAACAAAAAATAAAACACAGTTAGAAATTTTAATATTGAAAAAATTTGATTATAACTTGATAATTTGATGTTTACTTCGCAAACACCGAATATCGAATGTTGATTTTGGATAATTTAAATTTTTAAGTAATTTCTTAACCTATATTGTTACTGTTAACTTAACTTAACCTATATTGTTAATTTTATAGTATAAACCAAAGGAGATTTATACAACAATGATAGTTAAATTTATAAGAGATGTTATTCAAAAAATCACGGTAGAACAAATGTTTGACAAACTTTTTTTGAATTCTTTCTAACATCATAATGTACTTAAAATGGTAAGGAAACCAAATCAGGGATGCGAAGTTCATATGGCAGCGTATTAGGTTGTTATACAGTACAAGATAAGGTCCAATTTAATTAAAATCCTTGCACGCACGCAATACGAAATCCAACGTTCTATACATGCGTGCGTATATGTATTCAACGTGTGGCGAAAAGGGAAAATTGGACGTAAATATAACACCAAGATCCTTTACATTGTTAATAGCCAAAAGTTTCTCGTTATTTAGAAAGCAATCAAATTTATGAGCATTTCTTTTCTTACCAAAGAATGACATTGAGTGGCATTTGTTGATGTTAAGGTTCAAATGGTTAAGATTACAATAGTTTAGTAGACGATCCAAGCCTTCCTGTAGAAGTTTGCGATCGTCATCACATCTAACTTGACGGAATAGTTTCAGATGATCAGCAAAAAGTAAGAACGAAGTATTCAGAAAGGTTCATAATATATGAGCAGGACTTCAGGATGTGATAGCTCGTCCAAAAATATGAAAAAAAAGGTTCGCGTAACTTACCCTCTAAAATGCACCATTTTCGAGATACAGGGCGTTGAAAAAAATTCTTTTTGTGCGAATATCTTCGGAACCGTTTCTCGTACAGAAAACAGCTTTCGCAAGCATTTTCTACTCATAATAAGCTATTTTTTGTGTGGAATTTTTTTTTGTAAGTCTTAATTCGTGAAGGTTTTGAAGGGGTGGTGGGTGTTTTTCTCCCCAACTTCTTCGCTACTGGAAAAAATACGGGTTTGAGACGCCAGTTGAACCGCCAATGTTTTTTACACAAAAAGTTTCTGATGGTCATAAGCTCTAAAGTCGACCGTTTTCGAGAAAAATCAACTTTTATGTAGAAAAACATAGTCAATTTTTTTAAATAAAATTTTTTTTATTACTAATTAAATAAAATTTATTTAAACGTTGGAACAAGTAACAAAACCAATCGTTGACTTCATAATTTCAAAATAAAAATAAAAACAATAACAAATCATAAACAGTTAAATTAAAAGTTGGAAATGCCCATGAAGGAAAAAAAATTTATTTCAAAAAATTGACCATGTTTTTCAACATAAAAGTTTTTCTCGTAAACGGTCGACTTTAGAGCTTATAACCGTCAGAAATTTTTTTGTGTAGAAAACATTCAAATGAGCTTCTCAAAACCGTACTTTTTCCAGTAGCGTAGAAGTTGGGGAGAAAAACACCCACCACCCCTTCAAAACCTTCACGAATTAAGACTTAAAAAAGAAATTCCGCACAAAAAATAGCTTATTATGAGTAGAAAATGCTTACGAAAGCTGTTTTCTGTACGATAAACGGTTTCGGAGATATTCGCAAAAACCGAATTTTTCTTCAATTTCAACACCCTGTATCTCGAAAATGGTGCATTTTAGAGGGTAAGTTACGAAAAACTTTTTTACATATTTTTGGACGAGCTATCACATCCTGAAGTCCTTCGCATATATTATGAAACACCCTGTATAGGTATATATTTTTAGGTATATATTTTTAGAATTTTGAAAAAAGTTTCAATTTTTGATTTTGTAAGAATTTTTGAAATATTTTTAGAATTTTGAAAAATTTTAAATTTTTGATTTTATTATAATTTTTGGAATATTATTAAGAATTTAGAAAAAGTTTAAATATTTGATTTTATTCTAATTTTTGGAATATTTCTGAAATATTGAAAAAAGTTTCAATTTTTGATTTTGTTACAATTTTTGAAATATTTTTAGAATTTTTGAAAAAAAGTTTTAATCTTTGATTTTGTAATAATTTTTGGAATATTTTTAGAATTTTGAAAAAGTTTGATTTTATTTAATTTTTACAATATTTTTGGAATTTTGAAAGAAATATGAATTTGTGATTTTGTAATATTTTCTCGAAACGTTAAATGGAAAGGCTTTTGAGTAGTCTGCTGAGTGTATCATCATTTCACTAAATTATGTTAATATATGATCTGTTATAATTTGCTACGACGAATTGATGTTTTGTGTTAGTTTTGTAATAAATTTCTAAACAGAGAAAAAATACTTGTACTTTTACAAAGAGTTTTATGTTTGATATATGTACATCGCTGCCGATAACTAAAAACAATGTCCTCATAAAAGTTTTATGCCGAAAACTATATCAAAATCCTTAAACGAAACCGAAGTCTTCATATCTCAGAGCTTGAGATTTAAGCCCCTTCATATTTTAGCTGTTTGATTCGAGCACGATAATCGTTCCTAGTCTCCTAGCATGGAGAACAGATGCTTGAGATGAATTAATCACTTTGTTCTGTTCTGTCTAGGCGCAATATGTGTTTATTCTTCTTCATTTTTAATAGTCACTCGTATTATTCAATTTGTATAGAAAAGAAATAAAATTCTAATAATAATTACAGTAGATTTCAGTCATTGTGTTCTTTATGTATAATACAATAAATGGAGAAAATTAATATTGTTATATTAATGTCTTTAGAAATAAAAAGTGAATGGTAACATAAAAGTTTAGTTTTCCATCAATAAGAAAAGTTTTTTCATTGATAATAACACAAAAGATATAATTATTTCATAACGAATTGTAACTACTAAATTTGTTGCTATAAACTTGGGTCATCAAATCGAAATTACAAAAATTATATAGCTTTTTCTTATTTGTACGCTAAGGGTTACAATTACAATTCGTAATTTAGTTCAGTTAACTTGACCGTACCTTTTACAACATAAAAAAAACGAAAATAAAATAAGTATATTGTGCTACTAGTATACGAGCTTTGCAATATACTTTTTTATAACACATGCAAAAAAAAAATGCCAATTTTGTTCTGAAATAAAATAACTAAAAATATGAAGGGGCTGAAATCTCACAGCTCTGAGATATCAAGACTTCGGTTTTGGTTAAGGATTTTATGAGGATAGAGGGTTTTATGAGGATATTGTTTTTAGTTATCGGCTGCGATGTATATCAAACATAAAACTCTTTGTAAAGTACAAGTATTTTATCTCTGTTTAGAAATTTATTACAAAACTAACACAAAACATCAATTCGTCGCCGGAACATTATAACAGATCAAATATTAACATAATTTAGTGAAAAGATGATACACTCAGCAAACTACTCAAAAACCTCTCCATTTAGCGTTTCGAGAAAATATTACAAAATCAAAAATTCATATTTCTTTCAAAATTCCAGAAATATTTCTCTCTCTCTGGCGTTTACATCCCATGGAGGGATTTTGCCGTTTGTGCAATCAGCTTCCAATTATCTCGTTCCATGACCAGTTGACCCCAGTTTCGACATCCTATATCACGAAGGTCTTGGATGATGTCATCACGCCAGCGTTGTCTAGGTCTTCCTCTTCGACGAACACCAGCTGGTTGTTGTTGGGACGCTTTTTTTATCATTCTATCCAAATGGAGCCCTTTCTACATGACCAAACCATCTAATCCGGTTGGATTTAATGAATCCGATTACATCACAGCCTCCAAGAAGCTGTCTGATTTCGTGATTCATTCGGATTCTCTCTTCGGACTGATTTTCAGCAACTTTACATGGACCATAAATTGTTCGTATGACCTTCCTCTCAAAAGTTGATAAAATTCTACAATCGGAGGAAGTCAGTGTCCAGCTTTCACTTCCAAATGTAAGCACAGGTCGAATTAATGCTTTGTAAAGTGTGAGTTTACACGACCGCGAAAGATATTTTGATCGCAGAAGTTTTGAGTATGCGTAGAAAACTCTGTATGCGGCAGAGACACGGGCTTTGATATCTGCCTGCATGTCATTTGACGATGTTATTACAGACCCGAGGTATTTGAAGTTTTCCACGCGTTCCACTTCATAGTCGCCAGTATCCAGATTTCCGGGAGGTATGTTCTTAGATGTTGTTAACACTTTGGTTTTGCCGGTGTTGATGCATAATCCAAGTCGTTTAGCATTTCTTTCAAGCTGAGAGAGACTATCCTTAATATCGCTTGTTCTACGTCCGAGAAGCACAATATCATCTGCGTAGCCAAGAACTTGACTAGATTTGTTATATATGCAATTTTGTGTCTCAATTCGGCTTTTTCTTATCGCGTACTCCAGCGCCAAATTAAACAGTACGGGCGCAAGTGCATCACCTTGTCGAACACCTGATGTTATATCGAAAGGATCAGAAACTGACCCTTCGATTACTATTCTACAATTTGATCCCGATGTTGTGAGTTTGCACAGAGAAACAAGTTTCTCTGGGATGCCAAGGCATATGAGTGCGGACCAAAGGTTGTCGCGGATGATACTATCATATGCTTGCTTGAAATCAACGTAGAGCTGGTGAATGCTGATGTTGTACTCCCAACATTTTTCTAGAATCATCCTTAAGGTAAAACATTGATCTGTGGTTGAACGGTTGGGACGAAAACCACACTGATAGTCACCGATGATAGATTCGGCGAACGGGATGAGTCGAGCAAGTACGACATTAGCTAGTATTTTATATGCAGTATTCAACAGTGCGATGCCACGATAATTCGCACACTTTAGACGGTCACCTTTCTTATGCAGCGGAACAATGAGAGCTGTTTTCCATTCAGCAGGTAGTTCTTCTTGGTCCCAGATTGCAAGAATCAGATCATATATACGTGAGACCAGAGCTGCTCCTCCATTTTTCAAAAGTTCTGCGGGAATACCATCGAAACCTGGTGATTTGCCATTTCTCAGTTTTTTAATGGCAGCTTCCACTTCTTCTATTGCTGGGTAAGGGACAAAAATCTCCTCATTTGACGGAGCAATTGCTCGAATAGGATGAACTTCATTCTTTCTATTCAGTAGGTCTTGAAAGTGGGATCGCCACACTACCAGCACATCGCGTTCACTTGTTGTAAGTTCATTGTTTTCATTTTTGATGGCTGTAGATCTTGGGTGGAAATCTTTTGTCAGATTCCGTGCATTGGCAAAGCACTCTTTTGAATTTCCGTTGGCCGCATGTAGGTCGATGTTTTCGATGCAGCTCTTCATGTGTTCGCGTTTCTTTTGACGTAGAAGTTTTGCTGAGGCTTTTCTCGCGCATAGATAATCAGCTTGGGAGCTTCGGGTGTTCCTTGTTAACCATTTTTCTCGCAGTTTTTGTTTATTTTCAACGGATTGGCGGCATTCGTCGTCAAACCATTCGTTGTGTGATTTCGGTGGTCGTTTTACGATTGTAGTTTGTGCTGCGGCTATAATGGTTGATTGAAGCGTTGGCCATTCTTCTTGTATGTTTAATGGCATCTCAGAAGAGATGTCATGCTCTTCTATGTTTTGTGTTATTATTTCCTGATATCTATTCAGCGTTTCCGGATGTTTAAATGCTTCGACATTCCAGCGCACGGTCTTTTTTGCTTGTCTGTTAAATGTAGATGATAATTTGCACTTGTACTTAAAGATGACAAGCATATGATCGGTGTCCATATCAGCACCTCTGTATGATCGAACGTCAGTTACACTTGTAGAGTGTCTCTTAGAGATCATGACGTGATCGATTTGATTTTCTGTTCTTCCGTCATTTGATTTCCACGTTGCTTTGTGAATTCTCTTGTGAGGGAAGAAAGTGCTGGAAATTACTAGATCATACATCATAGCCAGCTCGGCTGCGCGAAAACCGTTATTGTTGCTGGTATGATGCAAGCTGTTGGGGCCGATATGTGTTTTAAGTTCTGCAATCCTACCAATTTGAGCATTAAAGTCACCTACCACGATTTTTATATCGTGCCGCGGGATGTTATTGATGACTTCTTCGAGTTCTAGGAAGAACAGGTCTTTAATATCATCTGCTTTATCTTCAGTAGGTGCATGAACATTGACGATCGTTACATTGAATTTTTGCGTGCGGATTCTCAGTGTGCATAACCGCATATTAATTGGGCAGAAGTCGATAACATGCTGATTCACGCGACGGTGTATAAGAAAGCCAACTCCAAATTCTCCTCCGTTTTGATGACCGCAATAATAAAGAGTGTATCCTTTCGCTGTTTCATGGATTCCACTCCCTGCCCATCTTAGTTCTTGTAATGCCACTATATCCAGTGTGTAGCTCTCGACTTGTTGTGTTAGTTTTAGGAGATCTCCTGGTCTTCTGAGGCTTAGCACGTTCCAGGTTCCCATTTTTAAATCGTAGTCCGGGTACAGTTTCCGAGGTCGTTCCAATATTGAATCCGAGATATTCCGAGGCCTGTGTACAGAATTCATGACAATAACTTTTTACGGAAATGGGGTGTTAGCCCTTCGCCCAACCCAAATTTTCGTGAATGGGTTCGTTCTGCATCTTAAGGTCACCAGAAACAACCTTTTTACACGTTTGTATAGCGAGCCGCTTGATCCAAGACAGACGCCCGCTGCAAGCCGCCCCTAACATGGAGAACAGACGCTTTCTACACATTTATATAGCGAGCCGCTTGATCCAAGACAGACGCCCGCTCCAAGCCGCCCCTAACATGGAGAACAGACGCTTGAGTTGCACTGGTTTTATGGCGCCAAAAATATTGTAACAATTAAATAAAATCAAACTTTTTTCAAAATTCCAAAAATATTCCAAAAATTAGAATAAAATCAAAAATTTAAGCTTTTTCTAAATTCTAATAATATTCCAAAAATTCTTAAAAATTTCAAAATTTTTCCAAAATTCTAAAAATATTGCAAAAATTTTAAAAGTATCAAAAAGAGAAACTTTTTTCAAAATTCCAAAAATTATAATAAAATCAAAAATTTAAAATTTTTCAAAATTATAAAAATACTCCAAAAATTCTTATAAAATCAAAAATTGAAGTTTTTTCAAAGTTCTAAAAATATACATACATATATATAAAATTCACAAATTCTATTCTTTCAAAATTCTAAAATTATTGCAAAAATTATAACAAAATCAAAAATTAAAACTTGTTCCAAGATTCTAAAAATATTGCAAAAATTATTACAAAATCAAAAATTTTCATGTCCAATTTCATGTTCAATTACATTTACGTCATACAAACAGCTAAATTTTTTTTCCCGAAAAATGGCGAAAAAAATACAATAAATGAAATGATTTTTTTGACACACTTGACAATATTTTATTGACAAACTTATAATGCAATAAAATTCTCAATAATAATAATTTCATGTTCATTACATTTCATTTCATACAAATACTAATTTATATGTTTTTCTAAAAAAATAAATGAAAATCATTCTTTTGACACACTTGACAGTATTTCTTTGACAAACTTATAGTGCCATAATTCTCTATAATAATAATAAAATTTCATGTCATACAAATAATTAATTTTATTTTTTTCTAAAAAATACGGTAAAAAAATAAAAATCTTTCTTTTGACACTCGACAACATTTTTTGACAAATTTCAAATGCAATAATCTAGTTATTGATCTCACACACCTATCCCGACCATCAAGATTTCTCCACATTCTTTGTTCCTACTCATCACTGAAAATAAACGTTTTTTAAGCAAAAAATATGCATATTTCCTTGTTTTGACACACTTGACGATTTTTTTGACAAACTTCCGGTACAGTTATCGAACACATCGTCCTTTAGACTTTTACCATTGGGTGTACCTATTTTTAGAAACCAAAATTTTTAAAATTCTTTCAGTGGTTTTATAGATTTCGCCGGTTGTGACATGCCGGCAGACAGACATACATTTTTTTTCTTTTTTGGAATCGTTATGGCCTTAAACGTCGAGAAATGCCAAAAAAGTGGGGGTAAGTATTTCATTTTTGACTCATGAATGTAATACTTAGGTCTTTCAGACCGAAGTAATATCGTCAATCCAAAGCATAAGTAGCTTAGTTTTTAGATATGAAGGGGCTGAAATCTCACAGCTCTGAGATATCAAGACTTCGGTCTGGGTTAAGGATTTTGATATAGTTTTCGGCAAAAAACTTTTATGAAGACATTGTTTTTAGTTTTGTGCAGCGATGTATATCAAACATAAAACTCTTTTAGTCCAGTAACTTTATACATCACAGTATGCGTCAAATCCGGTAGTTCTGATTTTTTGCAGACTTGTTAATGATGTTGGGCTAATGAATAATCCAAGTTTGTGACCTCGAGCGCCGAACACAACTTCGTTTGTAAAAAATCGAAAAAACCGCGAAAAAATCGTTATTTTTTCAAATTTTGGCGATTATAACCCTAAAGAACTAGTTTTTTCTTTAACCTTTCTTAGGACGTTTTTAAAGTAGACTAAATTTGCTACAAATTGATAGGAGAACTGTCTCTGTAGACCCAACAGTTTCCGAGATTAATCCTTTCAAAATTTTAGTCCAGTAACTTTATACATCACAGTATGCGTCAAATCCGGTAGTTCTGATTTTTTGCAGACTTGTTTATAATGTTGGACTAATGAATAATCCAAGTTTGTGACCTCGAGTGCCGAACGCAACTTCGTTAAAAATCGTTAAAAAACCGCGAAAAACCCGTTTTTTTTTTTTTTTTTTTTCAAATTTTGGCGATTATAACCCTAATGGACTAGTTTTTTCTTTAACCTTTCTTAGGACGTTAAAGTAAACTAAATTTGCTACAATATGATAGGAGAACTGCCTCTGTCGACTCAATAGCTTCCGAGATTAAGCCTGTCAAAGTTTATCATTTCTTCGAACTTCGCAGCTTTTTGCAATTCTTTCGTTCCAAATGAATTTTGACCCTAAATATACTTTCGAAGCCCTGTACTTTTATGATGGGATGTTAAAAAAGAAAATGAGAAGTGTGAACGATGATGTTTAATCTAAACTACGAATAATGAAGTAAAAAAGATAAGTACAACAAAAGTTAGAAAGCTTATTTGTTAGAAAATTGAGTCATATTCAACAATAAAAAATTATATTAATTTTGCCCTCTTGGAAGGTCCCGCTTGAGGTTCGTCCGTATTTGGATCGACGTATTGGGATAGCATATCCCCATCAGGGGATGGTGATGAATCGTCGACATTTTGTGCCCACAAGTCATCCTCCATTTCGACATCGGAGAGATCGTCACCTTCTGGGATATCTGCTACTGCAACCACAAAAATGATCAGGTACAGTTACATAATCTTCTTTTCTCATCGGTCACCACACACATATATTTATTAATACAATTATTAGGACAGGGATGTAGAAAACTCTACAAAGGTATATTGCAAACAAATGCGAAGTTCGAAAAAAGTGATAAGCTTTGAAAGGCTTAATCTTGGAAGCTATTGGGTCTACAGAGACACTTTTAGTATCATATTGTAGCAAATTTAGTCTACTAAAAACGTCCTATAAAAGGTTAAAGAAAAAACTAGTCCTTTAGGGTTAAAATCGCAAAAATTTGAAAAAATAACGATTTTTTCGATTTTTGACGAAGTTGCGTTCGGCGCTCGAGGTCACAAGCTTGGATTATTCATTAGACCAACATCATAAACAAGTCTGCAAAAAATCAGAACTACGGGATTTGACGCATACTACCCCATACTCTCAGGCGACAAAGTTACTGGACTACTTTGTAAAAGTACAAGTATTTTATCTCTTATTAGAAATTTATTACAAAATTAACAAGAAACATCAAATCGTTGCCGGAAAATTACAACAGATCATAAATAAACATAATTTAGTTAAAAGATGATACAATCACCAAACTACTCTAAAGCCTCTCCATTTAGATTTTCGAGAAAATATTACAAAATCACAAATTCATATTTCTTTCAAAATTCCAAAATTATTCTAAAAATTATAATAAAAGCAAAAAGTTAAACTTTTTGTCAAAATTCTAAAATTATTGCAAAAATTATAACAAAATCAAAAATTATATTTCTTTTCAAAATTCTAAAAATATTGCCAAAATTATAACATAATCAAAAATTGAAACTTTTTTCAAAATTCTAAAAATATTGCAAAAATTAAAACAAAATCAAAAATTGAAACTTTTTCCAAAATTCTTAAAATATTGCAAAAATTATAAAAAATCAAAAAAAAAACTTTTCTAAAAATTCTAAAAATATTCCAAAAATTATTACAAAATCAAAAATTGAAACTTTTTTCCGAAATTCTGATAATATTCCAAAAATTCAAACTTTTTCCAAAATTCTAAAAATATTGCAAAAATTATAAAACAATCAAATAAACAAACTTTTTTCAAAATTCCACAAATTATAATAAAATCAAAAATACAAATTTTTTCAAAATTCCAAAAATTATAATAAAATCAAAAATTTACATGTCCAATTTCATGTTCTCATATCATGTCATACAAATAATTAATTTTATTTTTTTCCAAAAACTTGGGTAAAAAAATAAATGAAAATTCTTTTGACACACTTGACAACATTTTTTTGACAAACCTAGAATGCAATAGTTTTTGGCCTCACATACCAATCCCAATCATCAATATTTCTCCAAATTCAATGTTACTACTCATCACTTAAAATGAACGTTTTTTTAATAAAAAAATATGCAAATTTCCTTGATTTGACACACTTCCGGTATAGTTATCGAACATAAAGTCCTTTTGGACCTCTGTAACGACGGACTATTTCCAATTTGTACTCTAAAATAATAGTATTCATATGCAAAGAAATTCGCTAATAATTTGTTAATTTATTCTCTTCAATTATAATAGGCGTAGAGACATTTGTTTGTACTACTGTTTTTTGTTGACGGTTTAGTTACGTCACTCAATTTCAATTAATAATACATTACAAAACATGTTTTGCATAAATGATTGTTTAATTCGTAAAAAGTAGAATTGGAGAGGGAAACAGGAAACCTATAATATGTGTATATAAGCGATCAAATTGTTTGGATCGAAGATTAGTACATAAATTTAAATCGAACTTCAGTAGTGAATTAAAGTTAAACAAAAAATATTATTATGTAAATTTAATAGAAAAAAATGTAAATTTTTTTGAATAGAAAATTAAATTGTTTTAAATTGTGATATCGAAGTTTTTCTATTTATTTGTTTGAATGTAATGAGTTTTAGTGGAAGTTATTTAATAAATCATTTAGTAAATCATACCACGTTTACAGCGAGATAGCAAATTAGTAGATGCAATTTAAATCTGTGCTGTAAACAATTTTTAATCTGAGAGATTGCAACTAATTTATGATATCTAGTTTTGCTATCTAGCAAATTATTTTTAAATTGATATTTGTCGATGTAAACATCATTGCAAATAAAAAACTTTGATTTCTACACCGTCTCCTGTTCCTATGAATTTTAAATCATCAGATATCTTTTCTCCGTCCAATATTTTTCAATAATCAGAGAAATAATTTGAGGAATGGTCATATTTTAGTTATCATATTTTTCATTGCTTTTAAAAGTTTGACAGATGCCAATTTAAATTAAACTAAATTAAAATGAGTTTATATCATAAAAGATTTAATTTGCAATCTACGCTGTAAACTCAAACTAAATATGACAGGATGCAAATTAATATACTATTTACTAGTTTGCTATTAGACCAGGGTCGATAATTTTTGTAAACAAAAAAAATAATAGTAGGATCAAACCCATTAGAAAAGGAGGAGAATATTATAAAAATGAAAGGAAAAATAATTTACGGGCGATCTGAGGTCGGGAAGGGGAAGGGGTGAGTTTTTAAGGGTAAAAAACGGTTTATCTCGATTTCCAGCAAAACTAAAAGTCCTATGGGAAAAATTTGAATGGCAAAGTTGTAGGTAATAAAAAGATCTAAAACTTTGGTTTAGGCACTTTTTTCACATAACCTCACAATTTATGTGAAAAATTAAAAAAACCAAGGTTTTGGTTTTTTATTCTTATCTTTTACAAAAAAAATTTTTTTTTCACGAAATTTGGTGAAAGCTTACCTTTTTATGTCCCAAATACGCTGTAATTTATTTGATTTGAAATATTTATTTTCTCACCTTATTTTGAATTAATATCGAAAAAGCACCCTAATTTTCAATCGAAAATTCACCCGTCAAAATATCAGCTTTTTTCAAAAAGTTGGTATGCTTTCTGTTCGTTGAAATCTCTATTTTCCGATGATGAAAAAAAAAATATACTACTATAGTAAATCTTCTCAGAAAATGTAAAAAATGAAATGAATTTTCGATTGAAAATTAGGGTGCTTTTTCGATATTAATTCAAAATAAGGTGAAAAATAAATATTTCAAATCAACTACAGCGTATTTGGGACATAAAAAGGTAAGTTTTCACCACATTTCGTGAAAAAAAATTTTTTTGTAAAAGATAAAAATAAAAAACCCAAAAACTTGGTTTTTTGAATCGAAAATTCAATTCATTTTTTGCATTTTCTGAGAAGATTTACTATAGTAATGAATTATTTTTTTTTCACCATCGGAAAGTAAAAATTTCAACGAACAGAAAGCATACCAACTTTTTGAAAAAAGCTGATATTTTGACGGGTGAATTTTCGATTGAAAATTAGGGTACTTTTTCGATATTAATTCAAAATAAGGTGAAAAAATACATACTTCAAATCAAATAAATAACAGCGTATTTGGGACATAAAAAGGTAAGTTTTCACCAAATTTCGTGAAAAAAAAAATTTTTTGTAAAAGATAAAAATAAAAAACCAAAAACTTGGTTTTTTGAATTTTTCACATAAATTTTGAAGTGATGTGAAAAAAGTGCCTATATTAAAGTTTTACATCTTTTTATTACCTACAACTTTGCCATTCAAATTTTTTCCATGAGACTTTTAGTTTTGCCGGAAATCGAGTTAAACCGTTTTTTACCCTTAAAAACTCACCCCTTCCCCTTCCCGACCTTAGATCGCCCGTAAATTATTTTTCCTTTCATTTTTATAATATTCTCCTCCTTTTCTAATGGGTTTCATCCTACTGTTATTTTTTTCACTTTTTATTATTTTTAATGGCTTCTACCCTGGTCTATATGTCGCACGGTATAGAATGAAAAAATCAATTAAAAAAAATCATAAGTTCAAATACAAAAACGTGAAAATAGTTATTCAGGTGAAGTAATAACGAAACCGTTCAAACCTTTTTATACATGACGCTCCATTCCAAGCCGTTACAATGTTACATGTTAAATACAAATATTCATAAATTTAATGTCAATCAGCAAGCGAGAAAGAAGTTAATGATATTGCTGATTTTCGAAATAGAAATAATTATTGGCGTGTAAATAAATTCGATCAAACTATAAAGGATATATTTTAAACTAACCGATCTAGTTTGGTCTTATCATTTCATGGTGCTTTTAATAAAATTACGTTTAGTAAAATGAATTACAGCCTACAATTAACATTTGGTTCCACAGGACTGGTTTTGGGAAGAAGACAACATTCAAGAAATAAATTAATGTAAGCTTTTTTTTGTATTTTTTTTTGTATAATTTTTGATGATTTATTTTGATACTGCTAAATTATTTTCTCTGTTAGCTAATTAAATGTTTCATTACATTATTCTGGGATAAGAGATTTGCAAGTGTAATCCGTTTTGTCATAGATTCAGTTTTCCGGTTTAATATTACAGTTTGATTATTTCTGTAAAAAGTCCAAAATCCTATGCCTCTATCTATGTACTCTATCTATTTTTAGAAACAAAAATTTTTGAAATCTGTAAGGTTCCTAGTTCCTCCAATTCCATTTCCCAATCTTTAATTATCCAAAACCTTATTTCCATATATCCAAACTCATCAAAATGCGACACAAGCATTTTGATTTCATAATAATTATTCTGAACAAAATAATTGGTTTGTTTCATACATTTTTGCAAACAATAATTTTTAATTATGTTTGCAAAAATGTAAATATGTTACAAATCAGTTTGTTGACTTCGGAATAATTGTTATGAAAAACAATTATTTGATGTAGGTCAAAGCAATATAATTAAAGTGGTATGCTTTGACCAATAACAAACAAATTGATTATAATCACGCCTTTTCTTTTAATTTTCCCCAAGTTATAAATTAAATAAATCAATTTACCTATGTACTTACACTCCCCTCCAATTGTTTTTCAATTTAAATTAACTTTAAGAATACTAAAAATAATATCGAGGACTCCGATTTAAACCGTCAAACTATTAATGTTAAAATAAATAAAATTGTTGATTAAAATTAAAGTGGTTTGTTTTATGTTTTATTTAATAAAGTTTTTGAAAGAATATCAAGACGGTCCGGGGTCCATAACAAATCCCTCCAGCCGTTTCTAGATTTCGTAGGTAATGACAGGTGGCCGGCCGGCAGACAGACATACATTTTTTTTTTGCTGTTTTAGAATCAGTATGTCCTAAAACGTCGAGAAATGCCTTAAAAGTGGGGGTAAGAATTTCACTTTTGACTCATTAATGTAATACTTAGGTCTTTCAGACCGAAGTAATCTTTCAGACCGAAGTAATACATAGACATATTTATTCTAGGTCTTATTTGAATATGTGTTCTGACCAAAGACAATTAACTGGCTCAGAATTATAATTCACTAGACTGAAATGTTTGAAATAGATTTAAATGTTTTTTTAATTAGGCTAGTTTTTGTAAGCAGTTAAAATGTAATAGTTTTTTTCTTCATGAAAACTCCGATATATGTTGTACATCAAACAAAATATATTTTGATGAACATCGGTTGCAATCTCAAAAAAAGTCCGAGCGGCAGGATGTCCGCTAGAAATAGGTAGATTTCGATATCAGACAGTTTTGTGTGCCAGTAGAATCTGATGTATCAGATTAGTTTAAACAACACAAACTAATTTCAAACAGATATCGAACAAATTTTAAAAAGAAAATAAGCTACAGATAAGCAAAACTATATCTATCCAATTTGCAACAAACAAATATCAAATCTACCACAGAACATGTGTGTGACCATTTATGACACAAACCTACGCTATATTATATGTCGTCCAATTACTGCAAAATATCAAAATAGTTTATATCTAAGAAAAAAAATTAATTTCTTCTATTCAAACCTTTTTATTTTGTTTTCATTGACTGTTAAAAATTGTAGTTATGGATTGTTGCAAACTTTTTTGTTGAAGCCAACAAATCAAAAACCTCTAACTGCAGAGGTTTAAATTTATAAGAAACGGATTAAAATGTTTTTACAGATTCTAAATTTATGAAGTTTTTAAAAATATTAGTATTCAAACGGCCGTTATAACGGATTAAAAAAACAAATTTTTTTCTAGTATAAAGCCTCTAGTTATTGAACTATGTGTCAGATTTTTCTGATTTACGAACTTGTCCTAGATATTAATAAACACACACATGTTTACGGAAGGTTTTTTGATCTGGTTCCACAAATGCGACCGTGAGAGTGCCGGTTGATTCAAACGCATTTTGTGTTTTACAAGCTTTTTTGTTGGAGCCGCTCACTCAGAAACCTCTAATTGCAGTGGTCTTTTTTTTGAAAGAAACCTTGTGGTCTTTTTTTTGTTGTCCACATTCATTTATAGTTTCTCGTCACTTATGGCCTATGGGTATCTTCTTACATAATATCCATGTTGATTCGTACTGGTGTTTTCTTCTTTGTATTACGGCAAGTTTATAATTGTAGGGTAGTCAATCCAAATAACCATGTATTATAGCAAGCCTATTATTGTAGGGTAGTCAATCCAAATAACCATATTTATTTCATTTAATAAAACATCTGTTAAAGGAAAATCAAATTAATGTTTAACAGGAAAGGAAGCATAATAAATCTAGAAACTGGATGAGTTGCCACAAGTCATTTACTTAAATTGATTTTCTCGGCCATCGTTAAAAATTTCAGTATTTAATTTCAATCTAGTGTATTAGTCCTAGCTTTACTCTAGAAACATATATATTTTACTGTTTTTCATTCTCTATGTTGGCATTAAATAAATAACTGTGTAATCTACGAGTTTTGAGTTTAATTGCTCACAAAAAAAGTCTAACTAAAAAGAAAAAAATTCAATTCCATCCAAACATTTCAGTCTAGCGACTTATAATTCTATACATATTTATGTTTTGAGAAGCATAAAAATGCGTATTTTTGTGCAAGAAATACGAAAACAATTATACAATACAACAAACTCGCGGCAAGAGAGGTCTCAACCTTATATGCGGGAACCTAATCGAATCTTATTTTCCTACATAACCTCAAACTACAGTATTCTACATTTTAATCGTTCCCAAACCCCACATACACATAAAGGAATATGTAAACTTTCACAACAATATTACTTAAAACGAAACAAAAAATAATGTTATCTTCAAACTACATGAAAACCTAATTTAGAATTTTCTGATATATCTTGACATCTTTTTTTATTAATAAAAATTAGACAATTTAATTGAAGTAACCACAATAACAGAAAATACGGTAAAACATTTGTATTCCTCTATAAGCTTAAGTTTTTGAAATTATATGTTTGAGTAGAAAAATTGTATTCAACGAATGAATTAATTATACTATATACATATTATGAAAAAAAATTTATTATTATGATTTATTTATTCAGCAAAAAAAAGGAAAAATAATTGGAATAAATTTTAAAGCTGTAAGTTTTAGATATAAATATTCAGAATAAAAAAGTTTAATGTTCGGTTTTTGAGCTTAAGTAAGTCATATAATAAATGAATGCTTTAAATTGAGAATATAACAGATTTATCGGAGTTAATGATTACTTATAATTAATTTAAATTTAAAATATGAATATTGTGCGTAATTAAATAAAAATAAATAAAAAGTTGGAGTAATTGTATAACAATATAGATTTGAGATAGAGATTGCAAGTTGGTACACCACGTCTTAATAATTTGTTTTAGTGATTTTCAAAAACTAGACCGGAATCCCGGAATTGAATTTTTGGAAAAATATAGATATTTCAAAATTTCAAAAATTATAACAAAATCAAATATTATTACTTTTTCAAAAATTCAAAAATATTACAAAAATTATAACAAAATCAAAATACAAACTTATTTTTCAACTGTTCCTGTTATTTAGAAGTCGTGGAATCTGGAAACATACAAAAATACATAAGAAACGTCTCCCTTATAATTACAATTTTTGTTAAAAAACGACATTTGATCTGCAACAACTTGATATTTTCCAACTGATCCATTAAGTTGGGAGGAGTTGAAACTAAATAGAACCATATTCCATGTCCAATTTCATGTTCAATTACATTTCATGTCATACAAATAATTAATTTTATGTTTTTCAAAAACTGGCTAAAAAATAAATGAAAATCATTTTTTTGACACATTTAACGATTGTTTTGACACACTTAATATCAAATTTAATATTCAATTATACTTCATGTCATCCAAATAATATTTACTTTATGTTTTATGTCTCATGTCGAAAATGTTTCCCATAATATGTTTCTCAAAAATTTAGGAAACAAAATATATAAAAATCATTCTTTTGACGAACTTAACAATTTTTATTTACATAATTATAACACAATAATCAAGGTCCTGGTCTCACATGCAGATGCCGATCATCAAGATTTCTCTATATTAAAAGTTACTACTCATTATCATTACAAACACTTTCGGTACAGTTATCGAACCTTTCGGCTCTTGTCATTAACATAACCTATTTTAAAAAAAATTTCAAATTGCTCCAGCAGTTTTCATGTTTCCGTTGGTTGTGACGGCCGGTCGGCCATCAGACAGACAGACATTTTTTGTGCTAAAACGTCGAGAAATATCAAAAAAAGTGGGGGTAAGATTTTCACTTTTGGCTCGTCTTTCAGACCGAAGTAGTTCAACTAATAGATCCTCGAAATTAAACTCAAGTATCGAAATTATTTGAATTTTTCAATTCGGAAACATGTTTTTGATTTGCCTGAATAAGCTTTTCAGTTTGTTGGTGAAAATTACAAAAATTCCTATTTAATTCAAAGTCTTGTTAAACCAGTAGCTAGATTCTGGTTGTGCGGAATTATTTCGTGCTAAATGGGATTTTTGCATTCAGATTCAGTGGAATGAGAAAATAAATTCCGCATTTGTGGGATGAACTGTCAAATTACCTCGTCAACGAATTTATAGACGAAATGCGATTATTTGCTTTGAAATTTTGTATAGACGCACAAAAATGGAGAAAAAAATGTTGAAAAAAGTTACGATAAATTAAAAAGAAAGGAGATATCTGCTTTGCTGCCAAATTTTTTTAATTTGATATAGAATCACTCACTGAAGCGAATAAAACCAAAACGAGTTGTATATCAGCCGGTCCAAGATACAGCCCTTTGAGAAAAGCAAAATCCATACAAAATTACACTTTTTTGACAAGATGTTATTCAAATATGTTCCTTCTACAAAATTTGCTATCCCTATTTCCTATGTGCTTATAAGATAAACAGATCAAAACTGTCACTTTTACTAAATATACTTAATTTACCAAAAATAAAAACAAATCCGCTTGCGCCTAGCTTCAAGTAATCATGCCAAAAGAAATTTTAGTTAATTATTTAGAGGAGAATGTTGGTTTGGCGCGGACTTAACGATATTTTATAAATTTTATGTTTTTGTTTATCAATAACTATTTTGGAAAATAGTTATTTATTTATCAAGAACGAAAAATGAAACTTTAAAGTACGAGCTAGTTGTTTACGGCCGAGGCGTCTAGCCGAGGCCGAAATCACTAGTGAGTACCTTTAAAAACACTTTTCGTTTGAGGTAAATACAAAATTTTATTTCATACTGGAAATTTATTAAAATAAAAAGAAATGCGTTTTAAATTTTGCTCAAAAAGTTGAACTTTAACGTCCTAGGACTTCATAAAATTTTATAAAGTCCTAGGACGTTAAAGTTCAACGTTTATGGTACAAAAAGTTGAACTTTAACGTCCTAGCACTTTATAAAATTTTGCAAAGTCGTAGGACATTAAAGTTCAACTTTTTGTACCATAAATAATCCAAAAAATGTCGTTTTAGATATCAGTATGAAATAAATTAATTATATACAAAACATATTGTTTTGTATGCTTCTCGCAGATTTGATAAGGCAGACGGAAATAGGGAAATGGGACGATGTAGCAAAATGCACTATTTATTCAAATACACTATTTAATTCTAAAGAATAATTTTACAACTAAAATCTATAGCACAACTTGTAAACTAGCTATCGAAAAAACACAAATAAAAACAGTCAATAAACTGACAGATGAATTCCATTTTCAAAAATTTGTAATAGTTTAGAACTTGTACTAAAAAGGATATCTCGAAAAGAGAACGAGAATACCAATTAGTGGAATGGAATTATTTAGTGAGAAATCAAAATTCGAGATAAATAATAATTCCATTCCACTTCATCTTTTCTCATAGAACCAGAATCGAGGTACAGTAGAGAGAATTTTAAAATATTGTTAAGCTGTTTTCAACCTGTGTTTCAAGCCTACATAGCAACCAAAGATATTACTCTATAAATTTTATTAAAAATGTTCATCCTTCCGAAAACAATAAAAATGATTTACTTTTGTTTTTTTCACAGCCATAATAGTATGTGTTATTAGTCTTAGCAGAATAAAATAAATAGTTGTTTTTTATTATGTTGCCGAAAGGTTTTTGAACCAACGCAACACAATAATAGTAGTTTATTAAGTAAGTGTTAATGATGTTTTTTATTCTTAAGCAAAAGTTTACAATATGCGTGAGGCATAAGCGAGCATACCAAATTCGCAAGAGAATAAACTTAAACACGAAACCAGTGCTGCATTTTCACCTTTCTTCCTTTTACTAAAGTGAATTATCACTATCGGATAGCAATTAAATATGAATGGGAATATTAGATTCTTGTATGAGCTTAGAATGAAGGCAATTCTTCACGAGGATGAAGTTTACCGAAACGAGCGTAGCGAGTGGAGGGAATCATCCGAGTGAATTGCCATCATCCTAAGCGAATACAAGATGCCATTTTATCCACGACTGTACAATATTTCGTTTAATTTCCAGTTGTCATGCAAAAATTTGTATCTCCATATTGAAATAAATACATCAAAGAGAGCGAAAAACAAAACAAGTTTGTTGTTTAATTTGTTAGGGGAATATTTAATAAACTATAGAACTGTTAAAGAATTTTAATCAAATTCACTAGTTGTGGAATGAATACAATTACAATGGAAGACATACGCATGGAAAGCATATATTCTTTAGTAGTCGTGGATAAAATATTTTCTTATGTTTAACGAATACATTGTTATGAATAATTTACATAACTTTAGGCTAAGTAAAATAAAATTGTGATTATATAAATTGTTAGATACTAAGTCTACAAAATAATAATACCACCATCTATTGTAAAAATATTATCTCACATTTATTGTAAACTCTCAGAAAAAAACAACTAAATCAAATGGTTATGGCTAACTATTACCTATAACTAATTAAGAAGCGAACTTTCATATAGTAATAAGATTTAAAATTAAAAATAAAGTATTTAGTTTGTTCAATCACTTGTATGCTTTTGGACTATCGATTGATCTATAGTAAATTACAACAAGCAATCTTCATCACCTTACTATAACCAACTATAACCAACATTAGAGAGAAACAAAATGCCTGGTAGCTGTGCTGAAGCAATCACAAAATTCATAGATAAAAAAATCAAACGAATTTCTACTCTCAACCCTCTCTAAATAACATTTCGAAAGATGAGCCGACCTCTATAGTTTTCGTTCAATTTTTACATTTCCCTTAATTGTGTTCACATAACGTTCATAATGTTTTTTTTCGAACAGCGTATAAATTACTCTTGCAACAGACATCTGCCAACTAATACAGTTCCTTAAATATTACAGAATGTTCATTTCTCGTTCCAAATATCAAACATGGATGTTAGTGCCGGAAAATATTCAAAACCTTTAAGTTACAATTGCACAGAAAATGAAAAAGAGCAGCAAGTTCAGTTTAATGCAACCGACGACGCTTTATCAAAAAGAGGGCGTAAAAACAATGAGAGGACGTAAAGTAAACCGGTTGAAAAGGAAATATTTTACGCCAACTTATGGAAGCGTAAGTTAGTTCATTATGTATAGGAAATGTAGAAAAGCAGTCAAGGATTTATAAACATTCCGGGAAAATGAATTAAATAAAAAACAGAAACGAATTCATTAAAAATATTTAATTGAAAATACTTAAAACAAAAGTTTTTTTTAATTTAAAATAAAACAACAAACAAATTATGTTTCTTTCAATTCTGTTTAACTTTCAATTTTCTGGTCTAATGAAACAAATTAAATTATTTTTTTATTTTTATACAAATTTTAAGAATAAATTTCACAAAGATTATTAAAATTAAATTATTCATATCAAATAATTCAAAAAGTTTTAAGACTTAAAATTCAATAAGTTTATTATTTTTGTTTCTTTTAGCAAGAAGAAACAAAAAAGGGGGATAAATTGATTGATGAACATAAATTTGTTTAATTCCTTTAATTGATTTTTCAATTGTTTAATTGATGATAATCAACTAAAGTTTTCTGTTTTGAGTAAAAATATTAACTTATAGTCATTTTAATTAAACAAGATTTAATATTTTTATTAATTCTTTCACCATTCTCTCTAAATTGGCTTTCGTTCCGCTTTGTTTCGTAGCTTAATAAAAATATTTTTTGTTTTTCATTTCCCAAAACCCACTAATTTTATGTTATCATAAAACGAAAATTTCACAATTTTTCCCTAAACAATAAATTGTTTTTGATTTTCTTCTATTTAAACAAAAACAACAACAACAGAAATGAATGTTAAAAGCACAACGTTGGAAAATTTATTTATATTTCTTTAACTAATAAGTTATATGATTTCACTTAAATATTGTATTTCTGAAATATAATCTGAAAAGTTTATTTAATTTTCTTCTACTTAATATTTATTTAATTATATTGATTTTTTCGTACTTTACTTATGTTATTAAAAGGAAAAAGTTTAGTATTTTTTGAAGTATTGTTTACTTTAACGCTATGATTTGTTAGAAAACGCATTTTTGTTAGAAATATATTTTTTCGAGTGGTAGTTATTTTGATGGAGAATGAAGTGTGAGACGAAAACTTGAGATTCAAGGTTTTGTAGAATGTTTAAAAATTTTATTTTGATCTAGTGTTTCAGAAGCAAATTTTAAGTATAATTTATTTTTCAGACGAAAATTGCTATTAGTAAATCGTAAATTGGACAAATCAACCAAAAAAAATAATTTTGAGCTTTCAAGATTTAGAATTAGAATTGACTAAATGACTTTGAAAAAATGAAAAATTGTCAAAATCTGATTACCGTTGTAACAAAAAACTATTTGTCGTTTTGTGCTCAAATTGTATAGACATTCTCGAAGTACGAAAAATGTAATATATTGTAACGTTTCGTGGCCGAGTTACTAATATTAGGTTCGATCACTAAATCAGAAAATTAAAACAATGTATTTTCTAAACGTTCTAATTTTTATTCGTTCAAGATTTTATTTCTCATAAAAATATTTCTCCTACTAGTGTTCCCCTTAACTGTTCTTGTATTAACAACAATTCCTCACTTATAATAACTCTATTACATAATAATCTCTTACAATTGTTTTATTCAACTTGACGAACTGGTGTCACTGCTACCGTTTAACTCGCTTATATCATTGCTAAATTTATACAACTTCCTTCGCTGGCAATTTTTTTTTAACCTATCCTTGACACAACCTCTTATATATACTACACGAAACAAAAGCGACATTTCTACTAAATTCTTAAACACAACCTTTTTCCTTTATCAACAAAAACATAATAACACGATCATCAAATGTTGACATATAGATCTGAGGTCTATTCTTTTTAATTTGTTTATTTACCTACTTTAAAGTGTTTTTATTTTCTATTCTTATTAGATAAACAAATATTTCCGGTTGTGTTTTACTTTGTTTTTGTTATCTTCATTCCGGTGTTTTTATATTCTTTTAGGGGAACAATTTTCTCTAAAAAGTATTTTCTAGAACGATGATCTATTGTATTGTATTCTATCGTATTGCCTAATCGTCACAATATATTCAAATAAAATAAAATTCAAATATTCAAAAAAAAAAAAAATAATAAAAGAAGGTACATTTTGATACCGCCATGTTTGAAAAATTAAAATTAAAAAACATATAAATAATTAAATATTTTTATCAGTTTCATATTTTTATAAAGTCTTTCAAATAAACAAAAAATCATTAAAATTGGTTAACCCGTTCGAGCACAATTTAACTTTAAACTTTCCTTGTCTCTAAATTTCTTAACCAATTTTGACCTACTCTATGTCAAAACTAGGAAAACTTTTTTTATTGTAGGAACGATTGCCGAAGTTTCAAGAAAATCGACGTAGATCAGGTTCAAATTAATATTAATAAAATATTAATAATAGAATATTAATAATAAAAACTAAAAATAATTGTTTTCTGAAAATTTGACAAAATGTTGACAAATGTAAGAAGTATTAAAAATATGCATTTTTAGAAAGCCGATTTTAAATTTTTACCTTTATTTTTGTAAAAGAAAATATTCAAGTTCAATGGAATTGCTATTTTTAATTAGATTTTTCTTTTCTTTTTCTGAGCTATATCACTTAAAATCGGATCAGTAGTTTTTGTTGTAGAGTCATTTCAATACAACAGGATCGACCATTTTTAGGGTTCCGTACTTTAAAAAAGTAAAAACGGTACCCTATTGGTGAGACTTCGGTGTCCGTCCGAATTTCTAAATATCATTTCTACAAACTATAAGTGCCATCAAGTTGAAATTTTCTACAGTTATTAGATGTGTTTTCCCACGCCTGTTCATAACAAAAAAATTTCAAATACATATTTGTTTTTATGTATATTTTATGGACATAGATAAGAAGATAGTAAAACAAAAGTTTTTGTAATGAATCGTGTTTGGTTTAGAAAAATCGAAAAAGATCAATATATTTCAAAAAAAAATTTCATTGATTTTTCGACTGCTCAGTTTTTTAGATATTGCCAAAAACAAGTGTTTGTTTTCCTGTCCTCCCCCCTTAACTTCGAACATTACACATGAAAATTTTTTTAAAAATTCATGGTTATGGGCAATGTTGTAAAGATTGAACGAAAACTATAGCGGTCGGCTCATCATTTCAAATGTTATTTTGAGGGGGTTGAGAGTGGAAATTTTGAAAACAAATTATTTTTGACCTTGTCGAATGGGGGAACGGCGTTTTTTTTTCTAGCCCAAAACAAATTTTTTTGTAATTTTCGAAAATACCGTTTATGATTCATTTGATTAAAATTCTAAAATTCTGTTTTTGTGAAGACTATTCACGTAAAATAATCGTAGAAGAGGATAAGTTTTGCTACGTTGTAGGAAATGTGTATTATAACTTTAAAATATTGAGTCAAACGAAATATAGAAATGAACAAACAAGATCAGATTATATCAAACAAGTTTAATTATTCAAATAAACTCAACTTCAGGCAAAAGGCATTAGGTTGAAAAATTATGCGATAACATACCTGTTTGCTATTCGATAGATTATTATTTAATATGGTTGCGTTGCAAATATTCTTTGTGAGGTGGATCACTAATTACAAACATTTTTGAAATTGTTGAACTATTGAACCACTGTTGAACTATAAAATTGTTATAGTCAAGTAAATCAAGGTTGGGGATCTGTTCTTTTCGTTAGGTCTGATACAGTACCACTAGTGCAGCAAAATAATAGCCACCATCACTTCGATTTTAGCTCTGCAGGCAGTCATTGTGAATGTTCAACTAACTGTTGATCTGTTCTTTTCGTTAGCTCTGATACAGTACCACTAGTGCAGCAAAATAGTAGCCACCATCACTTCGATTTTAGCTCTGCAGGCAGTCATTGTGAATGTTCAACTAGCTGAAGTAGTAGTGGTAAATACTGATCTCCCCAATGTTCAGTAGAAAAATCACTCAACTGTGTTAACAATCCACTCGTTGGCAATAATTTGACGACACTTTTTTCTCCAACTATTGTGATAGGTGACGGAATGTCGGTTTCAATAAAAATCCTCAAAACTGGCTCTCAAGCTACTTCCTACAAAAAAATTTACAAAGAAAAATTCATGAGCCAACAAGAGTTGAAGCTACAACAATTGATAATATATTTCCCAATATAAATAGTTTATAAACTGGCGTTATTGAAGCTTTCTTTAGCCACCATAAACAGCTTTGGTTAAGATGCAACCCAGCGTGAAGCTTTGCTAACAAAAACTGTTGTTTTCTCAAATATTATATACACGGAACCCTCAGCGAGCGAATTATATTCGCACTTGCCTGACTTTTTAAATTTTGATCACCTTGTATCTTAAGACAGCGTTAAAAAAGCTGAAAACGCAGAATTTGTTTTTATTGATGACTACTAATTCCAATACGTAAATATACAAAATTAAATATTCCAAAATTCAATTTTTTTTTCTACCCTATAGGTGGTATGGTATAGTTTGTTTCAGTATTTTTTACCAAAATAAAAAAGTCGGGTGAAGTGCGAATATAACTCGCCCGCCGAGAGTTTCGTGTAAATAATAATATGAAAAAACAGTATTTGCTATTCTTACGTTTTTCCAACCTTACTTCGAATTGGCCTTACTCACAATTCAATAAACGCAATTCCCAAATCTCTTCCGAGTTCGATCACTGATTAGTAAGCATAAACATCAGGTTTTATTAAGTATTTAACTCTTTAATTGTTCCACAACAACAGGAAACAATACAGCAAACAATATTCCTAACTAGAATATTCTTTCAACAGCTTCAAAAACTCCAATGGTTGATTGTAGAAATTTCGAGTAACACAACGTTCAAAATAATACACAAAATATTTCTACTCAATAACACTTAAAACTTTATTCACAAAAACTAATTTAAAAATCACTTTTATAATTTTAACTTTACCGTCGCAGGTTTAATATAAAACTAATCTAGTCTTGCAAGACATCCCTCCTTATATACGATTCTGCATAATTTCGATCATTCGAGGTCCCTTTTTATAAGCCTTGAGAAAATATTAGAATATTCGATTATTTTACGTTATGTTGATTTGATTCATAAAATCATTTATTTTATGTTGACCCTAATTCTAAAAATACAACAACAACACTTCGTTTCATTAATTGTTTGTTGTGTTTTGTTATGATTTTGTTATAACCGTAACAAAATCCTCCACTTAAGCCTGTTCGTTCCGAATAGGATCTAGATCTCCAATTGCTGAATCCAAACATTTTTTTTCTATTTCCCAGACTGTTTAGAAAAACTTCCGGTCCCTTTCTAAGTCTTTGACCATTACTTTGTTTTATGTCAGCCCACCGTGATGAGTATGAATTCTCATTACTTCTAAAGTTCTTATCTTTTCCCTTTGAGTATTTCACACTGCCGTATCCCTCAACCATTCTCATTTTCAGCTGCGATGCATCCTTCTTTGGCTCCTCTATTCTTCACAGAAGACGCGAATCTCTCTGCATCCCTATTTTTCTTGCACTCCCGTGCCATGTGACCCTCTTCATCACATACCCAGCATTTGATGTCGCTTCCACTTCTGTGTGCCAATACTTCTCCTTTGATGTTCCCCTCTACTTTTCTTTTTCTGCATCCACCAGATGGCATACACATCCTCTGTACCATCTCATATTGCATTGCGTAAGCGACTGTTTCATGGAATGTCGCCTTAGGTCTAGTCATTACTTTTATCCTGGTTTCTAGTTCACGGTTACCATCCGTAAAAGCTTCGATCTTCATTTTCTCCATAAAATACGGAGAAGTACTCGAGTGTGCCAAAGGAACAAAGATATGGCACCGTCATACTATGGTGGCTTTAATTTGATATTTGCTATTTGTTGTACCACATGTGAAGTCACTTTAGTCGTTTCAACATTCTGCAACCGTTTCTCGAAATCATCTACCTTAGAAAGTACATTCTTGTTTTCATCAAGTACTTTCTGGTCTAGCTCTTTCACTTCTTGATGAACTCTGACTACTTCCTCGTGTAATGTGGTAGATATTTCAAGAAATTTCTCGTCCATTATTTGTTTGACGTTGAAACTGATTTCTTCCTTGGTTGTAGCCATCTTATTGTTGACTGTTTCCAGCTGTTGATTTATGTTGAGGCTGATCTCTTCCTTATTCGTAACTAAACTTTGATTCATTTCTTCTTTAGTGGCAACCACATTAGCATTCATCTGATTGATGTACAAATTCATTTGTTGCATCATAGCCTTTAACTGCGTAAAATCGCTGATTGCAGGTGGTAATGAGGTTGTTGTTTCCGCAACAGAACTTTTCTCCTCCTTAACAGCTACTGGATCACTACTGGTTGTAACGGTTCTGAACTGATAGCTCTCTACTTCTACTCCATTGGCTTCTATCACTTCTCGAAGCCATAGCATCAATTCACTTTTGTTTCAACTTGTTAACAATCCACGTTGTTGTAGTTCCTTCTTTAACTCAGGAACCTTCAATTCACTTAAGAAAACCATTATTCACAGATTACTAATCCCGCTGCTGTCACCAATGTTACGTCATTCTAAGAATACAACAACCACACTTCGTTACATTAATTTATTGTTGTGTTTTGTTATGATTTGCTATAACCGTAACACTATTATAGTTTTACGTTGGGTTGAATTTTACCCATAACTGTTTACGGTGTCTAAAATTTTTTTAATAAAGGCAGGTTCTAAATCATGTATATTGGATTGGAACAGTAGATTCTATTACTAGTGCGAACGCGTTTTCCAAACAAGACTGTAGTTTGGAAACACAGTACACACTAGTTTTTGTAATAAATGCACAAAATTTATTAAATATTTTTTTAATTGTTGATTATAAACTTTATTTGACAAATTTATAAACAAATTTAAGATATATAAATATAAACCAAAGTGCGCCATCTTCAATGTAATATATGTATTCAAAAAGAGTGTATAAAAATCTAAACATAGCAATCCGGTTACAAACAAATTTCGGATTTTTAAAAAACATCTGTCAATTCAAAAAATATTATGCTTGTTTTGATGTGTGACATATTTTTTCGCGTGCACAAAATATTTTCGCGTGCACAACAACTATTTATTTATTAGGGGCGTAAAGTAGGTCTTTTTTGCTTGAGAGCGAAATTGCTGCTCGAGGGCAGCAAACACTCCAAAGCAAAAAAGATACTTTATGCCCGAATTACATACAAGATTTTTTGTACCAGTAAGTTCCTGTATTATTTCCATCAAAATACATAATCAAAGCGATGCGGTAGATCGCTGTTCGTGAAAAAAATAGCGATTACCACTTTTGCTTATTTACGCTGAACCTAGTAGAGATAACCTCAAAAAAAGGTTTTGATCTAATGTTGTCCATATAATATAAGCTTATGGCGACTCATTTAACATAAACTCACCTTTAAATATTAATATGAAATGAATTTAATACACATGACTGTAAACAAAATTTGTTAAAATATAACATTTTGAAAAAAGTTTTGAGTTTTGAGAAACTAATGTTAAAATAATTTTTAAGACGAATAAGTTTTATACTGTCTTTGGATTCATCTGTTGAACGCTTTTTACAATCAAAAAAAAAATCAACAAATGTCAATTTTACTCTGATTCTGTTGTTAAGAAAAAAATTAGAAAGGAAACTGTCATAAAAAGTAAAAACTTTATTATCATTTAATTTTACTCTAATTTTGCATAAAAAAGCTAAAGCAAATTAGCTAAGAGTTAAGTCTTAAGACCAATTTTAAAAGGGAATGTATTTGGTTTGTAGTGTGACATAAAAACATTACATATTATAATTTGTTCTTTTAATGCGTATAGACATTTATTTTTGGACATTTGTAGGGTGAAATATGTGTTTTAAATAAGAGCGGGGTATATTATCTAGTGAATTTGTTCCAAATAATTTTTTTTCCTGGATTGCAATATTTTTTTCTAAAATTTTGCTCTGATTCTGCGTAAAAGGTTTTAACAAGACAATTTTTTTAAAAAAGAAATGTGTTAAGGTTTAGGCGTGTAGGTTGTCATAAAAACATTATTATAATTTCTTTTACTGCGAATGACTGAATATTTCCAAAAATTTTCGGCATTCAATTTAAATTAAATTCGTTTAAAAATCTATACAGTAATGTGCCAATGGTTAGACCCTACAACAAAATATTGGAGTGTATTATTTAGAACCTTTGTCCCAAACAATAATTCAGAGAATACAATCACTTTTTCTAGAAATTTTAAATTATAGAAATTATGGTTGGTGTGTTTGTTTTATATTCTTCAAAAATATCATTTAGGGCCGATTGTATGAATGCGGATAGAAGATAAATCCTTGGATTAATCGTCGTTTGTATATATACAAACGACGATTAATCCGAGGATTTATCTTCTATCCGCATTTTACTATGATGAATCTGGTCTTGACTAAGAAACATTAGAAAGGAAGTTATCATAAAAACATTATTATATAGCTTTTTTCTTAAACATATGTATTTATCGATCTAACTTAAATGAAATTAAAAACTGCACCGTAAAGTGCCGATCACTAGACCCCTACAACAACACCGCGTGTGCTATTTAACGCTTTTGTCCCTAATAATGTTCCCGGGTATGCAAATACTTTCTAATAAAAAATTTTCACCGTAACAAGTGGTTAAACATTTGTTGAATCTTATTTTGAAATATGAAATTACATACTCTGAAAATTATTTTTAATTCAAAAATAGTTTTATTAAAATTAGTTTCTAGTTAAATAAAACAAAAGTGAGACAATATAAATTCAGTACTTGTATACTGAAAAATCACATTGAAATTAATCTTAATATTAAAAAAATTTGAAATTAATATTAAAGCAATGATACTTGAACTAAATCCGTTACTTACATTTTTTATAGTTCTAAGCCATGTTTAATATCGAAAGTTCATCTGAAGGCGATAAACAAATTATTGTAGATTCTGGACCAAATAGCAAACGTGAGGAGACTTATATATTGGTTTTACATCATATGCTTAAGCAATTCTAGTATACTCCTCAAAATATTTGGTGCCAATATGCAAGGTTCACCCAACCAACCCACACCACTAGATAAATCTTTGGCCCAAATTATATATCTTGCGGATTATTAGGTATGTTGTTTTTATGAGCGCAGAAAAATTGGAAATAATTCAATCAATCGTTAAAGTTGGTATACAAATAAATCGATGACAAAAATTCAAATTGTTTATATCAAAAGGAAATAATTACCTATTATTAATTTTATTATTTATTTCATTATAATCCAAGCTCATAAAATTTATTATTTACTCGTGATACTCGTGATAGTAGCTACAAAAAACTTCAAAAATGTAAATTTTAGTTCGTGAAAAAGGTGCAGTTTAAAGTTTAATAGTCAAAAGTATCTGTTCAGTACAAAAATAAGTGATATCCTGTGTCAAGTAGAAACGAGTGTAAAACAAAACGTTTCCAAATAATTAGGTGTTCTACATGTTTGAAATACTTACTTTGTCACTCGGATTAGAGATTAGAATTAGAAACAACTTCAACTAACTAGGTATTAAAACAAAAGTTTCTAGTAAAAATAAAAGTACAAAATAATATTTATTTATTTATTTATATTCGAATGCAAATGTGGAATGCGATATTTATACGATCGACTGAATCGAGAGAAGTGCGGAACCATCACGAAACCTCAGGACTAACAGATTATAACTTTAATGAAATTCTGTTCAAATAACATGTTCTTAGTCTACAAACTAGGGTCTGCAATATAAAATACTAACTAATAAATTAGCTTGCATTTCTTTTATAGAATTTTCATTTTGTATATAATATACCACATTAAATAAAAGTCTTAACTATCACTGAGGTTTCGTGATGGTTCGGCACTTCTCTCGATTCGGTCGATCGTATAAATATCGCATTCCACATTTGCATTCGAATATAAATAAATAAATAAATATTATTTCGTACTTTTATTTTTACTAGAAACTTTTGTTTTAATACCTAGTTAGTTGAAGTTGTTTCTAATCTCTAATCCGAGTGACAAAGTAAGTATTTCAAACATGTAGAACATCTAATTATTTGGAAATGTTTTGTTTTACACTCGTTTCTACTTGACACAGGATATCACTTTTTTTTGTATTGAACAGATAGTTTTGACTATTAAACTTTAAACTGTACCTTTTTCACGAACTAAAATTTACATTTTTGATGTTTTTTGTAGCTGTAGCTAAGTATGCGCTCGATATCAACAACAGATTTCTTGAACTTGCGATACGATCTTTTATTTGGAATAGGGGGATTATAGAGTATGCCTATAAGTACTTTACGTTAGGGTAGGGCAAGTTCAACAAAAAGTTTATATCGGAATCTGTGAGGTTTGCGATATTACTACTGAGTGACAGAACTTTTTATTTAATATTTTTACGTATATATACACAAACACCTCCACCGCATTTAAGCGAGTTAGTTATTCGATGATTTCTGACAATATTGAAACTATCAATACTTATCGCCTGATCAGAAATATTATCTTTGGCCCAGGTTTCAGAGAGTCATATATAGTCAAGAGATAAAGAGATTACTGCGAGTCTGAGTTCATCAATATTTCGGAACAAGCTTTGAATATTTAAGTGACATCCATTGAGCATATGTGATCTGTTAGCAAGAGCGGAGTTCAGAACCGTGCATGGAAGTGAGAAAATTTGCGAACTATTTTAGTTTATTTGACAAAAGACGCGAGATCGAAGGTTTATACACCTATGGTTAATTAGACATATTATATGTAGATCATAAAAGTTTGAAAATAGTACCCAACAACATACGCTACTATTTAAAGTAAATTTAATTGCAATATGTATATATGATCAGAATTAAAGCAACGCCATATATATATCGCAACACTCTTTTCCAAAAATAAAAATGACGCTTGGGGATGTTCTAAAAAGGTCAAAATATTTTAATATTATAAATTAAATTAAAACTAATCGTTTCAATTGTCATTTTAAAAATTTGAACTCTTGGCGTGTAAGAGATTTTTTAATTTTCAAGAGTCGATGACTTAAAGTATACATTTTGCATATATATAATAGTTTTGCAATCGAGTCAAAAGGTTAGTTTATGGGACAACCAGCAAAACCCTACTTACCTCGGCTTCCAATTTACGATATAAAATCTCGAATTAATAATGTAAATAAAAAAAAGTTCTAAATGAAAGACTATGGTTTTCCAAATATCCACCAAAGTTAAAACAATCTAAAATTCGGTCTTCATTTCCAATTCCATTACTAAATTTCCAGTTCCATTACAACATTTGTACTCGATGGTTTTGTTTTAATAGAACAGTTCTCGAAGTTTTAGTTTTTCTAAAACTAATAATAAACTTTTTCTTCTTTTACTGTTAATTAAGTAAAAGTTTTAATTGGTTATATTTCTATGTTGCAAAAATTGAAATGTCTATATTATATTTTAGAAGAATTATAGTTATAATTAAATATTCAAAATGTTTTGAGCTGTGGTATGAATTTATTTTTCGATTTATTTTCAAAATAATATATGAAACAAAAGTATTGATTATTGTTTGTTTGTCGTATCCTAGGTGGGATATTGCGATGGTGGGATGAAGAAAGCTTACAAAATAAAAACAATCATTAAGAACAGATATTGACATTAATCTATAAAATAATATTTTATAAAATTCAATTAATTTTTAAACTAGAAAACAAACAATTATCTTATCTAATTAATACTAATTTTTTAATCTCTTATACTTTGTTTGTCAGTATAAATTTATAAATTTTTTCGTTCATTTTCCAGAACGACAAAAAAATAAAATAAAAAACTTTGTTTAGGATTAAGAAAGAAAGTTTTAAAAAAGATTTAAATAATGTAGTCAAAATCCTTACAATTTTTTTTTAAATAACTCAAACTTTTTTGTGATAGGAAATTAGATATTTTGATTGCTGTATATAACATCTCGTGCATGTAAAAACATGTATCCTATTAAACTTAAAAATTCATTATCACATAATTACATGAAATTGAATAGTTTATTTGAAATAATTCTAGTTATATACCCTCGTTAAAAGTTTTCAGCATTCAAATAAACTCAACAAAACTTTTTCGTTTTTCCATTTTTAATATTGAATAGAAGAACTTTTTCCTTATCCTTATTTGTTTAATAATCAAACAATGAAAGACAACAAAAGGGTATTGCGTGAGATGCCCAAACAAATTTCTTATTATTTTATATTTTGAAGATCCAGCTGTGTTATACAAAACATATATTTTCTTATTTGTTCGTTGGTTATTATAAATTTGGAGCATTTGTAAATGTTAATTAAATTAAGAAAAAGAAATTATTCATTAGGAAAAGAAAATATTACAAGAATATATTCGTGTTTGTTTCACAATTCTCATATATCAACCGCTAACAATAAAAAAGAAAAAACTCGATTACATACAATAATAAAAGATTCAAAACATAAAACAAACTTGCCCATAAAAGATTAACACTTCCGAATTAATTCTTTAAATTTGTTTACGAAATAAACTCGTATATCGATTTGCAGAAAATAAAGCTTCGATAAAAAAGTTCTGTAATTTAGATAAATATTAAATGAGATCAACCCTCAAAGCGAAAATAAATGGAAAAATTAGATATAATAGAGAACAATGCATGAAACATGTTTTTTCAATTAACTTAAGATGTTTGACATTTTTGGAGAAACAAAACAATAGAAAGTTTTTCAAATAAGAGCAAAAACTAAAAAAAAAGTTTAAATTAAAAATAAAAATGTTTAAATATTTCATATTTTTATGAAATGAAAATCGAAAAACTCGAAATAAATTATTGATTTATAATATCCACCAACTGAAAATCAATGAGTGGAAGAAAGTGTTTATTAGTTATTTCATTTTTAACGTAATGTTTGTTGAGCTTTGAAAAAGCACTTTTAGTTTCCTATATGAATAGTAATAATTTTAAAGTGAATACACGACATTGAAAGGAAAGAGAATGATTCAGAAGTTGTTCGAATCTCTCGTTTTGGGGTAATTTTAAAATCAAATTGTAGGATGATGTATATATTGAGATATTTGATTTTCATAATAAAATCTTTTGATAATAAATCAAAATTTCACTACAACACTCACACTATTTATAGCTAGTAACTAACTTAATCAATCATTAACTAAAACACTTAAAATATGAAGGGGCTGAAATCTCACAGCTCTGAGATATCAAGACTTCGGTCTGGGTTAAGGATTTTGATATAGTTTTCGGCAAAAAACTTTTATGAGGACATTGTTTTTAGTTTTGGGCAGCGATGTACATATATCAAAAATAAAACTCTTTGTTAAAGCACAAGTATTGTTTTATCTCTGTTTAGAAATCTATTACAAAACAAACAGGAAATTAATACGTTGTTGCAAAATTATAACAGAGATCATAACTTAATGAAAAGATGATACACCCAACAAACTACTCAAAACCTCTCCATCTAGCGTTTCAAGAAAATATTACAAAATCAAAAATTCATATTTCTTCCAAAATTCCAAAAATATTCTAAAAATTAAAATTAAATTAAAAATTAAAACTAAACTTCTAAAAACATTCCAAAAATTATTACAAAATCAAAGATTGAAACTTAAATCAAAATTCTAAAAATATTGCAAAAATTATAACAAAATCAATTGAAACTTTTTCTAATATTCTTAAAATTTTGCAAAAATTAAAACAAAATCAAAAATACATGTTTATTTCAATATACCAAAAATAATAATAAAATCAAAAATTTAAATTTTAAAAATATTGCAAAAATTCATAATTCAAACAAACTTTTTTCAAAATTCTAAAAATATTCCAAAAATCAAAGATTGAAACTTTTTTCAAAATTCCAAAAATTATAATAAAATCAAACATTTTAACTTTTTCAAAATTCTAAAAATATTCCGAAAATTCTTATAACATCAAAAATTGAAACTTTTTTCAAAAGTCTAAAATCATTGCAAAATTTCTTAATTCACAAATTCAAAAATTCAAACTTTTTCCAAAATTCTAAAAATGTTAGAAAAATTATAACAAAATTAAATATATATTTTTTCAAAATGCCAAAAATATTCAAAAAATTATAATAAAATCAAAAATTGAATCTTTTTCAAAATTTTAAATATATTCCGAAAATTCTTAAAAATCAAAAATTGAATGATTTATCAATATTTTAAAAATATTGCAAAAATCATAACAAAATCTAAAATACAACCTTTTCTGAAAATTATTTCAAAAATTATAACAAAATTAAAAATACAAATTTTTTTCAAAAGTCAAAAAATATTACAAAATCAAAAATTGAACCTTTTTCCAAATCAAAAATTCAAAAAACTTTTTCCAAAATTCTAAAAGTATCGCAAAAGTTATAACAAAATCAAAAATACAAACTTTCTTCAAAATTCCAAAAATATTCCAAAAATTATAATAAAATCAAAAACTTAAACTTTTTCAAAACTGTAAAAATATTCCGAAAATTCTTATAAAATCAAAAATACAAACTTTTTTCAAAATTCCAAAAATATTTCAAAAATTATAACAAAATCACAAATTTCGATGTCCAATATGAGTTCGATAATATTTCATGTCAAACAAATAATTAATTTCATTTTTTTCTAAAAAGTTGAGTAAAAAAATTAAAATCATTCTTTTGACACACTTGACAACATTTTTTGACAAAGATATAATGCTATAATCTAGTTTTTGGTCTCACATAGCAATCCCGACCATCAAAATTCAATTCAATTCTCTAAATTCAATGTTCTTATTCGTAATCACTTAAAATGAACGTTTTTAAGCAAAAAATATGCAAATTTCCTTGTTTTAACAGACTTGACTGTTTTTTTGACACACTTCCGTCCGGGACAGCTATTGAACACATCGTCCTTCCGGCTCTTCCATTGAGTATACCTATATACCCGGCCGGCAGACAGACATACAATTTTTTTGCTTTTTTAGAATCAGTAGGTCCTAAAACGTCGAGAAATGCCAAAAAAGTAGCCGTAAGAATTTCATTTTTGGCTCGAGAATGTAATACTTAGGTCTTTCAGACCGAAGTAATACAATAAATAAATAAAGTCCAAGCGTTTGATATCCGCTAGGAAAAAGTTAAATGAACAAATAAGTTAAGTCAAATAACCTCTCACCTCTTAACCGCCTGACGGATTTCGCTCATTGACGATTTTTAAAGGTGTCGGTATATATTTTTTTAATTCGATTTTCCGTTTCCGCTTATGTATCATCCGTCGACATCAGTCGAATCAATAATCCATTCTAAATGAATTGTTTATTTGCACTGATCGATTTAACCGTTAGTCATCGTTCAATCGTACACTTGCAATAAACGTAAATATTTAAGTCAAAACTGGTAATAAATGGGTCTAGTTAATATGTCAAACCATCTCATAAATAAAAGCAACAATCTCCATGAAATCGAAGTCATATCACCCTAAAATGCTGCGAAAAATAAAAGAACACCACCGGCGAAGTATTGCTATTCATAATTAAAAAAAAATATTTCTCAAAAATGTATTTTATTAAAAACCCTGTTATTACCATTCAAGAAAAAACTCCTCAAACTCACATATATTTAAGGAAGAAGACAATAAAAATAAAATTGTTCGCTATAAATGATATGTCGTTGAATAGGTATTGGAACAAAGTTTTTAAAAATGTACACTGTTAATTTTTTGAAATAATTTTTAACGGTGTAACATAAGAAAAAAACGGTGTAATTGAAAAAAAGATGGCATAGCGCCTTTTGTTTTTTTCTTATTTTATATCTAACCACTTGTGAAAGTTTGGGACACGCGTTATTTTTTGTTTTAAAGATAAAATTCGTTGTGCATATGACTGTCGGGAATAAGTTTTTTTTTGTTCTGAAGGAAAATTATAAAAAATGGCGTTATAAACTAGGAGATTTTTTTTGTATGTTAAATATCAAATATTTTTTTATTACATGAACTTTTTAAAATATTATAAAAATTATATATGTAGTACAATAAATAAAATAAATACAATTGTTAAAAATGATTTACTTATTTTACAAACAGAAGTTTCTTTTGAATAGGAAAACACTTCTGCAATTATTTTCTATGTATTAGATGGCATAAAAAAACGAAATGTTTATTTGTCACTTTTAGTAATCACTTGTCACTCGACAGTCTCGACTGCAAACAAAAAAACCGTATAAATAAGTAAATCTATTTAGGAACTTTTGACTGGAGAAGTATTATGTTCGTATTATGTTACTATGGTCATAAAGTAAAAGATTGTATTTTAACATTAAATTACAAATATTTTATTATTGAATAAACTTTTTAAAGTATCATACAAATTATATATGTAGGTTAAAGAAAATAAATATAGTTATTAAAAATTATTTACTTATTTTACATTTAAAAGTTTCTTTTGAGTTGGAAAACATTTTTGCAATTATTGTCTTAGTATTTAATGGTACAAAAGAATAAAATTTTTGAGTTCCACTTATAGTAATCGCATTTTTATATCGATTTTGTAATTTTCCCTTTGTTAATTGATATTCATTTTTATCGGCGTATCCAAAGTTCATGGTAGATTCCCATTTTAAAGCCCATTCGAAAAGTTTCATTCAGTTCCATTCAAAAGTTGGTGTATCAATAATATCTTTGCTCCCTATACTATAACGGTGTGCAACACGCTTCAGTGTACCACCAATTCCATCACAAGGTTCCTTTCCATGGCTGGTAGCATGAAAATGCCATTCTGCATCAACCTTAAAGTCTTCTTTATGGTGGCATAAGTTAATTAGGTTATGTTTATTTTTGTATTGAGAAGGTGCACAGGTCAGTGTTATAAATTATTTTCGTAATGTTAGAATTTATATGCGTTTTCATGAATTCAATAAGTTTTGTAATGAAAAGATGGACTGCAGTACTGTACTGTTGTGATCGTTTATATCCGAAATGAGTATAAAACTTCGGTGCTGTATATATTAACTTGCGGCACTTTTAAATAAATGACAAATGGATGAATAGTAGCTTGTGAATTATTATAATAATTGCCTTGAACCGCATCCTGAATTATGAAGCCGTAGTTTTCAGAAAAATCCCCTTGAACGAAGCACTTCCTGCTTCTAATTTTTTTTTTCATCAATGAATGTAGATTGCTGTTTTGCTATAAAGTTGTGTGGTATCAAAATTTGTAAACGGTAAATAAATTATTTCATAAATTCTTCTACAGTTTCTATTAAAGTATCCAAATTGCATCGATCAGTGGTATTCCATTGTTGATATTTGACTTGAAGGATTCCTTTAACGTCAAAATCATTTAGTAATTTTTCTTCCAGTTGTTGAAGTTTTTTTGAACATTCATTGCACTTCAAAGTATGACAATCTTCTGTTAATTCACCACATGAAACAAAGTCAATTAATGTTTTATAATTCTGGAAAGCAGCATCAGTAATTCAAGACATCTTAGAGTGTTGAATCATTAGTTTCATATTTTGATGTATGGTACACACGCACACATTATGAACTCCTTGGGATAATTTTATACATTCTTGTGGTCGAAGGGACGAGAGTTTAGTAAATCCTATTTTCACATCAGGAAACTTATTTTTAAACTCCACATAAGCTTCATTTAATGTACATAGCAATAAGCGCTTTTGTGTTTTTATGCGCTTATCTCCTTTTTTAAAAGATATTGCATCTCGTTTGCCTGGCAATAATCTACTGATTTCATCTCTTTTATAGAACTGCTCCACAACATTTATATCTGTTGTGGATACACCTCTTTTATCCGTCGCAAATGAATGCTGAAAATTATTTTCATGTAGAGTTTTAGTTTTTTCAACCAAATGACGCGTAACATTACTGTTGTTTGTTATTATAATTATATTGTTATTATAATTATATTATTATATTTAAAAATATAATAATTTATATTATTATATTTAAAAAAAATTCTACGAGAAGTCGTATTTTTCATATATCAAAGGCTATCTATAAACTAAAAATAAACCAAATTAAAAAGGGTCGAGTCAAAATGTCGCAAAATTTTGCTGAACTTGACTGAAATTGCTTTTTAAAAAGTTCATTTAATAATAAAATATTTGATATTTAACATAAAAAAAAATCTGAATCTAAAAATCGCCATTTTTATAATTTTCCTTCAGAAAAAAAAAACTTATTCCCGACAGTTATATGCACAACGAATTTTATCTTTAAAACAAAAAATAACGCATGTCCCAAACTTTCACAAGTGGTTAGATATAAAATAAGCTTCAATTTAATTAAAAAAAAAAAAACAAAGGCTATGCCATCTTTTTTTCAATTACACCGTTTTTTTCTTATGTTACACCGTTAAAAATTATTTCAAAAAATTGACAGTGTACATTTTTAAAAACTTTGTTCCAATACCTATTCAACGACATATCATTTATGAAAATCGATTCAGTAGTTTTTCTACAATCGCTCGTCAAAATGCACTCACATCACAAAATAGCAAAAAATTGAGGGGCACCCTGGTGAAGACCCCTGGTCGAAAAAAAAAATTCTAAGAGAACTTGTATTTTTTATTTATGAAAGACTATCTATAAACAAAAAATAATCAAAATTAAAAGGGGTCAAGTCAAAATTTCCCAAAAATTTGTTGAACTGCATTTGATAATACTATACAAACAAATAATACCTGTTGTAGAATGTACTATTGCGTCACATTCTACACACAAGTGAGAGAGAGAATGTATAAAATTACAATGGAAGACATACTTATGGAAAGCATATATTCTTTAGTAGTCGTGGATAAATAATTTTATGCATCAGCCAACATGTTCGTAAAGTACTCGACACGCTCAATTTAAAGTTTATGGGCACTATGCTGACGCAATAGTTAAGCATTGTGAAGACATCATACGATGTTGCTGCCGAAGCTTTTAGTCGCCAAAGTGTAAACTTGCTGCTGATACCATTCTTAAATTTTTGTTAGCTGCTTGTAAAATCGTATATTGTAATAAGCAATTTTGTTAAATTTCATCATTTTATGGCTACTTTTAGTAATACGAGAATTAGGACTTTGATATTATGGTCATGCTCTTCGCGCCGAGTTTCGCACTTCTCGATGAATATCTATTAATTATTTTATATCCGATTAGATAGCTATGTAACAAACCTGCTATAATGAAAGCGTAGAATTTACATTATTATCTCTAATTTAAATCAATTTAATCGTTTTGCCGTATACTTCTTACCCGACGCAATAATATATTTAGTTTTTGATCTAGCTATAGATTTTACATTATGATTAGTGTTTGCAATCTTGGTATCCGGGTACCCGGATACCCGGGTATTTAGGAAGATTTTTCGGGTATTTAATATCCGGATATTTTGGTCGGGTACCCGAACAACAAAAGGTCCAGTTTTTTCTCAATAAAATTTACAAAATAAAATTCAGCTCATTCTCTTTTTGCAAATTTGAATTATTCTTTATGCTAGTTGTTGACAAATGATTCTATTCTAACCATACAAATTGCAATATGTCCATAAACATTAAACCAACCACATCCGTAAACATTAAACTGCCCTCTAGTTAATTATTATTGTTTGGATTACGAAAACAACAGAAAAACAACGAAGAACACTTAACAAAATTTATGGAATTTTAGTTCTTGTTAAAATTAAAATTAAGTCATAAAAAATTAGGGATCTTCATTGGTTATTTGTTTATATTTAGTTTAAACTAGAAACAGTAAATATATTATGATAAGTTTTTATTTAAGATTTAAACTAATAATTAAAATAAGTGTCATCGAAAGTTTGGGACCAGTTCAAGAAAATGTCATCAGATAAATCTCGGTGCCACGTTAGTTGGATGCGCACGAATAATTTCAACTAAATGGGGAAATATGTCAGCAATGAAAAATCAAATCGGATAATGATGCGGCTAATTATAATATTGAAAATTTACAACTACAAAAATGTATTGCTGTCTACACAAGATCTACTATAGATAACAGGGGTACTACAGTTGATAAAGAGCTGAAAATGTTGTATGTAAATAAAGGAAACCGAAAAAATGATAGAAAATTTAAATCACCCGTTATTGACCGTGAAGCCAACATCCACTTTATCGGAGCGGTTTTTTTCTACTGCAGGAATTTAAAAAAGAAAATACGAAATCGGATGAGTACAGCTACCCTAAATGTTTTAATATTTTTGAAATATTATTTTACAATTAAAAAATGATCAATTTTTAGTTTACTACTGTGAGGTTTTTTTTATTGTTTTTCATCTTTTAATTTTTTTATAACTACCCGGGTTATCCGGGTAATCCGGGTAATTTGGAAAATACTATTCGAGTAACCGGGTAATTTGAAATCGGGTAATTTGCAATCATTAATTATGATGCTGTCACGGTTTTCTTCCTTGATCGAATTTGTTTAACTCTAAATTCGATAAAAATGTTACTTTGGTATGAAAGACCTAAGTATTACATTCATGAGCTAAAAAAGAAATTCTTACCCCCACTTTTTTTTGGCATTTCTCGACGTTTTAGGACCTACTGATTCTAAAAAAGCAAACAAAAAAAATTTATGTCTGTCTGCCGGCCGGCCGTCACAACCGACGAAATCTAGAAAACGGCTGAAGGGATTTTAAAAATTTTGGTTTCTAAAAATAGGTACAAAAATAGGTATGGTAAGAGCCGAAAGGACGATGTGTTCGATGACTGTACCGGAAGTGTGTCAAAAAAATCGTCATGTGTGACAAAACAAGGAAATATGCATATTTTTTGCTTAAAAAAAGTTAATTTTAAGTGATAATGAGTAGAAACAAAGAATGCGGAGAGATCTTGATGGTTGGAATTGGTATATGAGACCAAAAGCTAGATTATTGCATTGTAAGTTTGTCAAAAAAATGTTGTCAAGTGTGTCAAAAGAAAGGTTTTTATTTATTTTTTTATCCAATTTTCTGGAAAAAAATAAAATCAATTATTTGTATGGCATGAAATTTTATTAATATTATAGAGAATTATGGCATTATAAGTTTGTCAAAAAAATAATGTCAAGTGTGTCAAAAAATGATTTCATTTATTTTTTAGCCAAGTTTTTGGAAAAAAAAAATTTGCTGTTCTTATGACGTAAATGTAATTGAAAAGAAATTGGACATAGAAATTTTTTGAATTTGTTATAATTTTTGAATTATTTGTGGAATTTTGAAAAATAGTTTGTATTTTTGATTTTGTAATAATTTTTGCAATATTTTTAGAATTTTGGAAAAACTTTTAATTTTTGTTTTTGTTATAATTTTTGAAATATTTTTAGAATTTTGAAAAAAAATAGAATTTACATGTATTTTTAGAATTTTGAAAAAAGTTTCAATTTTTATTGAGAATTTTTGGAATATTTTTAGAATTTTGAAAAATTTAAAATTTTTGAAATTTTTGGAATTTTGAAAAAAGTTTCAATTTTTGATATTGTTATAATTTTTGCAATATTTTTAAAATTTTGGAAAAGGTTTGAATTTATGAATTTTAAGAACTTTTGGAATATTATTAGAATTTATAAAAAGTTTAAATGTTTGATTTTATTCTAATTTTTGGAATATTACGTAAATGTAATGAACATGGAAATTTTTGAATTTGTTACAGTTTTTGAAATATTTTTTAAATTTTGAAAAAAGTTTGTATGTATGTATGTATACTGTCCTGTGTTTTCTTTTCTTCTATTTGTGTTGAAATAAATAAAACCAAAGAAAACACCAAGCGATAGATCAAAAAAATTTGCTGTTTTTATGACGTAAATGTAATTGAAAAGAAATTGGACATAGAAATTTTTTAAATTTGTTATAATTTTTGAATTATTTGTGGAATTTTGAAAAATACTTTGTACTTTTGATTTTGTAATAATTTTTGCAAAATTTTTAGAATTTTGGAAAAAGTTTCAATATTGGTTTTCGTTATAAGTTTTGAAATATTTTTAGAATTTTGGAATAAAATAGAATTTTCGAATTTTTTATATATGTATATATTTTTAGAATTTTGAAAAAAGTTTCAATTTTTGAATTTGTTTGGAATATTTTTGGAATATTTTTAGAATTTTGAAAAATTTAAAATTATTGGTTTTATTATAATTTTTGGAATTTTGATTAAAGTTTCAATTTCTGATATTGTTATAATTTTTGCAAAATTTTTAGAATTTTGGAAAAAGTTTAAATTTTTGATTTTATTTAATTTTACAATATTTTTGGAATTTTGAAAAAAATATGAATTTGTGATTTTGTAATATTTTCTCATAACGCTAAATATACATCGCTGACCAAAACTAAAAACAATGTCCTCATAAAAGTTTTTTGCCGAAAACTATATCAAAATCCTTAACCCACCCCGAAGTCTTGATGTCTCAGAGCTTGAGATTTCAGTCTCTCCATGTTTTTCAAATTCTCTTCTGGATTCGATCCCTGATTAGCAAAAACATCAGGTTTTATTGAGAATTTAACACTTTTATTGTTTCACATCAGAAAAACAATACAGTATACAATGTTTGTTGGCTAGAATATTCTAGCCGATACGATATTCTAGCCGTCCTTAAATAAAACCCAAAATATTTTTATTTAATGCAACTTAAAACTTTTATTTACAATTCAAAATCAGTTTACTATTATTTACACAATTATAAGTTTAAAATACAGCGTTCCATTCATAAATAATTCTCTCCAAACAACTTGTTTAAATAGTATTCCATCCGTTAAAGAAGAATTGATCGCGTTTTAAAACTAAGAGTTTTATCCGGAATGTTCTTTAAAACAAAATAAAAAAATAATTTTTATTTGTTCTTGTACTGTGTACTTTTCAAGAAATGACACAACACAACCACAAACTCAATACTAATATTTTTGTTGTTACATGTGTGTGCAGATTAAACCAAAAGAATCTAACCCGTGGGTATTTCAAACTGGTCTTTGTGAGTTAGTACGTGTTAGTTTTGGTTATCGACTGGTGTGTACTGAATTTTTTGAACGAAAACACGTTGTTGTTTGCCTAAGCCAACTTTGATAAAATTCAACTCTGTAGCTCCTAGTATAATGCATTACTGCATGTTGTCTGATTAATAGCAGATTTTATTTACTTTAAAACTCTTATAACTTTAACTTAAAAAATATTCAGAACCATATTTTAAATCGACAAAAAATCATATGAATATTACAAAATTCAATTCTTAAAATCTAAAAATGTTACTTTCAAAACATTCAAATAGATTACTTCTTTTCCACTACAGCTACAATTTACCTAGTCCATTAATGTATAATGGAAATTTATTGTGACAACATAAAAAAAGAGCAAGTGAAAAACGTGATATGAAAAATAAAGGAAAAGTAAAAATAATTTTCATATAGCATAATTCTGGTTATATTTTCATTTCCATTTGTAATTTGTATATATACCTTCATTCGCTTGAGAATTGGCATATAAAAATATGTTTTTGTTTTTGCATTTTTTGTAATGGCATAAAAAATAAAATATGATACCCATTGTGCAAGAGTTTGGAAACAATAACATACTAAATAAATAATAAAAAATTATGTACGATATGTAGTACGTTTGTTACTTTTTAGAAACTAAATATTTTACATCGTTGGTTACATTTTGAATTTTTTACTCTACAATGTTGTTTAAATTTGTTATGAAATTGAAAATTAATTATAAAAATATTCAGTGAGTTCTACTTTAACACCCCCCCCCCCCCACTAGGGAGATATAATTATGAATTAATTTAACTCTACCATAATTAGTTGTATTTACCTTGAAAAATAATGATAAAAAGGACAATAAAAAATATTTGTGGATATAAATCAATTTTCCGTTTTTGTTCTTAAGAAAAATAAAATTATGTTTGTATTTTATTGTATAACAAACCAAAATTGAGATTAAAATTAACTAGAATATTGGATCATACACATACACCAAGGAAAAGTAATGCATGTGTTTCGCCCGAAGTATATTTAGAGTCCGAGGGCGAGGACTAAACGGTAAAAATCACTGAACGAGATGAAAATCTATTTCCCGTGCAAACAATTGTTTTCCTTTATGCATTTCTAATTTTATGAAAAACAAAATAAAGCTTTTTCTTGTAATAATAAGATAGGCATCTTAAAAAAATTATGTGTTTTGTTTTTATTTTCAAAGAACTCATTCAATCACGACATAAACTTAAACACGATCAAAATAGCATTACATTTATAAAGTGTAATACAAACACTTACATTTCTATAACGAAATCTTGAACTAATTATAAGAAAATTTTCTTCGTTGAATATCGATGCAAAAAAAAAATTAAATAAAACAAAAAAGAATTAAGAAGATAAATAATAATCCGTTTAAATTTTTATTGGACAAGCAAATTTGAAATAAGAGAAGAAAAAACCGAAATATAAGGAGTTAATTAAGACTTAATGGATTTTCCTTTTAATTTATTTTATCCAAAGGGATACAAATATAGAGAAGAAACTTTTATCCTATAATTGATAATGGATATAGATGAAAATGCTACAGATTGGAATATTATTTAAATTTTTGTTGATGATAAATGATTGATGTTTTAAAATATTGTAAGGAAAGGTTTAAAGATGACCACAGAGACGTTTCAGAAACAAACCATGTGAATTTAATTCAATATTTTTTGTAATTTGAAAAGCCTTAATACAACAATACAGTATCTTAAACAAAGTTACTTGTCACTTGAGATACTTGAATGATGAACTGTTAGAACGAGTCGGAGTGATAACTGGCACCTTACTGTTAGGTAAACGGTACTAGTACATTTCAATGATAGTTTACAAAATTTTGTCTGATTCTATAAGCTAACAACAGTCAGCTTGTCTAGTCTTGCAAGTCAATTTTACTGGTCAGCAAAAATAGCTTTGCTAATCGAATGAATAACAATATATAAGTCTACAGCCCCTAAAAACCAATAGTGCTACCTTAAACATTTGTAATCTGTAATGAAAAAAAATTCGTGAAAACCGAATTTTTTCTATCACACGGAAGTAAACCTGAAACCCCACATTGGGCGCCATCTTGTCGTAGGCGGTTTGTCTGACAGACTGTGGTCGTCTACCAGTTGGTCGTGCACGTGAAATCTACCCTGCCGCTAACTTGATTGAGCGAGGTTCTTTCGACCAACCTCTTTACAAGAAATTTAGAACAAAACGAGAATCACATACGCGCGTGCCTCAAACATCACTCAGTTGCCGAAAGAAAGGCTGTCATGCCATAACTCTCCCTATTGATCTAGGTTAACACTTCATTTTCATTTATGATTATGCTTAATAAAATCAACCCGATTACCAATCAAAATACAATTTTAAACTAACCTTAATAATATTATTAACATTGCCATAAGACTTTTCCTACTATCCTATTTACTCCAATTGCAGTCCAAGATAACTCAAAATAGATATGGCTTAAATTTTTCTTTCCTCTTCCAATATATATTACTAACCGCTCCGTGTCGTGATTTGATATGACGATACCGATCGTTAATTATTCCTCCAATATTATATGCTTCAGTCCAAAGATCCAATTCTAGATTGGAGTCTTTTTGTCTTTTTTTTTTATTGTTTGAACCGTATTACTTTAACGGGGATGAGCCATGATTAAATACACAACAAATGAAGTAACTAATAACACGTTCAGATGTATTGTTTTTAGTTTCAATAATTTAATAAAACTATTTTGCAATTAATATAAATATTGACATATAACTAATATTTGTGTCTCACAATTTTGCAGCATAAATTCTTATGTACAAAATTATTTATTTCGTAATTTTTTCTTTTAATTCGTTTTAGTTTCCATAATTAAGCAAAAACAATTAATAAAAAAATAGCAAAGAATTTAATACGACTGCCGGAAAGTTTCATATTTCAGAAATAATTGTGTTCTTACACACAAGTGCGTTGAAATGTTTATTGAAGATCTCTATAGTATATTACTATAGGTAAAAAGGACGGAAAATGGAAGCACAATTTATATGTAATATTTTGCCCATTACAAGAGAGGACGAAAGGAGGAATTCTGGCTGACTATATTTGTCCTGAGAATCATAAGAAAAATTAAGAAATGAAATATGAGCTGGGCTCGAAACCAAACCCCGAGATATACTCTAAGGCTCAACGGACTAAACTAGGCGGACCAGACACACAAACAAACAATTCCAACAATTCCAAAAGCCAAAAAAACATAGAGACAAAAAAAAACAAAATAAGGAGCAAACAAAAAAAAAAAAAGGAGTCAAAACCAGTATAACCAAAAATAAATTTAAGAAAACTAGCGGAGGAAATGAGAAAAAGTCATTGGGATAGGTACAAGCAGAATAGTAGGGCTGATAAAAAATATATAAACAAATGGGATTTTAGAAGGTTGTCTCGGTGAAGTCAAAGGATGATCAGAGGACTGGCGTTCTAGCAATGGGTAAGAAAGCCAAGGGTCAGCATTTTCCTGCTCCCGGTTTTCTGAAAAGCCAAAAACACCTCCGAAACACTCTGTATTGAGAATAAGAGGTAGGTGTAGGGATAGGTGTAGAGAGAACGTCAGTCACATTGGTTCGAACGACAGCCAATCCATTTCCCTGGATGGATCCCTGTTATCCTCCACTGTCCACGCTCTCCATACCCGCCAACAAGTTACGCTCTAGGGATGTTGATATTTTTAAAAATTTCGATATCGGTTCCAAAAATAAATATCAATATCGCCAAAATATATATTACCCAAAAATATCGATTTTACGATATATCGTCGAAAAATTAGCGCTATTATAATTTATAGAAAACATGTTATTTTATTAAAAAAAACTAAATAAATAAAACTTAATTTTCATTTCATATATGTAGTCTTCTTTTATTTATTTCACAGTTATTTTATTTCATTGTCTTATTTTATTTATTAAAAACAAAATTTAAAATATTACTGATAACTCTTATCAGTAATATTAAGTATTTGTAATAAGCATTTCCATTTTTTTTAATTTCCAATATTTTTGAGAAACCGTTTTTAAAAACACACGTTGGGCTTATGTGTTCTCCTGAAAGTCTGCTTCGATTATCTGGTACCACAATGTTTATAGTGGAAGCAACTCTTTCCGAAGAAACAGACAATGCACAGTTAAAAATAAGCTGAATATGTAATGCAAATTGCTACACATATAGGTCCTACGGAAGTTTTCATTATAAAACAATGCACAGCGTTGCATTAGCAAGTTGTTTTCAAACTTCAAGAGTACTAAGTTGTTTTCAAACTTCTACTATTAGTATAAAAAATAAATTATGATGGTAGAGTTGTATTAAAATTTGTGGTTTTGCATTAGAATTAGTTTTAATGCAACATTTGCTTTGCAATTTAATAATAACTTGCTATACATAACCCACATTGCAAAGCTTGTATTAAAAATTGCAGTAACTTTTTCAACTGTGTGCGCAAATAACCATATATTTTTGGCTTATTTGAAAAGGAACTTTTGTCAAACATTTTCTATCTTGCCAAAAGGAAAGAGGATTTGACGAACGTGATTGATTCAGTTCGTTTAGATATTGTTTAAATTCGGTTGGTAATTCAGTGGTGTTTCGTATTCTTTCAGTCGAATTGCTCATTACTAATTTTTCATGCCTATCCCATAGTGAAGGGGAGTTATTTTTATGGGTGATTTGCTAATTTAGTAGATACTCTCGAGTCTTTACAATTAATTTTTGAATTGATTTCTTTCGAAATCTGTAAGATCGTATCCGATACTGCTAATGCAGATTTAAAATAAATTTTTTTAAATCTAGGATCTAATATTGTAGCTTTTTTTCTAGAGGATTGAGTCGTTTTTCCACGCCATGTAGCAATTCCCCTTTAACAGCTATACCTTCACTGGTAGCCGGAGAGCATTGTTCAGTTTCAAGAGATATCAAGTTGGAAAGAGGTATAACTAAGCTAGTGGTAACATATTTTTCGCCACTAATCTCCTCTGTAACCTCTTTAAATGGCTGGAGAAGACGTACAAAATCTCTTAAAATTTTAATCTCAGGCGTGCTAACCATATCTGGGGTATTTGGTGTCAGCGTCCTTAATGCAAGTATTTTTGGAATAAGGGCTGACAACGAACGAAATCTTTGCAATATGTCAAACAAAGAATTCCATCGGGTGTTTACAGATTCTTAAAGCATCTGAAGCACTAACAGAGTGTTTAAAATAGGAAACAATTGATTTGACCTTATTTGCTAAGCCCTTAAAAGTTAATGAAAATTTTTTGATTAAAAGACTTCTTATACACTTTAATAATATTTTATTTTCTAAATATATTTTCTGTCTCTAAGAGACCTTCTTCAGAGAATGAATTCTGATTTCTCAGGTTTAAATGGTAATTCATAGAAATCAGAATTCATTCTCTGAAGAAGGTCTCTTAGAGACAGAAAATATATTTAGAAAAATAAAATATTATTAAAGTGTATAAGAAGTCTTTTAATCAAAAAAACTTTTCATTAGATTAACACTCTAAGTAGTTCAACAACAATTAAAAATTAAAAAAAAAAAACTTAAAAATTAAATTGTTTTTTAATGCCTCATCTACAATTAAATTGATTAAATGGGCCATGCAGGGCACTCTATGATTTTCTTCCAAAACTATATTGACGGCGCATATCATGTTGCTACCACCATCGGTTGTAAAACAAACTGCTTGGGTTTTTTTAATGTTATAATCTTTCAAAACCTTTTCATAAATGCCCGCAACATAAACACCAGTATGAGCCTTGAATAGAAAAAAAATATGTAAAAAAAACCTTGACTTATTAAATGTTATTTAATTTATACTTCTGCAAGTGGTTCAGCAGCAAGACATATTTTTTCCAAACAATCTTTAGATTCACCATTGAAATGGGCAGTTATTATAGGGAAACTGCGAGTTGAGTTTGTTAAAGTAACAATGTCACTCATAAAGGCAATGTCTTTCATCGTTTCTAAATCAATCTTTACGAGCTCTTTAGAACTTAAATATCGTCGACTTACTAGCTCCGTCAACTGAAAATTAAATAATTATTTCTGCATTAAAAAAAATTAAAGTAAAAAAAATTTACCTTGGATCTAGATGGCAGTTTATAACGTGAACATGTTGCTTGCATGAATTTCTTCAAACCCTGTTTTTCCACGCAAGAAAAAGGGTAGTTGTCTAGACAAACCATGTACACCAATGCTTGAGTTATCTGTAAATGTATATGCCCATTGTCTGTGAATGAAAGAAGATTGTTTAATTGGTTGCGAACATCAAACTGCCACTGTATTATGAAATTAACTCATATCAATGAAACTGTTCCTACGTACCTTCAAATGAGGCGGTTCTTTCCATTAATAATGGTAAAGACAACTGTGTTTTGTTTATTTTTTTTGAATTGGTTGCACTACTGTTAACTTCATCAGTATTCTAGAACGTGCAAATATATACATACATTTGTATTTGAATAAATACTTATTAATTCGAAACATGAATTTCGGTACAATTATTTTACTCATCTCCAAAAATTCAATCTCAGTGCTATTCATATTCAAGTTTTTTCCCGGTTTAACCTTTTTAATTTTGTTATACGCATGTTCATGCTTATTTTTCAAATGAGTAACTAAATTTGTGGTATTTCCACTGGCTTTGTAACTTTTCCCACATAAATTGCAGACAACATTCTTTCCAATCTGTCTGGTACAAAATTTCCACACTATGGAACCACCCATTACAATACTAAATATTTAGATTTAAAAACGCAAAATAACCAATAGATATTTTTCAAAATATTAGTTGTAAATAACAGTTATATTTTTGACATGTTATCCGTTTTGTTTTCATTCTTGTAACATGAGTTGCCACATTGAAAATATCGTGATTAATATATCAAATGAAAAAATATCATTCATAATTTTCGAAAAATATCGATATAATATCAACATCTCTATTAGGCTCTAACGAATAGAATTTTTGGAAGACAATGGCTGTTAGACTACTTGAGCATAAAATTAGTGGTCATGGTGGAAATAACCATGGTGGGATGACCTAGATGGCAAGCCAAAAGGGGCACTTCACCACTCACGACCCTATCGCAGCAGTCCAACCCAACTAAGGTACACGGGATCGTAAACCTCGTTAGGAATACGTCTGAAGGACCTTTCCAACCTTTGCGGTTATAAAATAAGACATAAACAAACTCAAACATACACTTTGTCGATGTGTCAAGGACTTACGATTCTGCATTTGCCCCCAGGACAACAATCCAACAACAAACACACAAACAAATAAAACAAAAGAATTGTCTGCGCGTCAGGACTTACAAGGATCTTGCCTTTCGCCCACAGAACAAAACTTATAAAACAAACTCACAAAATTGTATGCGCCTATCAGGATTTACGAGAATCTTTCCTTTCGCCTACAGCACAAAACTGACCTCAAAACACAAATGTATTTTCTGCGCGTCAGTTCAGAGCAACACACATACAAAAACAACGCACCTCATAAAAAAAATCCAAACCAAACAAAAAAAATAATCTGCGCGTTCGGACTTATAAGAATTTTGCCTTTCGCAATAGAACAAAACATTACAAAACCAAACCTTAAAACACAAATGTTGTCTGTGCGTTAGGACTTACAGGACTTATCTTGCTCTCCGCCCACAGAACAACAAACAAACAAACAAACAAATTGAAAAAAACGCAAAATTCGCAAAAATCAAAATTAACAGAAATTAAAGTGCAGTTCAAACAAAAAAAAAATATTAGAATTCAAAAAAGACATGAAAACAAATTCAAAAAATAAATCAAAAAATCATTTCCCCGCTCAGCCATCTATTTTCAAGAGATTTCACTCACACTGTGCTGCTTTTGTCTACTGTGACGTGTTGATTGGTGAAAGTCATAGTGACTCAAAGGGAACCGAATGAAAAGTAAATGGAGAAAAGACTAAAACCGACTAAAACTAAAAGACTAAAACCGTATGAAAAGTAAATGGAGAAAAGACTAAAACAGGGTTTCACAAAAAAATTGTTCGCGATGTCGATTGACGGTTCTTGCGCCGGAAATAACAGCAAGGCAACAAAACTAAGACAATTAAAGAGGAAAACCAAATAATTTAATAAAATTCAAAACAAACTAGAAACAAAACAACCAAAAAACAAACCCAAAATTTCAAAAACAATTTAAAAAAACTTATAAAATTCAAAAATAATAAATTCAAAAATTTTTCAACTAAAAATTCAAGAATTCAAAAAAAAAAATATTGCGACGCTGATGCATAGGCTGACTTCACCACAGCTCTGGAAACATAGTGTTCTGGATATATAAGGAGCTAATATCCATAAAATACTTTAATTAAAAGCTAACCAATATTATGGACTTCGTAGTTCTAATAATAAAAATATTAAAGCAGGCAGTAGTATCCCAACAAACATAAATTCTGTTGTACGAGAAAAAGTAAAAAAATCTTATCGGAAGTGACAAAGCGGAAGTTAGGATGCAGAACTGTTGTAAACCGTACTAAATGTGTATGTACCAAATTTCATCCAACTCGATTATCAGGTACAGAAGTTATTGAGCTTCCAAAATAACAGGTGCTTGGAGGACCACCTACCACTTTGTTCACTATCGCTAAAAAAACTAATCAGTTCCTTGCCATACATATTTGCATCTTTTTGCAAAGTGTAATCAAAATTACTTAACGAACGAATGTTGTATACTTCCAACAAACATTGAAACAATAAACAGGTGTTCGGGAGGACCCCACCACTTATCCCAATATTGTCCAAAAACTAGTCAATTCTTTGTCAATAAAGTCTTTATCTTTTTCAAAGTGCCATTAAAATTGATTAATGAATGAAATCTGTATGCTCCCAACAAACTTTAAAAACCAAGTGTGAAAAGCAGCAGTTGTATGGTAGATCACCCGCCACTTTGATCAATGTGTCCCAAAAGATGATAATTAGCTTCTTACACTAATTGAAAGCTTTCCATAAGTTTTATCATAATCACCTCATTATTGTAGGCTGTAGTGTGCATAAAGATACTGAAAAAACTGCCAACAATTAAAAAAAAATTTTTTACCGGAAGTAAAAAACTGGAAGTTGGGATGCAGAATTTTTGTAAATCATACTAAATGCTTATGTACAAAGTTTCATCCAATTCGATTATCAGGTATAGATGTTATTGTGCTTTAAAAAAAAACAGTTGTATGGGACACCCCCCACCACTTTGTTCACTATCGCTCAAAAACTAATCAGTTCTTTGCCATACATGTTTGCATTTTTTTCCAAAGTGTCATCAAAATTGGTTCACGAACGAATGCTGTGTGCGCCCAACAAACATTGAAAAAATGATGACACAGTAAACAGGTGTTTGGGAGACCCCGTACCACTTATCCTAATATTGTCCAAAAACTAATCAGTTCCTTGTCATTTAAGTTTCCATCTTTTTCCAAAGTGTCATTAGAATTGATTAATGAATGAAGTCTGTATGCTCCCAACAAACTTTAAAAACCAAGTGTGAAAAGTCAGCAGTTGTATGTTAGACCCCCCGCCACTTTGATCAATGTGTCCTAAAAGATAATAATTATCTTCTCACACTAATTGGAACCCTATTCCATAAGTTTCATCATAGTCACTTCATTATTGTAGGCTGTAGTGTGCATAAAGACACTGAAAAAACTTCAAAAAAGTACAACAAAAATTTTTTTACCGGAAGTAAAAAACCGGAAGTTGGGATGCAGAACTATTTTAAACCGTACTACATACTCATGTACCAAGTTTCACCCAATTCGCTTATCAGGTACAGAAGCTATGGATCTTTCAAAAAAACAGGTGCTCCAGGGACCCCCCACCACTTTGTTCACTATCGCTCAAAAACTAATCAGTTCTTTGCCATACATGTTTGCATCTTTTTCCAAAGTGTCATCAAAATTCGATAACGAACGAATGCTGTGTGCTCCCAACAAACATTGAAAAAAGTGTGACACATTAAACAGGTGTTCGGGAGGACCCCCACCACTTATTCCAATATTATCCAAAAACTAATCAGTTCTTTGGTACTTAAGTCTCCATCTTTTTCCAAAGTGTCATTAAAATAAATTAATGAACGAAGTCTGTATGCTCCCAACAAACTTAAAAAACAAAGTGTGAAAAGTCAGCATTTGTATGGTAGACCCCCCACCACTTTGATCAATGTGTCCTAAAACATGATAATTATCTTTTCACACTTATTGGAACCCTATTCCATAAGTTTCATCATAATCACTTCATTATTGTAGGCTGTAGTGTGCATAAAGACACTGAAAAAACTTCAAAAAAGTACAAAAAAATTTTTTTTACCGGAAGTGAAAAACCGGAAGTTGGGATGCAGAACTATTTTAAACCGTACTACAAACTCATGTACCAAGTTTCATCTAATTCGCTAATCAGGTACAGAAGTTATAGAGCTTTCAAAAAAACAGGTGCTCCAGGGACCCCCCACCACTTTGTTCACTATCGCTCAAAAACTAATCAGTTCTTTGTCATACATGTTTGCGTTTTTTTCCAAAGTGTCATCAAAATTCATTCACGAATGAATGTTTTATACTCCCAACAAACTTAAAAACTTTGTGGAAAAAACCACCTGTTGTATGGTGGACCCCCCAACCCTTTATCCAATGTGCTCCAAAAGTTGATAAAATCTTTCTCATGTTATTTAAAAGCTTTTCGCAACGTTTCATGAAAATCGATCGGTAATTGTAGGCTACAGTAAGGATAAACACCTGAAAAAAAAACTTTTTAATCAGAAGTGACAAACCGGAAGTTGGTATGCAGAAATATTGGAAACAGTACTAAAATCTTATATACTAAGTTTCAATAAGATCATAGCCCGGGATCAGAAGTTATTCAAGATTTAAACTTATAGGTGTTCGGGAGACCCCCGCCATTTTGTCCAAATTTGAAATGAATCCAGATCTTAGATTTTCAAGTGAACCTGTATCATTTGCCAAAGTTTCATCAAGATCCTATGCAGAAAACTCACCCACCCACCCACCCACCCACCCACACACAGACGTACACCAAAATTATTTTTGGCTATTTAGATAGAGGATGGTCCAAAATAAAAGATAAAATAAAATTTGGGGCATGTAAGATTTTTTTTTTTCACGATAGATTGCATTACTTCACACAATTTAAAATTGTGGTGAAGTAAAAAATATTGCGACGCTGATGCATAGGCTGACTTCACCACAGCTCTGGAAACATAGTGTTCTGGATATATAAGGAGCTAATATCCATAAAATACTTTAATTAAAAGCTAACCAATATTATGGACTTCGTAGTTCTAATAATAAAAATATTAAAGCAGGCAGTAGTATCCCAACAAACATAAATTCTGTTGTACGAGAAAAAGTAAAAAAATTTTATCGGAAGTGACAAAGCGGAAGTTAGGATGCAGAACTGTTGTAAACCGTACTAAATGTGTATGTACCAAATTTCATCCAACTCGATTATCAGGTACAGAAGTTATTGAGCTTCCAAAATAACAGGTGCTTGGAGGACCACCTACCACTTTGTTCACTATCGCTAGAAAAACTAATCAGTTCCTTGCCATACATATTTGCATCTTTTTGCAAAGTGTAATCAAAATTACTTAACGAACGAATGTTGTATACTTCCAACAAACATTGAAACAATAAACAGGTGTTTGGGAGGACCCCACCACTTATCCCAATATTGTCCAAAAACTAGTCAATTCTTTGTCAATAAAGTCTTTATCTTTTTCAAAGTGCCATTAAAATTGATTAATGAATGAAATCTGTATGCTCCCAACAAACTTTAAAAACCAAGTGTGAAAAGCAGCAGTTGTATGGTAGATCACCCGCCACTTTGATCAATGTGTCCCAAAAGATGATAATTAGCTTCTTACACTAATTGAAAGCTTTCCATAAGTTTTATCATAATCACCTCATTATTGTAGGCTGTAGTGTGCATAAAGATACTGAAAAAACTGCCAACAATTAAAAAAAATTTTTTTACCGGAAGTAAAAAACCGGAAGTTGGGATGCAGAATTTTTGTAAATCATACTAAATGCTTATGTACAAAGTTTCATCCAATTCGATTATCAGGTATAGATGTTATTGAGCTTTAAAAAAAAACAGGTGTATGGGACACCCCCCACCACTTTGTTCACTATCGCTCAAAAACTAATCAGTTCCTTGCCATACATGTTTGCATTTTTTTCCAAAGTGTCATCAAAATTGGTTCACGAACGAATGCTGTGTGCGCCCAACAAACATTGAAAAAATGATGACACAGTAAACAGATGTTCGGGAGACCCCGTACCACTTATCCTAATATTGTCCAAAAACTAATCAGTTCCTTGTCATTTAAGTTTCCATCTTTTTCCAAAGTGTCATTAGAATTGATTAATGAATGAAGTCTGTATGCTCCCAACAAACTTTAAAAACCAATTGTGAAAAGTCAGCAGTTGTATGGTAGACCCCCCGCCACTTTGATCAATGTGTCCTAAAAGATAATAATTATCTTCTCACACTAATTGGAACCCTATTCCATAAGTTTCATCATAGTCACTTCATTATTGTAGGCTGTAGTGTGCATAAAGACACTGAAAAAACTTCAAAAAAGTACAAAAAAAATTTTTTTACCGGAAGTAAAAAACCGGAAGTTGGGATGCAGAACTATTTTAAACCGTACTACATGCTCATGTACCAAGTTTCACCCAATTCGCTTATCAGGTACAGAAGCTATAGATCTTTCAAAAAAACAGGTGCTCCAGGGACCCCCCACCACTTTGTTCACTATCGCTCAAAAACTAATCAGTTCTTTGCCATACATGTTTGCATCTTTTTCCAAAGTGTCATCAAAATTCGATAACGAACGAATGCTGTGTGCTCCCAACAAACATTGAAAAAAGTGTGACACATTAAACAGGTGTTCGGGAGGACCCCCACCACTTATTCCAATATTATCCAAAAACTAATCAGTTCTTTGGTACTTAAGTCTCCATCTTTTTCCAAAGTGTCATTAAAATAAATTAATGAACGAAGTCTGTATGCTCCCAACAAACTTAAAAAACAAAGTGTGAAAAGTCAGCATTTGTATGGTAGACCCCCCACCACTTTGATCAATGTGTCCTAAAACATGATAATTATCTTTTCACACTTATTGGAACCCTATTCCATAAGTTTCATCATAATCACTTCATTATTGTAGGCTGTAGTGTGCATAAAGACACTGACAAAACTTCAAAAAAGTACAAAAAAATTTTTTTTACCGGAAGTGAAAAACCGGAAGTTGGGATGCAGAACTATTTTAAACCGTACTACATACTCATGTACCAAGTTTCATCCAATTCGCTTATCAGGTACAGAAGTTAAAGAGCTTTCAAAAAAGCAGGTGCTCCAGGGACCCCCCACCACTTTGTTCACTATCGCTCAAAAACTAATCAGTTCTTTGCCATACATGTTTGCATCTTTTTCCAAACTGTCTTCAAAATTCGTTCACGAACGAATGCTGGGTGCTCCCAACAAACATTGAAAAAAGTGTGACACATTAAACAGGTGTTCGGGAGGACCCCCACCACTTATTCCAATATTGTCCAAAAACTAATCAGTTCTTTGTTACTTAAGTCTCCATCTTTTTCTAAAGTGTCATTAAAATAAATTGATGAATGAAGTCTGTATGCTCCCAACAAACTTAAAAAACAAAGTGTGAAAAGTCAGCATTTGTATGGTAGACCCCCCACCACTTTGATCAATGTGTCCCAAAACATAATAATTATCTTCTCACACTAATTGGAACCCTATTCCATAAGTTTCATCATAATCACTTCATTATTGTAGGCTGTAGTGTGCATAAAGACACTGAAAAAACTTCAAAAAAGTACAAAAAAATTTTTTTACCGGAAGTTGGGATGCAGAACTATTTTAAACCGTACTACAAACTCATGTACTAAGTTTCATCTAATTCGCTAATCAGGTACAGAAGTTATAGAGCTTTCAAAAAAACAGGTGCTCCAGGGACCCCCCACCACTTTGTTCACTATCGCTCAAAAACTAATCAGTTCTTTGTCATACATGTTTGCGTTTTTTTCCAAAGTGTCATCAAAATTCATTCACGAATGAATGTTTTATGCTCCCAACAAACTTAAAAACTTTGTGGAAAAAACCACCTGTTGTATGGTGGACCCCCCAACCCTTTATCCAATGTGCTCCAAAAGTTGATAAAATCTTTCTCATGTTATTTAAAAGCTTTTCGCAACGTTTCATGAAAATCGATCGGTAATTGTAGGCTACAGTAAGGATAAACACCTGAAAAAAAAACTTTTTAATCAGAAGTGACAAACCGGTATGCAGAAATATTGGAAACAGTACTAAAATCTTATATACTAAGTTTCAATAAGATCATAGCCCGGGATCAGAAGTTATTCAAGATTTAAACTTATAGGTGTTCGGGAGACCCCCGCCATTTTGTCCAAATTTGAAATGAATCCAGATCTTAGATTTTCAAGTGAACCTGTATCATTTGCCAAAGCTTCATCAAGATCCTATGCAGAAAACTCACCCACCCACCCACCCACCCACCCACCCACCCACCCACCCACACACAGACGTACACCAAAATTATTTTTGGCTATTTAGATAGAGGATGGTCCAAAATAAAAGATAAAATAAAATTTGGGGCATGTAAGATTTTTTTTTTTCACGATAGATTGCATTACTTCACACAATTTAAAATTGTGGTGAAGTAATAAACAGTAAAAAATAAGAAACCTCAAAAACATCAAAACAATTTAAATTTATAAAAACATTTCAAAACTAAAGAGGTTAAAATAGCTATTTATGTACCTAGGGCGTTATGTAGGCTATTGCGCCCGGAAAGCGACGTAATCTAGTCCGACAGTCTCTGGCCCGAGGGATGGATATCGCTTGATGAGTGTAATACCCAGTAACGCCAGTGGTGCATACAAGATTTTATGCTTCACGTAATAAGCTTAAAACTAAAGCCGCAATTAGACTATTGCAGAACTATGCAATATTTCTGCAATGGTAGTTTGTAAAATATTCATTGCAGAAAAGTTTGGCAATGAACTCATTGCAAAACATTGCAATGAGTCATTGCAATGTTTTGCAATGAGTTCATTGCCAAACTTTTCTGCAATGAATATTTTACACACTACCATTGCAGAAATATTGCAGAGTTCTGCAATAGTCTAATTGCGGCTTTAGGAAGAATTTATTTTGTTAGTCTATATTGATATGCAAAAAAATACAAATGTATCATAGTATGCCAAGAAAATAACTATTTTGAAGCTTAAAATAAATATTTGTTGCTATGTAAACAAATTCTCTTAAATCTTGTAGCGTATGACAAAAACATTGTATGACGTTTAAAATAATTTGATAGTTTTGGAAAACTATATGAACATTTAATAGCTAAAACGTTGCTAAACATTTTTAAATAAATGTTTAGCAACATAAAATCTTTTACTAGTTTAAAATTAATAAGAATTATTTACATTTTGTAAACAAAACTACAGTAAAAATAATTTTATTTAGTTTTTTTGCGTCTTGATAGCGGGCGTTATGAATTCATAATGCCCTCTCATAACGCCCCGGTTTTTATGAATGTGTTTATATATCGTGTATCCAAGACATTATAACAACTGTATATCATTGTGAAGCATAAAAAATTTAAACAATCCAAAATAAAAATAAACTTTTTCGAAACAAAATTTTGAAAATAAATTTCTAAAAAAAGAATAACAATCTTGAGTTGGTGGAGGCTGGTAGTTGGAGTTTAGCAGTGGTCGAGCTGACACTAACTTTAGTCTTCAGCAGAGTTGGTTTGTTTTAAACACTTTTGTTTTAAACACTGTTTAAAACAGTGTTTAAAACAAATTGTTTTTTTTTAAAAAAAACAATGTTTTAAACAAAAATTGTTTTTTTTAAATATTGCAATGCTCCTTATTCGCTATTTAATAGAACTGTTGTACACTGTCGTGTTTTGCCGTTTTTAGTACATTTGACCACCTTAAGGCACCTTTTCGCACCTTAAACGTCATTAAAATTTTTAATTTTTTTAAAAGTTTTCATAAGGTTTTTTTGTCAATAAAATGCGTTCTAGGTTGTTGATGAACGCAAATCTTTGTTTTTTGTTTTTTTTTTAATATTTTCAAAGAAGGAATAACTAAACTATTAATTCTATCATATATAAAATATGACATAACATAACCCGATAGTGCATGATAGGATACAGAAAATAAAAATAAAATAAGAGATATAAAGAAAATGTCTTTTAAAAATTTGCAGTAACAAAATTAAAAGGGTGTTGCCAATAATCCAGCTAGTGGTATATTCCTTGACCATATGACGCACTGTCTTCCTCAATTATTAAACCCCACACATAGAGTTATATGAAAGCTCGATTCTTAAAGCAAGCAATACCGTGCCATCATCAAGGAATACTTCATACATAAAATTTATTATACTATTAGTACAACAGTGCTAGAGGATCTGTTATTCGATTCCCGACAAAAGTTCGATGGAGGAGCAAGTGCAATTTGCTTTGTTGCTAAATAAAAATGTGATATGTGCTATATCTGTGGATCAAAAGGAACATCCTAATTTTGAAAAGGAAATTAAAGATTCAGTACGAGAATTGTAAAATTAGGTTACGTATTTCATGTCGTTGATATATTAACATTTTTTACCAGATACTTAACATAAACTTGATAAAATAGGCTGAGGAACTTTATCAAATTCTAAATCCAGTCACAAATATATATTTTTAAATTTAAATAAAATTGTATTGCTTTCAACTTCAAAATCTTGTTGTTTTCAATAGATTTTTTGTTAAAGACATATTCAATATTATTACACTTTACCAGCCAATATTCTTACAAGCATGATATCAATCTCGTAATCTGCAATTTGCGATCGCCAGAAAATCAATTTCTTTATTTAATCAAATTTTTACCTGTTTTCCATAGTCTTTTCAAGTTGAGCTTGGTAGGTGCATCAGGCCCCGAAAATACGTAGGTTCTTATCAAAATTCAAATTTCTGAAGTTTACGTTAGCCAATTAAGACAACCATAACATTAGATTGAGGGATAAACTACTCTTAGGCATCTTGCGACAACTATTTGAGTAGCTACTGAGAATATTCAAGAAATCTTGAGAATCTTAAACGTGATCCTTAGGAATTGCCACAAAATCTTGAGAATCTTCTGAATATTGAGAATTTTTAAAGAATCTTGAGAATATTTGAACGTACAGACTATCTTCAGATAATCTAGAGAATCATGGGAATCTTGAAAATCTTTAGAGAAGCTTTATTGAAATGAAAATCTTTAGAGAACCTGAAAATATTTAGGACACTTATTTTCTTTAAAGTTTATTCACTCCAATTACATATTTTCATTTAAAACCAAAAAAACGAATCTTTGTAGTATAAAACATATTTAAAACATAAAAAACACAAAAAAAACACAAAAAAAACAAAAAAAACTGTTTTAAACAATAAAAAACGCGTTTTAAACAAAAAAAACAGTTTTTTTTGTTTTTTTTTTTAAAAACAGTGTTTTTAACCAACGGTCTTCAGCATCTATTTTTTGGTCTTCAGCATCTATTTTTTTTAAAAGATTTGAAATTTTTTAAAAGTGTCAAAAACTAAAAAACTTAGAATAACTAAAAAAATTCAAAAATCTTAAAAATACAAAAAATTCAAAAATCAAAATAAATCTAAATCTTCAAAATATTGAGCTGGATGGAGGTAGTTGTCTGTCGAGTATAGTTGAGCTGATTTCAAATTAAGTTAAAAACCTGTATTGGGAGCGAAGGTTGTTACAACTGGTATTCCTTTGGATGGATGCAACCGTGGCATGCAGGACAGATGAATACATCTCTGTTATTGTCCACAGATATTCCCTCCAGTTGAACATCCCTAATAGGCTATACTCTAATGAATAATCAACGAAGACAATGTACTAAACATTTATTTAAGCATAGTGGTGTAGAGTTTCCGTTCTGTTGAAGACCCAGAGTCTAACGAAACATTGGCAGGATAGGATGGTATTGGCTAAAACCATCAATAACCAACAAGGTCCATCACCTACTTGTTCTGTCATCCCCGACCTCCTCGACGAAACAAAAACATTACTCAACTTGGAGTCCGCGGGAACGTAAAGTCCCGATAAGCATTAGCCGGAAGTGCTAAAACTCACTTCTGTGGTATACAATAACCCAAAACAACAACAAAATTTAGAAGTCTCCAGAACAACCTTGTATGGATCCAAATACCCAAACATTGTCGCTCATCCCAACCGAATTTGATGTGTAACAATAAACATTCGGTTGGAACAAAATAAATTTGTAGTGACCGAATTTTTTTTTCAGATTGGTTGTATTTTGCAAAGAAAAGGAAAACAAAGCAGCAACATGATAATAAATTTATTGGTTTAAAAATGAATATCCAAAAAATGCACACAATTTGTTCCAAAACGATAAATCTTTATCAACCGTCTTGTTTTTATTTACATTAACAATAAACGTCTTGTTATTGTTTGCATAAACAAAACTTTTGATAAGAAATCACCACGAACGTGCACAAGAATAATTTATCTTTACTTCCTTCCAATTTCTATTAATTAATGAAGAAAACTGATAAGGTTTGCTGCATGCACACATGAATATTCGTTTTATTTTTGTTTATTGCTTTTTAAACTTTGTATTAATAAAAGAAAAATCTCAATACAAATTATCATAGAAATAGAAATCTATTTTTGCTACACTACAAACTGAATTTCATGTTCGGAGTAGTTGTAGTAGAATTAGTACTTGAGAAAAACAACAGCATATTCTTCACACAATTCTTTCTAATTGACCCTTGTCAAAATCTTAAATTCAGATAAAAGTAAATAATAAAGTAAAAGTTTTCTTGTTGTAAATAAGAAGCATTTGGAGAAATTGTAGAATGAACTGTGAGAAGGTACAAAATTTTGTTGTGTTTTGCTTTGTAACATCAAAATAAAAAATGAATCAAACTTGCAATTTATTTTCTAGTCATGTAGTAAATATAGTATACTTTGCTCCCAAAGATCAAAACACAGTGTTTCGGTGCTAACAAATTAATTGTTTACTAGACGTGCTGGTGCAAGTGCACGAATGAAAAACGTTTTCGTTTCGGGTAGGATTATTTTAATAAAAGGTGTTGTGTTATAGGAATTACAATATGTTACGTAGATACTTTTAAGATATAGGTCCCACAACAACATGAGTTTGGACTCGAGATTATTGATTGGAGTAAATCATTCCACTTGTACGATGTACGGACAAAGAAGTTCCTGTGCATTTTGTCACTATGACAATGAGTGATCTCGACAATTTAGCTGTATGAACAAACCGATTAGCAAATAAAACGGGAGAAATCATATCTTTGAGGCACGATGGATTTGATTCTAGGAATACTGGTGACGAAATTTATAGAAAACAGCGAGATAAGCAACAATGCGACGAATTTGTAGGGAATCAAGATGTTAAATTTTGGTCACCCACAATTCATATACCACACTTTTGAACGGAGTACAAAAGAGGCAGGATGGAAACGGACAGAGTGCCCTAAACTTGACAACAATGCTTCGTATAAGGACAAATATAGGACTTTAGACTTATAAATATCGAGTAATGGATACGGAGTGAAATATTTTTTACATCTATTGAGGAGGCCGAGTTTTCTTGACGCGTTCTGTTTTCACATTCGTTTATTTGCCTGTCACACGTACTCATTGAAATTTCGTTTGGTCTGGAAACAACCAATAACTGTCTTTTTATGGAATTAAGATTTACCAAATTTTTTAAAGTTAGAACTAAATAAAAATCTTTCACAAAATTTTATTTATCTCTGTTAGAAGATTTTATATAACTGGGAGCGACAGATGCCCAAAAGTTGGTACACTAACTTAGTTTAAGCCCACTATATTCATTCTTCGTGGCGCACCGACAACGTATTGCATTGAGGAAGTTATTGTAAGATCGAATCGACCCAACAGCCAAGCTGCTAAGCCAAACTTCTCACTCCCGCTAAACATGACAACGTGTTTACGGTGTATAAAAAGGACAAGAACCTCGGTCTATAGTTCAGGTATCTTGGATAAACTAGATCGATACAGTGTCAAAACACCATGACTCCTGAGGTTAAAAAATGCTATTCTACGTTGGTAAATATACAAAATATTAATATAAATTATTAAATTAGAAAACGGAAGCAATGCTAAATTCATATTTTATTTTATCATAGTTGCTTTAATTCAAAGACTTTGTAAAATTGCTTGAAAATATTATAGCAATTACAGTTTGTTAATTTAGTGAAAATTGTTTTTTATATTCAATTCAAAATTTTGTAATCCAATCAAAATATTTGTTTTTGTTGTCATAGTTATACTATTTGTTTGAAAAAATAACAAATATTTTGGTCAAAGATTACTTGTTCAACAAATTGTGGTTTCAAAATTTATGCAAATATTTACTTTTGATTTAGATTACAGTGTTTAAAACGCTCCTAATATCACTCGTTTACTCCGTTCTTTCGGAGCGAGTAATAATAAAAAAATATATCATATCTAATCACAGGAGCGAAAAAATAAAAATTTCTTTCTTACTCCTAAATTAAAATAAATATTTTCTTTCAAATGAACATACATTTCCATCTTTTTTTTTAAGTTTGATAGTTTTCTTCATAAGAATAACAAAGAAAATAAAAAAAGTCCGAGCGGCAGGATGTCCGCTAGAAATAGGTAGATTTCGAGATCAGACAGTTTTGTGTACAAGTAGAAGCTGATGTATCAGATTAGTTTAAACAAAACAAACTAGTTACAAACAGATATCGAACAAATTTTAAAAAGAAAATTAGCTACATATAAGCAAAACTACATCTATCCAATTTTGCAACAAACAAATATGTTTGTTCTTATGAACTGAATACAGAATAAATAATAATAATAATAAATATCAGATCTACCACAGAAGATATGTGTGACAATTTATGACCCTATATGAAAAACAAACGCCAACCTACTCTATATCATATGTGGTGTAACTACTGCAAAATATCAAAACAGCTTATTTCTAAGAAAAAATGTTTTTTTCTTCTATTCAAATCTTTTATTTTTTTTTTCATTGACTGTTATAAGGTTTTTGCAAATTGTTTTTCTTAGGGCTGGTTGCAAAGTTGAAGCCGACGAGTCAAAAATCTCTGACTGCAGAGGTTTATTTTTATAAGAAACGGATTAAAATGTTTCCACAGATTCTAAATTTATGAAGTTTTTAAAAATATTAGTATCCAAGCGGCCGTTATAATGAATTTAAAAAACAAATTATTTTTATAGTATAAAGCCTCTTGTTTCTTAACCATGTGTTGGATTTAGCTGATTTACGAATTTGTCCAAGATATTTATAAAACACACATTTTTAAGAAAGGTTTTTTGATCTGGCTCCACAAATGCGACCGTGAGAGTGCCGGTTGTTTAAAACACATTTTGTGTTTTACAAGCTTTTTTATTGGAGCCGTTCACTCAGAAACTTCCAACGGCAGATTGATTGATTGATTGATTGATTGGACTGTAGGACCAAGCACTAGGCGAGACTCCCGGATTACGGCCGGGCCACTTCCTACAGTCGTTTTACATATAACAATAGGTAAGGATAGGTAGGTAATTGTTAGTTAGGAGTGAACGACCCGGTTACAGACACCTGGCAAATCGTATCTAGCTACTACTGTTAGGAAACAATCACAAGGACAATCACTTATACATATAATCTGCAATCGCCAATCAGCAATCCCGTATCTAAAATTTCTCGCCTGCAATCTCCAGTCGGAAACCTGTTATTCATGTAATTTATTAGTATAATAGGATGATGACTAAATTGTAGTCCTCTGCACTCTCCAATCTGAATTCATGTTATTATATTTATGGTTAAAATTATTTATGGTTATTTATGGTTAAAAACATTTATATTATGTACATATATATAAAAAACAAAAAAACCCCTTTGAAAATTGAGTGAATTTCATATAAAAAGTATTGGGATTGAATTGGATAAAAATATTATCTTTCACTTGATGTTTTTATTTGAAATGTATTTATTTAAATTTTATAAAACATTATTTTATATAATATAATTAACGCAAGAATGTTTTGAATTTTTCTTGAAACACAAGAATTAATTTAACAAAAACAATTAACCCTGCTCGTTGATATCGTTCAAAAATCTTATTGGATTTTATGGATAATGTTTGGATAAATAGAAAGAGATAAATCTATCACATAAAATTATGTCAACAAATGAAACTTTAAACTGAATTTGAAATAATAACTAAATTTCGCTAGTTAAAGCTCTAAGTAGGTTTAAATTTTACACAAAATCGAATAGCACAATAACACCTTTATTTAGTTTTCTAGTAAAAATCAGAGTTAATAAATTTTACATTTAGGGAAGATTACATCTTGGTCGCCCACATCTTTCCGTTTTGAAAGCAAGCTTACCTTAGAGTTTAGTTATTAAAACCAACACTTTAAAACTATTATATTAGATATAAAACTGATTATTACAATTAATGTTTTCACTACATTTAGTTATACTTATATATTTATCATTTAAGAGATTAATTTAGTTTAAAATTCACACTGTCACTTATAACAAGTGTTGATAAGACGACCATTCACCATTGTCATATATATATATACACATATATACACATGCACATACATACACATACACACATATATACACGTACATACACACATATATACACATGTACTCACATATATATACATATATACATACATATACACATACATGTACACATACATACATACATATATACACACATACACACATATACGCAAACATAGATATACATATACATACATACATACATACATACATATACACACATACACACATATATATTCACACATATAAACATATATACACACATATATATACATATATATATATATATATATATATATATATATATATATATATATATATATATATATATATATATATATATATATATATATATATATATATATATATATATATATATATATATATATATATATATATATATATATATATATATATATATATATATATATATATATATATATATATATATATAGTATATATATATATATATATATATATATATATATATATATATATATATATATATATATATATATATACATACACATATATATATATATATATATATATATATATATATATATATATATATATATATATATATATATATATATATATATATATATCCATACACATACATATGTACGTATATACATACATACACACATATACACACAGACACACATGTATACATACATATACATATACATATATACATACACATACACATGCACATACACATACACATACACATACACATACACATACACATACACATACACATACATACACATACATACACATACATACTCATACATACACATACATACACATACATACACATGTATACACATACATACATATACACACATACATACACATATATACGCACATACATATATACCTATATATATTACATATATTTATTAACAGCAAACATACATATTAAGAAGTTTTCACCTTATGTCCAACATACTAATTTATGTGGTATTGTTATATAAACATACATACATACATATATATACATACATATATATATATATATATATATATATATATATATATATATATATATATACATACATATACATATATACATACACACATATACATACATACACACGCACACATACATACATGCATACATATCCATACACATATATATACACACACATATACACATATATACATACATATATATACATATACATACACACATACACATACATATACATACATACATACATGCATACATACACACATACATACACATATGTACATATATTGATAATTCATATAAATATGTTATATATATTTTGATAATTCAAATATGGAATATATGTATAAAATTTGTTTGAACGATATCTTTAATACTTTAGACGTATTTTTAGACTTCCTTTCATTTATTCCAAATTACATAAAATTGATAGAAATACGAAAGATGTTTTAAGAAAGTTATATATAAACATTAAAAACTAGTTTCAATGTTTATATATACCTTTTGTATTATATTCTGTAGCTGTAAATCAAAGAAAGTTAATTAATTCGAAGTTCTATTTTCATTAAATTTATTAAAACTAAATTAAATTAATGCCAAATCTCAGCTAATCTCATATATATATATATATATATATATATATATATATATATATATATATATATATATATATATATATATATATATATATATATATATATGAAAATTCAATTATTTCGAATAGCGAACCTAAGATATCAAACCATCAGTTTTTTTTAAGAAACAAAAATGTTATCAATGTTTTTTAAGAATAATATTTCACACGCCATGACACCTTTTCGAGTTGACGAAATTTGTATCTTTATTTCTAATAAGTCTGCATTTTCATTAATTATATTATGAAATTTAAACTAAAATACTCCATTTTATTTACATTCATTTATTCCTGGTAATGGCATTTTGATAAATTTTTTTATTTTCTCTAAATCAACAAACAAAATTTTTTTTTTTAATCAAAACAAGAAACACGAAATTCCAACTGGAAATGTTTATGTATATTCTCGAAATACTACAACAAAATTGACATTTGTTTTTTTTAATGTAAGAATTTCCTCTTACATAATTATACCCAACTATAGGTGCGTTCGATTTGACTGAGACAACCGAAAAAACAACAACAATTGCATTTAATTTTTCAGTTGCTTCAGTTGCTTCAGTTGTTTCAGTCAAATCGAACACGGCTTATATACCACGACTTGTTAATTAGATCGTTTCTTAATTTAACACTACAAAAATCAGATAAATTCTATAACCTTTTTAAAAATGTTAATAATTTTCATCGACTAAAATCACTACGGTTTAATTTCATTTTAATTTTAAATGAAAAAAAGTAATAAAAATAAACAACGACACAACAATGTTGTATCGAATTGAAAACCATAAATTACGAGAATTTCAAGAGAAAAAAAATTATTTTCCTGATTTTTTCAATCTTTTAATTAGAAAAATTAAATTATTTTTAAAATACCACCATTATTATATATTATTATATATCATATATTATATATTATTGAAGCACTTGGTTTGAAACACATTTTAGATAACTTTTATTGAATAATAAGACACTTTAAATATGGTAAATTATTAAAGTAAAAAATATATATATATTTATCACGACGGAGAGTTTTATCCACGTCCATCTTCTTTCGTTGCACATTTTACTCTCACTCAGAAACTTCCAACGGCAGAGGTCTATTTATTGAAAGAAATTGATAAAAAAGATTTCAAAGATTTTAAATTTGTGAAGTTTTTAAAAATATTAGTATTCAAACAGCCGTTATAAACAGACTTTTTTTTCTAGTATAAAGCCTCTAGTTTCTTAACCATGTGTTGGATGTGGCTGATTTACTAACCCACAGGTAAAAGTGTGGACGTGCTGACGTGCTGACGTCAGCACTGACAAATGCTACTTTACCTTAATGGCGTTACTTTTGCAGCCGCAGTAAAAAAAGTAAGACTAACTAATTCCCTAGCGGCAGTAAAGTTAAACTTTACAGCCGTTTGCCAAAAAAATTTTTTTATCTTATTTTATCTTTTACCTTTCAATTCAAAATTTCATAATCCAATTAATATATCTGTTATTTTTTGTTGTCATAGTTATTCAATTATTTTGAAACACTAACAATTATTTTGTCATAGGCTACTTGTTCAACATATTTTTGTTTCAAAATCTTTACAAATTTATTTGGAATAAACAATTTTTTTTAAACTTTTTGCTTGCGGCTTAATGTGGGTGAAAATCTCAGCTAGCGACTTCACAAACTCCACATAGTCCACAATCTTTAGCTTTACGTCCTTGTCATAATGTACTATTATTTCAGTTTTTAAATTCCAAAATAGCTTCAGAATTGTAGTGAAGTTCCCACAGCTACGTTCACGACTTACATAAACTCTTAGATTTGGTTATATGTATTAATTGCAGTGGCCAGGTAAGACATAAATAAAAGAAGAGTTTCTACACAGATAAATGTGTGTCTGTGGTTTCTAGTTCTTCGATTTTTTCACTGAAATACTGATTGTTCTTCTAGCGACGTGAGAAACAAAAATTTTCGAGGAACCTTACGGACCAGAAGAAATGGATTACACTGAGACTACGGTAAGGCAGTAACAAAGTATCTAAACGCTGCAGGTTCACAAGGAACGTTTTCCTTCCTCGGAAAGTTCCTCGGAGATGTAGATTTATGATAACATTAGACTTAGATTTTTTATTGTATTTTCGAATTGGTTTGGTGTAGCTGTTTGATTTAATCACAGAACATCACATTTATTCAAAAATTTAGATTGAAAGTCTGTACATTATTTTTCAACATATCGTACATCCAGCGTTTACATCATTTCTATTTTCCCTTTTTTGAATATGTTTAAAATTTTAAGAAATTTGTTCAAATAATTTAAATCAATGCAACCCTGATTATACGCTACAGAGAGAAAAAGCCATTTTCACAGCCGTTTTTAAACTCAGATAAAAACGGATTTTTCATTCCTATTGTGAAAAATAGTACATTTGGCTACAAGAGATTAAAACGCTGCTTTTTCGTGAGTGAAAATTTGTTCACGAGACGCGTTAGCGCCAGTGAGGCAATTTCACAAACGTAAATGTTTTTATCTCGCGTAGGAAATTCTATTTTTTCTATAAATATATAATAGTATATTATTTAATTAGGAGCTAAAGTGCTATTTTTTGTGTTGATAGTTGAAAAACCTAAGAACGAATGTGGTTATGGAACTATCCTTTTTAAAATATTTGTGTTACTGTAACACATATTGAAAATTTACTAGCCTAATCATGTTGGTCATTTTCAGTTACTATCTATTCAGAATTATGCAAATACATATTCTGAAAATTTATTTTCCGAAAACTTATTTATTTATTTTTATCAGTGCCTACTGCTCTGTTACTTTTTATTGATTTTGTGTTTCTGAGTTATTAACTTCAACCTTTTTCTTTTGATCACTGAGATTTTGTTTATATTTTTATTCTGTATTTGTTAGCTTTGCTATTTATTCTTTGGGATATGAAGTGCTGACGATAGTTGATAAAAAGAAATATAATGTAATTTTCAATAATTTAAATAACACAACTCTTCAAAAACCAGCTCTTATGAACCAAGCATTTTATTGTTTTAGCAACCATTAATAATTTCCGGTAAATAATCTCTTTATTTTTTTATCCCAAACTCATCAGATTCTAAACGTCTTAAAATTTTTTTAACAACCTTTGGAATCGTTCCAATTTTAAAAAATTTTAACACAGCTTCAAAATAAAAACTGTTCAACCAAATGACAAAAACCTTATCCCATCCCCATCAGTCACGTAGTTTTTTGTTGTTGTAATTATATACTTGATAAACATTCGATCTTTAAGTTTCCACTCAATTCAATATTTTACCCACTGAAAAGGAAAAGCAAAATATAAATTTAACTTCTCCACCTAACATACATATTTCATTTTTTATTTTCAATTTGTAAAAAGCACAAAAAAAAAAGAAAAATAAGTGATTTTTTTTTCCCGAAATGTGTCAAACCGGAAAATAAATTTTTTTTCGTTACTTTGTTTCTTGTTTTTAAATTAAATTTTTCCATGTTTTATTCATTCCGTCAACCTCATTTAAAAAGAAAATAGAAAAAAACAAAAAATTTTCTTTTCCTTAAGATTTTACATTTATGTAATTTATCGCATTACAGTTTTTTCTTTTGTCTCTTTTTGCTCTAACTCGAATGACTTTTCTTTTATTTTATTCATAAATTTAAGTGTTTGGACGTGAGCTAACAATTACCTTTAAAATAAAATAAAAAATGTAATGCTAAATTTTTCATTTTATTTTTTATATTTTGTTGTTTGTTTTCAATGTTTACAATTTTCTGTTTTCAAATGTTCGTTTTGTTGCTTAGATATGTGGTTAGATGGATGGTTGGTTATTATATAAACAAATTCATGTTTTGATATATTTGTGTTCTTTTTTGTTGAAGTACTCCCAGGCAGACGATGATTAAAGTTTAGATATGTTTGCAAAAAAGGAAATAAAATATGAATGTTTAATATTGCTCAAGGATAGTATGTCATTACAGAAAACTGTGTGATTGTATGCTCAGAGCTTTTACACATGACAAATAAAACTTATGCTGTTTAAAATAACATTTATACTTTTAACAATTAGCTGTCTTTTCAAGAAGAAGAAAAATTGAAACAGATTTAAAAAAATATATCAATTTACCTTAAGGTAAAAGCTAAAACTGCAAAAACTATTATTTCAGTTAAGATAATTAAAATCATATTCAAATTAATGTTTGTCCAAAACAATGCTGTCTATCAAATAAAGTCCACTTATAAAATTTTAAACTAAAATTGAAGAAACCTGAAAAGCTTGAAAGTTTATAAAAAAAATTTTTTTTTATTTTCTACAAAAATGAAAATACGGAAATGAAAATAAATATAAATAGAAGTAAACGAAAACAAAGCATATTTTTTTAAATAAAATATCAAGAAAATTTCATTAAACTTTCGAATGTTTTTCATCCATAAATTTGTTGTAAATCCATTATTAAGCTTTTGGGGTTTTCTTCTATATATAAAATATCTCTAGGTATGTATTTTATGTTTTATATCCTCTTAGACTCTTAGACAATGATTATCGTTGTTATAATAATTAACAATTAGCATCAAAATCAACTTTAATTATACATAAACGTCAAAAAGTTTCGAAAATAATATGTTTCAAATACAAATGTTTCAATTAGAAAGTAAAATATCCTTCAAAGAAAAAGCCCAACATTAGTGCGTATATATACATATAATTATAGTGAGTTGATAATTATATTAATAGTAGATACCATAAAACGGAAAAAAACACTTTAAAAAAAAATTAAACGACTACAAGATTGTCCTGAAAACTTATGAACAGTTTGTTTGCTTGTTTACTGTAATAAAATACATGAAATTAAAAAATGCATTAAATTAAAACAAGTCTTATGATTAAAATATCCAAAACTCAAAACATTTGTTTGAACACACAAAACCTAAATAAATCTAAAAAATTGTTAATGAAATAATGAAAAATAACTAATTTAATAAATATTAAGATCAATACAAAAAACGTAAGAAACTATATTTAATTCCTTTACAAATAATTGAAATAATTTGGCTCACGACCGAATTTATTAATCTCAAATACTCAATTAATCTCATTTACTGTTTTATTAATGTATTTTTATGAATTTTGTTAATAGTCAAGTAATACTGTTAATATGAGAAATGATTTCTCTTCAGATATAATTTTAGTAACATATTTTAGTTTTAACTTAAGTGGATACTGTATTTGTTACGCTGATGTCTATACTTCTTATTTTATCAATTTTTAATTATATTCAAAAATATTGTTTTGGGGACTATTAAATGCTTACTGAAATAACGATAACAAAGCCAACCTTATTTTATAAACAAAACAAAAACTAATCTTACACAAATAATTAAAGATAGGTAATACAAATTTAGTAATACATTTTTGGTCCACTTAAGACAGACGATGGAGAGTACAGAACCCGGTATAACTTTGGTATCAGAGACCTTCTGGGGGTCCTGATATAATATGTTGTATCCGTTCTAATCGGATTGCTTAGTTTGGACATGTTCTACGAGCCGATTCACAGTCGGAAATGAATAAAAAAATGTACGTTAGTATCCCAGGGAGTGAACGACCGCGAGGTAGACCACGACTGCAATGTGAGACGGACGTAATAATCGACCTTAAAAAAATCGGCTGCCATGGTAATTATGTCGCTGTTGCGAGCGACCGTGGTGAATATTCAAAGCTTATTAGCCAGGCTACGCTCCTACATAGAGCATGAACGAAAAGAAAAAAAAACAAATTTATAATACAAACAATAGAACATTATGATGCAAGGACGTGAAGCTAAGTTTTATCAAAGCTAAGTTGGGGGTTAAGTTTAAAAATGGCTTACGTCTGTGCATCATATACTATTTTTTATTCGCCGCAAGCAAAATATTTTAAAATAATTGTTTAATCTAAATCAATAAAAATTTTTTAAATTTTGAAATAAAAATATGTTGAACCTTCGACCAAAATATTTGTTATTTTAAACTTCCCATTTTCAAAATCGGAATTTGTATGATATCTTTACGTTTCATGACATCCTCCTAAAGCTGTTTAGACTATTTTTAGCTAGCAGTCTGTATGTGTGTGTGTATGTATGTATGTCGCTGTATGTAGACAAATTTTTGTCCAACGCTTTCTTAACAACGGCTTTTAACGAAAATGGTCGCAATCAATGTATCTTGGCGTAACTTAGAGCCCAGTCCTTTTCTAGCGAAATTAAATCATTTGTTTTTTAGTGGTTTCCAAAAAACAGAAAATCATCTCTTGCAAATGTCATGAGATTAAATAATGCTATCAAGGTCATGAAACTTCCATATTGTTTGTCTGTTGTTATGTCAGCCATTTATAATGAGATTTGTATAAACAATTGCTATCTTAGTTGTTGAGTTTTTTAGGAAAATATGAAAAAACTACGTGTTATTTTCGTTACGCAAACGCATGATATCTGGATGAAAGTTTGGTATGTAAATGACTTGCCAACGCATCCGGGTTTACTTGAATATCGAAGATCTGAGTTATTTTCAAAATTTGACAAGGACAGAGGTTCGTGAGTTCGCTTGGTCAACTGATTATTAACTTCTCGATATGGGAAGTTTTTGTTTTTGGGTCTATTTTCGAAATAGGAAATTTTGAACGTTTCAAGACTTCCTGAAGCTATTTGAGCTATTTTTAGCTGGCAGTATGTATGTGTGTGTATGTGCGTGTGTATCGTCGTATGTGGACAAACATTTGTCCAACGCTTTCTCAACAACGGATGATCCGATTTCAAGCGCAATGGTCACAATCGATGTATATTGGGGTGTAACTTGCAAACCAGTCCTTTTCTAACGAAATCGGTTCATTTGTTTTTTGTGGTTTCCAAAAACTGAAAATCCGCTCATGCAAATATTACGAGAAAAAATAACGCTATCAAGACCATATGCCTCCTATTTTGTTTTTTCATCATGTCAGCCATTTATAATGACATTTATATAAACAAAGGCTATCTTAATTTTTGGGTTTCTTGAGAAAGTATGAAAAATATGTGTTATTTTCGTTACGCAAACACATGAAATCTTGATGAAACTTTTGAATTAAAATGAGCTGCAAACGCATTCGGGTTTATTTGAATATAGAAAATATGAGATTTTTTCAAAGTTTGGCAAAGGAGTCGGAGAAGATGTCTGTGGATCGTTGAACAACTGGTTTTTTAAACTTCAATAACACTCAGTTCTGACATTCAATTTTGTTGAAACTTAGAGCATAAGGTTTTTTTAATGTTTATAGTAATTTCCGGTTTGTCACTTTTAGCTATATAGCTTTATCTTATTCCAGGGCGTACACAAGGGGGGAGGGTTTGGGTCCGGACCCCTCCCCTCATAACCATTTATTTTTCAGCATGTTTTTTTATTTAAAGTTAGGAATTGTGTAGTGTCACAATCATAAATTAAAGGTTAACGTCTCTGAATATCAGACGATACGATACTAAGTACGGAACTAAGGTTTGTGAGAATTGGTCAATTTTTTTGTTAACGCTAATTTTAAAGTTTCGAGGTTAAAAATTATCAGGGAAGACCCACGCCGGTAAGGCCTTTCAGAGATGCCAAACTCCGTGAAAAAAAAATCACTTTGAAAAGCGACAGTTCTACATCTTGTCACTCGAACAGTAAAAAGATGGTCTGCTATTGATGGTCTAGTGTAACGTGTGAAGCTCAAGCAAAATCCATTCGATCTAGACAGACGCTCATTCATCGATAATATATTTGTAAAATACCGTGAGTTCAGCAAAATACAAGCAATTCAGCAAGTAAGATCTGAATTGCCAATCAATTTAACATCTCTCTGCTGTGTAGAATCAAGACACATTAAGAAACTCATAATAATACAATTAAAGTTCTTCTCAAATATTTTAGCAACAACTGACAAGATTGATATGGGTTTGTAATTTGTTGGATCCGTTTTAGGCACCTTTTTGAAACTCGCAGTACACTACTCATTTTTTCAAAAAATCCCCTTCTTATATGACAAATAGACAATTTTAGTACGGATTGATGCTAATTTCTTAGCAAATGTTTTAAAAATAACTGAAGGAATTCTATCTAGCCCAGTTGCCCTATTAGTATTAATTTGTAAAAGCATTTTATTCAAATTATATTTTTACGTAAAATGATTTTAATAGAAACTACAGGAACTGAATTAGGTTACAAATTAGGTTCCCCTAATGGCTTTTAAAAATTTGCGTTGAGTGCTCAGCAAAATGAGTTTTTCCGTAATCAAAAGATTTTTCTCTGCTGTAATAGATGTTTTTCTCCGATAGACAGCAAATATAAATTTTGCAGACTTATTTCAATCAGCAAAGTGGCACTTTTCCTGCCTAGGCAGCAAAGCAAGTACTTTGCTGCCTAGGCAGCAAAATAATTAGACTTCATAGAAATAAACAGATATTGCGATTAAAAAAAAAATTTTTTTAATCGATTTTTTTTTTCATTTTTAAAATTTTGCTTTATTTTTAAAGTAATAATTATTAAATTACATATCATTGTAATTAATCGGAGAAAAAATTATATGTTCAACTCGGCAGCAAGGTAGATTGACTGCCTTGGCTGAATTCCTAGCCTCGCTCGCTCGGCTATGAACTATCAGCCGCGGCAGTCAATCTACTACTTTGCTGCCTAGTTAAACAAATAACTATTTCTGCATAATATATTTTTTTCTATTCGGTTTTCATCAATTTTATTTTGGTTATTTTTTCGAAAAGTATTTTTGAATTTTATTGCTTCTTTATATTTACTCGAAACCCATAGATCAGCCTTCGGAACGATCAATTGGAATAAACTTGCGCATCCCCAGGTGTTTTATTTCTAAAAAATTAGAAACAGAAATGTTTGAATTAAAGATATCTCTAAGTCCCTGCCAATCTGCAGCTTTATAATCCCAATCAAGACCAGGTGTAGTTTTAAACGGCTTAAGAACTTGTAAATTTAAATGTGTGGAAGTCAAATTATGATCTGACCCACCTAAAGGTTCTGATACTTTTAAATGCACCAACGATAGATCATTTGTCAAAAACAATTCACTACTTTTGCCAGGAATGTTTATTATATATTTCACTCAGATAATATACCAACTAGGGCATAGTTAGATTAATCGATTGTTCGATTAATTGATCATTTCGCAAATTGTTCGATTAATCGAACAAAAAAATTATTAATCCATTAATCTAAATTTACGAAAATGTTGAACATTTACAAATTTATTTAACGAATTTTGTACCGAATTGTGAAAAGTCTATGAAAATTGTCTAAAGATGTATTCTGTTTTTCTTACGAATTACTTTTCTAGTTGCTATGAATTAACCACAAAGTACATTAATAACAAAATTTGATCCCAATGCAAAAATCTTTACTTTGCCTTAAGTAATATTTTTATTATTAATCCAAACACTAAACTATGGTTTGAAGTACATTAAACTCCATTACTTTCCATTCTGAAGGAAACAGCTTGTTTTTTATATCATTTTTAGTTAATACAGTATATTTTTAAACACATAATTTTGTAAGGTCTAAAAATTACAATGACAGAGAGGGAGATACAGATCCTAGGCTAACACCTAGAGCAACAATTTAACTCTTAGGCAAAAAAGACCTACTCTACGCCCTTAATACAAAGATAGCTATTAAATGTTTGTTTATTCTTATGTCATTGTAAAAGTTGAACTTTTAAATATGATATACGTATTATCTATATATAAATTATATATATATATATATATATATATATATATATATATATATATATATATATATATATATATATATATATATATATATATATATATATATATATATATATATATATATATATATATATATATATATATATATATATATATATATCTATATATATATATATATATATATATATATATATATATATATATATATATATATATATATATATATATATATATATATATATATATATATATATATATATATATATATATATATATATATGTATTTGTTTAAAAAAAATTAATAAAAATATTAGAATTAGTGAAAATTTTATTTAATCGATTAATCGATTAATCGGTGTTAAAATTTTCATATTAATCGTTAATCGATATTTAGTCCCAATCGATTAATCGACCATGCCCTAATACCAACCTTCCAGATTTCCTGGGTATATTATTATATATTATCTGCAGAGTGAAAATAAATGAACCGTTTTTTTAAAGTGGAATAAGTCCATTTTTTCATATATTGAGATATTTAAGGATTTGCGTTTGCATCAATATAAAAACATTGGCAAATTTTACTAAAATTTTGTGATATATTTCACACTTTAAACCTATTTAATTTTATTATGCAATAACACTGGTCAACAAAAAAAATTTTTTTTTTGGGTTTCTGTTCTCATGCTTAAATTCTGATTCCAGACATTGAAAAACACTTAAATATGTCATATTTAGTTCGTAAAGTTTGCTTTGGTCTTTTGGGGTTTAATACGAGAGAGCTCATACGATTACGATACGAATTACGATATTCACTTTTAGACATTAATTTCTTGTTATTTTACATCTATATGTTATTGTTTATCAGAAATCTATATATATAAAATTGAAAGTATGTATGTTTGTCGTTTATGCATTAATAAACCATTCATCCGATCATCATGAAACTTTGGGAAGTTGTTGTGTACACTTGCGCATAGGTAACAGGCACATTGTTTTTGGAATGGAACCCCAGGGCCATTATACTTATCTTAAGGGGTTCTGCCTAAATGTTGATAATAATTTAATTTGATTTTTCTTTAAATATCGTTTTATACGGTTAGATTCCTTTGATCAATTTTTTTGTTGAACATAATTTAATGAAATTGAAAAATGAAAGTATAATCTGAAACAATTACATTTGTATACCAAAACTATATGTATTTGAATTAAACACATAATGATGTTACAAATTTTATCATCTATACAATGTGTTATTGTTATTGGTAATAAACTAGTGTTTGCAATCTTGGTATCCGGGTACCCGGATACCCGGGTATTTAGGAAGATTTTTCGGGTATTTAATATCCGGGTATTTTGGTCGGGTACCCGAACAACAAAAGGTCCAGTTTTTTCTCAATAAAATTTACAAAATTCAGTCTAAATTCAAATATACAATTCAGCTTATTCTCTTTTTGCAAATTTGAATTATTCTTTATGCTAGTTGTTGACAAATGATTCTATTCTAACCATACAAATTGCAATATATGCCCATAAACATTAAACCAACCACATCCGTAAACATTAAACTGCCCTCTAGTTAATTATTATTGTTTGGATTACGAAAACAACAGAAGAACGACGAAGAACACATAACAAAATTTATGGAATTTTAATTCTTATTAAAATTAAAATTAAGTCATAAAAAATTAGGGGTCTTCATTGGTTATTTGTTTGTATTTAGTTTAAAATAGAAACGGTAAATATATTATGAAAAGTTTTTATTTAAGATTTAAGCTAATAATTAAAATAAGTGTCATCGAAAGTTTGGGACCAGTTCAAGAAAATGTCATCAGATAAATCTCCGTGCCACGTAGTTGGATGTGCACGAATAATTTCAACTAAATGGGGAAATACGTCAGCAATGAAAAATCAAATCTGATAATGATGCGTCTAATTATAATATTGAAAATTTACAACTACAAAAATGTATTGCTGTCTACACAAGATCTACTATAGATAACAGGGGTACTACAGTTGATAAAGAGCTGAAAATTTTGTATGTAAATAAAGGAAACCGAAAAAATGATAGAAAATTTAAATCAATCGTTATTGACCGTGAAGATCCACTTTATCGGAGCGGGTTTTTCTATTGCAGGAATTTAAAAAAGAAAATACGAAATCGGATGAGTACAGCTACCCTAAATGCTTTAATATTTTTGAAATATTATTTTATAATTAAAAAATGATCAATTTTTAGTTTACTACTGTGAGGTTTTTTTTATTGTTTTTCATCTTTTAATTTTTTTATAACTACCCGGGTTATCCGGGTAATCCGGGTAATTTGGAAAATACTAATCGAGTAACCGGGTAATTTGAAATCGGGTAATTTGCAATCACTAGTAATAAACTAAATATGTTATTGGTTTGCAATTGTATGTAATGCATGTTTTTTCAACTAAGAAAGATAGTTGATAGCATCGATTAAAAGCTCAAAATAACGAAATGGAATTTGCACAAATACTATACAAAGAAGCATGTGATTTGCAAACAGTTAGAATGCATTAATACCAATGAATTTATAATATATGCCCACCCGCAGGAACATATGTAAAATTTACAATTTTGGATCTATGGATGTGACAAAGCGCCCTACTTTAGTACCTGCTATTGGCAAATCAGTTAACGTGAGAAATCGTATACTACCGACAATGGCAGTAAGATATCACTTACATTAAGGGGATAAGTGATATTTTAGGTGTGCTGGCGGATGTACTTTTTTCAATAAACGGTAATACCCTTAGTCTTAGTTATGCGGATTATTCTTTGACGATAACGCTCTATTTTTTTCTTTTAAATAAAATGTGTTGGGTATTAGGAATTACAATGTGTGTCACAACACACATAAGAACATGCTTTCTAAGGTGTTGATGGACGTAATTTTTTTATTTTTTAAGAGAATGAACTTTTTGCTTGCTCGAACAAATGAGCTTCCATATAATTATTATATATGCTGGCTTGAGATAAACAATGCGTTATATGATCTTGGTATATGCTTCTACCACTAGGATAATTAGGAACCGAATTTTAGCTTTGTTCCTGCAAATTTGAAAAAAAAAGTATATCGTTTTTATTTCCTCCATCCTATCATGAAATATTGCCCTATATCGTACATTATTATGTGAAAGGATTTATTATTAAGTTTTCCATTCTTTAAGAAGAATATAAAAAAAAAGAAATTTGCGTCCATCAACGTCTTAAAAAGCATTATGTTGTAGAGCCTATGTCTTAAAAGGTTTATATGTGTTGCTGTGACACATATTGTAATTTCAAATATGTCACATATTTTGAAATTGCACAAACTTTTTTGAACTTCCGTGAAAACAAAGATGTACAATGTCATTGAAGCTACAATTTTTAGTGGAAAATTCGAAGAGGAAGATGTAGTGTTGCCACGACAGACGGGTCACATATTTCAATGATCCCAACAGATTCAAACGTTTAGTTTCCAATGCAGCTCGCTTTTGCAATTACCATCAACAAAGCACACGGACAGTTACTGCAAGTATGTGGACTAGATTTGGAGAATTCGTTCTTCTCACATGGATATGGACAACTATATGTGGTTGGCGCGTTAGGAAAACCTTCTGATTTATTCGTGTACGCACCAGACGGAAAAACAAAAATAAAGTGTACCCACAAGTACTCGAATAAATAAATAGAATTAAAACGACATTTTGAAATTCGTTCCATATTAAGATAAATAAGTTGCAATAAAAATGACACAATGTTAATTTAATGTTATCTTTACGAGCTTTCTCGAGTTTTCTTTCTTATAAGATAGCGGCAATATGCGACCAATGTTAAATAAACAAAACTTTTACGCTATTTGGTGTAAAAAATAAAATTTTGAGAGACTTTGTGAGTGATTAAGATCAAAGTAATTATTGTAATTCACTTGAATTTTGCAATTTGACAGCATTTTTCATTTTCATTTCTCAGAAAAACTTCTTTAGAAAAGTTTTTGTGTGTTTCGTGTCGGGTACATATACAATGCATGAGCACTGTGAACATTTGTGAATTTATTTTTGTTGTATAATGTTCTATATAGAGATGAGTGTTGACACACCTCTACTAATTCAACAAGTCATTTAAATTTTTTTATAGCTTACTCGAAAACTTATTTAATCGCCCATTTTTCATATATCCGAACTGATGAGCTAAAATACTGATTATTTTTCATTCATATTTTTAAAAACAAAAATTAAAAACTACGCTATCATTTCTCATTACTACTTTTTGAAATCATTGCTCCTACGTCAACAAAATGTCTGTGTACAAACTTTATTTATAAGCGTAGCAAAGCACGCCGGGTCCTGCTAGTCTTAAATAAAAAAGACTCTTGTATCTAAAAAAATGTTTCTAATTATAATTTACAGTGGAAGTGTAGAAAAAATATAAAAATCAGGAATTTTTGCCGAAAAATTGAAAAATCGCTCTAGTTTCTACAAAAGCAAACTTTAATCGGAAAAAAATTTTTTTTCATTATTTTTGTCGTAGGAGAAAACAAAATTTAACATGTAGCAGTCAGACCCAAAAATCGTGTTGACCAGTGTAATAGTTATTTAAAATTAAAAAGAAAATAATTGATGTTTTGACTCCAAATGGTCTTATACCACTTTCAATAATAATTTGTTCTAAAAACTAAGAACAAGAGGTAGTACAAGTCCCATGTAAATGCGTCATTTTTACCGACACATTTTTGATATGGCTGAAATTTTTTTTATGCGTTTTATATCAAAAAAAAAAGATATGGGTGATTTTTATTTTGGAAAATATAGCGGTTCTAAATTTGTTGATGAGTTATTTTCAAAAATTCATAACTTCGGTTCTATTAAAGATAGAAACTTCTGTTTTGTTTTATTTTAAAGTTAAAAGTTGCTAGTTTAAAAAAAAAATAAAATTAATAAAAGTTATTCTATTGATATTAACAAATAAAATGTTGAAATCGATTTTTAGCCATTTCACCACTCACGCTCCACCCTAAATCGGGCTCTATTGAAGGTATGATTATATATATAAGAAGAGGCCATCATTATCTTTCTAAAATTACCACTAACTCAATTTTTTCCAAAAGTGGACTTATTCCACTTTCAAAAAATTGGTTCAAATATAAAATAAAATAAATGTATAATAATAATATAGTAAAAATTTTGTTTAACCAAAATGTTTTAGTATCAATAAGTTCGTTCCTTCACAATATTGAACCTCAACAAAACTATTTGTTCTCTAAGTCAGCCAGATTGGCCCTCAGAAACGAAGTTTTTACAGTGCCATTAGTCCTTTCAAGTCTTACTGTTGGTGATCTCGTTGTTTTTTATAAATATCGTCACCAGAAGTGCTCGAACGAAATCAGATCCATTATGCCTCTTCCCCGTTTTACTCGTCAATCGGTTTGGGTAAACAGTCAAACTGTTGCGATTACTCACTGTTATAGTGACAGAATACAGTGAGATTTCTTTGTCCGTACATTGCATAAATAGAATACTTTGCACGAATCAATAATTTCGAGGATGTTCAATCCACGAAAGTCTAAAAAAAGCGCCGTCACCACCTCAGAACGCATGTTGTGTGGAACCTAGTTCTTAAAAGGTACCTATATGTACACATATTGTAATTCCTATAACATAACACTATTTATTAAAAAAAAAATCTTTGTAGCCTATCATTGTATAACTATGAGAACAAAAAATAACAAATATTTTAATTGGATTATGAAAATTTGAATTGAAAGGTTGCTTTGATATAAGTTTCTATTTTTTATAGAATTTAAACAAATACAAATGTTTTTTACTTTTTTGGACTTTAAGGCCAAGGCCTTAAGGCCTTTAGGCCTTTAAGGCCTTTAAGGCCTTATTGGCCGCAAATCACAGTAATAAAGTAACACTTTAATATTTAGGCGAATAAAATAGTACATTATGATGCTAGGACGTAAAGCTTAAGATTTTGGACGGATGTGGAGTTTGCAAATCGAGGCGCTAGCCGAGATTTGCACCCACATTAAGTCCAAAATAGCTTACGTCCGTGCATCATATACTATTTTTTATTCGCCGCAAGCAAAATATTTTAAGAAAAGCTGTTTATTCTAAATTAAAATTATAAATTTTCATAAATTTTAAAATAAAAATATGTGGAACAAGTAACCTTTGACAAAATATTTATTATTTTTTCCAAACTATTGTGTAGCTATGACAACAAATGATAACAACTATTTTAGTTGGATAATGAAATTTTGAATTTGAGGGTTGCTTTGATAAAAATTTTTATTTTTCATAGAATTTAAACAAATACAAATGCTTTTTACTTTGTTGGACGTAGCTATGACAACAAAATAAATAGTTGAAAAGTGATACTTTAAAGCTGCAAATCACAGTAATAAAGTAAAACTTTAATATGTAGGCGAATAAAAAAGTAATTTGCTATAATTAAAAAAACGGCAATAAATCGTTTTCTTAGAAATTGTTGTTTATTGTTATGCGTTGCACTGCCGTGCTAAGCACAAAGGTGGTAACTTACATTTTTGTCAAAAATGAGTTGTGCATCTAAGATGATATAATAACAGTCGATGGACATTTTAATCATATAATTAAACCATTTAATTTATTTTTTTATTCAACAATTACTCTTTTAAATATACCGTATCTTCTTAAAATGGCTCAAATTGGATTGGCTTCACTTATAAACCTGCGGTAAATTTTAATGGAAAGATATCGGCAAAACTAAGTTACATGTCTAAAGTTATTTCATAGTAATATTTTTACAATTTTAAAATGACGATTGAATTTCATGTCTCTAAATCTTAATATATAGACGAAGTTATTTAAACTGGTTGTTTTTAATAACTATCGCTATTGCACAATAAACAAAACACATCATGTTGACGTTTAGAATTTTCTCTTTTGTATTTCAATTTTAAGTTTTTCTTTGTTCTATCAAGATTTTCAAAAGGAAAATTATTTATTTAATGTTCTTGTCAAAAATTTGATATCAAAGTAACAAAAACAAAATAAAATTTAATTTTGTTTTGCATTTCCGATAAAAATGAAAATTTCTCAAAACTTTTTGTTATCACAGTTTACCATTTGTTGGTTGGTATGGGTTTTGAAGAGAGAACCTTTTTGTTGATAGAAGAAAACGATTTTGAATTAATAAAATTTTTTTATTATTGAAAGATATTCAAACGATGTTGTTGTAAGTGAACCATCAACATAAACATTTAATGTGAAAAAATTACTCAAAAGTTAATAGCTGTCAAAATTGTACTTAAAAGAAATAAAAATGGGGCCTGAAAATAAAGTATAATTTATTTTTAGTTCAACTACAAATGATGTTAGTTTGACAAATCCATTCGTATTGCGTTCTCTTGATGTTTGGATTGCAGTACAACTAACTTTTTCGCCAGCCGATGTTAACATATAATACTGTGACGATGATGAAGAGCGATGTAACAAACGAACTTCGTTCTGGAAAATACTTTTTAGAGCAAATAGCTCCGCTAAAATAATATAAAACACCTGCATAAATATTTGAACAAAACAAATAACAATGAACAGAAAATTGTTGTTTAGCTTATAAGAAAAGAAAATAAAACTACTTAAATTAGGTAAATAAACGTTGAAAAAGTAGGTTAATATACAAATTAGAGATGGTTCACACGTATCACGTATGTGTGAACTTTTGAAGGGCATGTTATCATGTTTTTGTTTTTCATGGTTTTGTAATGGTTTTTTTTTTGTTTTTCTACTACTATACCTACTGTTATTCACATCTAAAAACACAAAATCGAGAGAAATGTTGCAGCATTAGTTGAACATTACCTCTTTCTTTTTAGTGTAACTGCTGATTTCTTATAAATTCCAATCTGAAATTTTCAGAATTGCTTTAATATAGTATACCTAAAAGTATATGATTTTTTCAAAATTTAAAAAAACAAAATCTTTAATTTTTTTCAGTTTTTATTGATTTTCCAAAAAAAAATTTTGACCCAACATAGACGAGTATATAGCATATTAAAGAAACCCCATATAAAGTTCTTTAAAATGAGCTGTCTAACAGCTCTCAATTGCGGTGACGCAAATTAGTCATAAGGTGAATAAAGTAATATTCAGACATTATAAGTGTAATAGAGATTATTAAAAAAAAAGAATAATTGTGAATACAAGAACAGTTAAGGAAAATAATAGAAGGAGAAATATTTTATTAGAAGATAAAGTCTTGAACCAAATAAAAATTAAAATGTATAGCAAACCCATTGTTTTTATTTTCTGATCTAGTGATCGAACTGTAGATTAGATTAGTTACTTTTTCTGCCACCGACACTAAACCATACTTTTAACTGCTGTTTCGTAAAACAATATTTTAATCTTTTGGGAGTTTTTGTTTTAAGTTTTTAGACACTACTATGTGTGAAGTTGGGTTCGAATATTTCTATTTAGCTAACATATTAAGTCAAGAGTGTAGAGTCATTTATTGTTGTCAAACTAATATCTGACACATGGTCAAATTTAGTGTGATATATGGTTCCATTTTTAGACAACATTAGTGGAATATATTTTTTGGGAGACACAAAACACACAAAAAATTTTCTAAGTGAGTTTTAATAAATTAAAAATGATTTCGAATTAGAAAGTTCAAATGAATGCCAATTACTTGAGTTTAACCATTCTCACAAAATCTCCCAAACATTTAAACTTCATGTTTGTATTGTTGTGTTAAGTTATATGAGAATTATATGTCGTTCACGTAAGTGAAATACACTGTCGTCACAAACACACTGCCGTTATGAACTAAATCCCATTTTTGAATTAGTTAATTAAACAATTGTTTAGCGCTGTAATGTGACTTTCGTCGATCAATGTTTAGACGGGTGGTGTCACGAGTAGATTATCGTTTGATCGTTTTTGTTGGTAGAGATTAATTATTTAGATTTAAATTTTTTTTATGTTTTTAACTTCTCGGCGTAGGAAGTTCTTCTATTTAGGTCGATTTTCGAAATTGATATTTTTATATCTTTTTGTATTAAAACCTGTTTTAAGCGGGTAGTCTGTATATGTGTATCTATTGCTGTATGGGAACAAAAGTTTGTTCGAATGGCTCGATTCAAATGATATATGATACAATCGATGTTTCTTGTCACTATAAGGAATAAACTTAATTATCCAAAAATAAAAATCTTTTAATTAAAGTAAAATTAATAATGAAAATCATGGCATGTTTGGTTTTTTGGAATTTTTGTGTCTTGCGAGTCGATAAAATTCAAAAAATAATATTTGAAAAGTCAGTGGTGCACTTGAAAAGAAAATTACGAACTCGGTTTAATAAAATCCTTCAATCCTCGAATAACTACACCATAATATGTACTCAACCATTTTGAAACAAATAAAACAATGAAAGAAAGTTTTTTCATAATTTATTAAATTCTTCCCGATTAAAAATTTCTAAAACATTTGCACATTACCTTTATTCAACATGTTTGAGACGTTAACTTTGAGATAACTTTATATTTGTCAGTCAAAAAAAACAAAAACTTCCCATTTTAATAAATAAAAACGGAAAACCAATCAAAGTTTATAAAAATTAAAAGTTAAACACAAAAGTTGTCTTACGTAATACAACAGACATACATAAATATCAACGTATAAAATGATATAAACATTCATATAAGTTTCGTTAAAGTATTAAGTTCTTCTTACTAATTGAATTTCGTTTAAAGCTTAGAAAATAAAAAACTTTTGGAAAAAAAAAGAAAAATTTATAAAACTTTTTTTTAACATAAATGAAATTTATATAAAATGTATTTCTTGTTTTTCTTCTTTGTTATTTTAGATTAAAACAAAATAAGCTTAGGAATATTCAGGTGAGTTGGAGAACATCATGACTTGATTACATTTAACTAGTCAATTTTATGAATTAAAATCTGGAAACTTAAACTACAACTAATAACTTTTTTTCGAAGGTATGCTTTTTATTCGTTGTTAGGTCAAAAATAAAAACAAGTGTTATTGTATCATGCACAAGCTAGCACAAAGAATCAAAAAGAATCAATGATCAAAAAAATTTGCTTAAAATGGACTGTTTCTGTTCTTTGGCAAAAACAGATTGATTTTTTTATATCATATTTGAAAAATCTAGATTTTTTGGTAGATTATGCCAAATCAAACAAATACATTGAAATATTATTTTTGCTTGTCAAATTTATGTAAACAATAAAAACGCCATTTTAATTATTATAACTAGTATGTTTAAAATTAGTTTATTATTATTTAAATTACTAATTACTAATAAAGTTATTACAAATAACATGATAAAACGAAAAATCTATCATTTTTAAATGTAAACATAACCAAAAAAACGTATATATATCAACTGACAGAAAAAAAAGTCAACACAGTTTACCACTACATTAACAAAATTAAATTGATTGATTTATTTTATGCTGTTCTTTGGCAAATGAATAAATCAATCTTTTTTCGATCACTCCAAAGAACGTGACATACTGACATAATACATATTTAAAAGGCAAAAGTTTTTATTTACACACGATGCTTGTTTCTCATTCGATGGTATTGTATTGCCTCACTACATAAGTACATACAATTTATTTTTATATATATATTTAATTAAATATCACAAGATATAACTTTTATTAACATAATTGCAGTTATCGACGACTAAAAAAGCTGTTTGTATAATGTCGTTTTCTGTTTACCAAAAAAATTGCTCTAAACACGCCCATTTTCGATCTAGATCGATTTTTTTTGACATAACGCATTCTATTTGACAAAAAAAAGTAATCTTTTTGCCCTGAAAATAAATCTAGATTTTTTGGTAGAGCAAGTTGTAAATACAATAGGTTTGCACAAATACATTTGCACATCTCTCAAAATTTGTAAACAAAAAAAAAGCCATTTAGTTATTATTATTTTTTTTAAGTGTTAGTTATTGTAATTGTTTAAATAGTTATTGTTTAAATAAATGTTATGTTTAAATCGTGTTTTAAATTAAAAACTAATACAAATTATTTAATTAAATACAATTAATTACTAAAACATTAAATGCAAGTTACAAACACAACTACAAAACTACATCAAATTTTGTCATATTCTTTTTATGAACAAAAAAATTACTCTTTTTGCTCTGCAAAAAGAAAACAACATAACCAAAATTTTGCAATTTGACACTTAACAACATAAATATTGTTTTCTGTTGAAAGAATTATATTTTCACATCTTTCTAAGTCTACATTCGAATACAATTGGGTTTAAAGGCAATTTTGTTTAAAGAAAAAACATATAGTTTAGTTCAACAGTAATCTTATTTAAAATAAAAAAAAAAATTTTTTTTTTTAAAAAACACTGTTTTGGAAACAAAATAAAAAGTAAAAATTAAATTTTGCATTACACAACGCTATGTTGCAGAGAAACAAACGATAAATGTTCGTACAAACGTTATGTCTTATATAATTATATTTTCTTTCAAATTGTAAGAAGAAAAAATATATTTAAATAGTCTTTGATATATCTTAGTACTTTTAGTATTTTTGATAGAAAAACAATTTTCCGTTCCCATTTTTCCAAAAAAATAGAGGTGGGTACATTTGTTCCCTTTCTAGATTGACTTTACCATCCACTTTTATTTTTGGAAAAAATGGGAACGGAAGATTGTTTATCCATCAAAAATACTACATGTACTAACATGTATCAAATACTATATAAAAATTTATTCTAAGCATATTCGTTTCCAAAAAAGTGTGTTGTTTTTTAAAATTTTTTATTTATTTTTTATTTTAGAGTAATTATTTGACGATCATCAATTTTATTTTTACTTTAGACACAATTTTAAATTCAATAAATTGAGAAACTATAGATTACGGCGTTGACTGTGATGCTGTGATCCATCATAACTAGAACTCACAGATTTAAGACCATGTAATTTAGCCACAGGTTAAGTGACTAGAGCCAAAAAAGTCGAATAATCTAAAGCGTTATAACTTCCGTTTGAATCATAGTATTTTAATAAAATTTATAGATATTGAATATTTGAACATATTTCTATAATTTTTTTCCAAATGACAACCTTGGTATTCCAGGTTCGTGAAAAATCAGCTGTTTTAAAATTTTAATATACTTTGTTGTCCTTGATTTTCCTGAAAATGGCCAATCTCACATTTGAAAACTATTGCACACGTTAGATAAAACATAAATATTTCCAAAATTAAAAAAAAAAGTAGTTCAAGTCTAGAGGTTGAGACACCGGGGCTGTTAAAACGAAAACAAACGCAAACAGCCACGTCTTCCTCATTTTTGAGTTTATGTTGTTTAAACTCATACTAGCTTTTAATTAAACTTTTCAACTATAACCTCAGAGATTTTCAGCTTTCTAACCTAAGAGGTTTCAATGGAATTAGCGTTATACTAATCTTATGCATGGTGCTTTCTCGCTATACATTTACAACAAATTCCATAAAAATATCCCATAGAAATATTAAATAAATTTTCTTTTGTTCTTTTTTTGAGTTTTTATTTTTTTTTCGCAAAAATTTAAAAAATGTTGTTTTGTTTGTTTTGAATGTTTGTTGTTGTTGTTTTGAATATTCGTTATTGTTTCAAATTAAGGAATATTTTTTTCGGAAATTTGGAGTATGTTGGAAGTGGGTTAGTTGAAATAAATATATGGATATTGATTACACATTTTAAAAGTTTTCCTAAATTGTTAGATATTTGAGGTGTAAAAGTTGTTTGATAATTTTTGATTATAAATTATGTATGGTGGTATTGTAGGTGTGACGTTGTGAGCACGTTTATTTGCTCTTTGGTGGACTTAATATGTTATAAATAGTACCTAGTTTTAATCAAATTAAACAAAACTGTTCCGAAATTGCATTGATAAAGTAGTTTCCGTTTATGTTTATAGTTTGTTTGGTTTGATAATTTTGTTGGATTATTCTGTTTCTACTTAAATTATTTATTTAAACTAATCTGACACATCCAATTCTATTTGTACTATTGAGTTTTCTGCATAGGATCTTGATGAAACTTTGGCAAATGATACAGGTTCACTTGAAAATAGAAGATCTGGATTCATTTTAAATTTGGACAAAATGGCGGGGGGTCTCCCGAACACCTCTAAGTTTAAATCTTGAATAACTTCTGATCTCGAGCTATGATCTTATTGAAACTTAGTATATAAGGTTTTAATAATGTTTCCAATATTTCTGCATACCAACTTCCGGTTTGTCACTTCCGGTTAAAAAGTTTTTTTTTCAGGTGTTTATCCCTACTGTAGCCTACAATTACCGATCGATTTTCATGAAACGTTGCGAAAAGCTTTTAAATAACATGAGAAAGGTTTTATCAGCTTTTGGAGCACATTGGATAAAGGGTTGGGGGGTCCACCATACAACAGGTGGTTTTTTCCACAAAGTTTTTATGTTTATTGGGAGCATAAAACATTCATTCGTGAATGAATTTTGATGACACTTTGGAAAAAGATGCAAACATGTATGACAAAGAACTGATTAGTTTTTGAGCGATAGTGAACAAAGTGGTGGGGGGTCCCTGGAGCACGTGTTTTTTTGAAAGCTCTATAACTTCTGTACCTGATAAGCGAATTGGATGAAACTTGGTACATGAGTATGTAGTACGGTTTAAAATAGTTCTGCATCCCAACTTCCGGTTTTTCACTTCCGGTAAAAAAAATTTTTTTGTACTTTTTTGAAGTTTTTTCAGTGTCTTTATGCACACTACAGCCTACAATAATGAAGTGATTATGATGAAACTTATGGAATAGGGTTCCAATTAGTGTGAAAAGATAAGTATCATGTTTTGGGACACATTGATCAAAGTGGTGGGGGGTCTACCATACAAATGCTGACTTTTCACACTTTGTTTTTTAAGTTTGTTGGGAGCATACAGACTTCATTCATTATTCAATTTTAATGACACTTTGGCAAATGATGGAGACTTAAGTAACAAAAAACTGATTAGTTTTTGGATAATATTGGAATAAGTGGTGGGGGTCCTCCCGAACACCTGTTTAATGTGTCACACTTTTTTCAATGTTTGTTGGGAGCACACAGCATTCGTTCGTGAACGAATTTTGATGACACTTTGGAAAAAGATGCAAACATGTATGGCAAAGAACTGATTAGTTTTTGAGCGATAGTGAACAAAGTGGTGGGGGGTCCCTGGAGCACCTGTTTTTTTGAAAGCTCTATAACTTCTGTACGTGATAAGCGAATTGGATGAAACTTGGTACATGAGTATGTAGTACGGTTTAAAATAGTTCTGCATCCCAACTTCCGGTTTTTCACTTCCGGTAAAAAAAATTTTTTTGTACTTTTTTAAAGTTTTTTCAGTGTCTTTATGCACACTACAGCCTACAATAATGAAGTGATTATGATGAATTTTATGGAATAGGGTTCCAATTAGTGTGAAAAGATAATTATTATGTTTTAGGACACATTGATCAAAGTGGTGGGGGGTCTACCATACAAATGCTGACTTTTCACATTTTGTTTTTTAAGTTTGTTGGGAGCATACAGACTTCATTCATTATTCAATTTTAATTACACTTTGGCAAATGATGGAGACTTAAGTAACAAAGAACTGATTAGTTTTTGGATAATATTGGAATAAGTGGTGGGGGTCCTCCCGAACACCTGTTTAATGTGTCACACTTTTTTCAATGTTTGTTGGGAGCACACAGCATTCGTTCGTTATCGAATTTTGATGACACTTTGGAAAAAGATGCAAACATGTATGGCAAAGAACTGATTAGTTTTTGAGCGATAGTGAACAAAGTGGTGGGGGGTCCCTGGAGCACCTGTTTTTTTGAAAGCTCTATAACTTCTGTACGTGATAAGCGAATTGGATGAAACTTGGTACATGAGTATGTAGTACGGTTTAAAATAGTTCTGCATCCCAACTTCCGGTTTTTCACTTCCGGTAAAAAAAAATTTTTTGTACTTTTTTGAAGTTTTTTCAGTGTCTTTATGCACACTACAGCCTACAATAATGAAGTGATTATGATGAAACTTATGGAATAGGGTTCCAATTAGTGTGAAAAGATAATTATTATGTTTTAGGACACATTGATCAAAGTGGTGGGGGGTCTACCATACAAATGCTGACTTTTCACACTTTGTTTTTTAAGTTTGTTGGGAGCATACAGACTTCATTCATTATTCAATTTTAATGACACTTTGGCAAATGATGGAGACTTAAGTAACAAAGAACTGATTAGTTTTTGGATAATATTGGAATAAGTGGTGGGGGTCCTCCCAAACACCTGTTTAATGTGTCACACTTTTTTCAATGTTTGTTGGGAGCACACAGCATTCGTTCGTTATCGAATTTTGATGACACTTTGGAAAAAGATGCAAACATGTATGGCAAAGAACTGATTACTTTTTGAGCGAAAGTGAACAAAGTGGTGGGGGGTCCCTGGAGCACCTGTTTTTTTGAAAGCTCAATAACATCTGTACCTGATAATCGAATTGGATGAAACTTTGTACATAAGCATTTAGTATGATTTACAAAAATTCTGCATCCCAACTTCCGGTTTTTTGCTTCCGGTAAAAAAAAAAAAATTTTTTTTACTTGTTGGCAGTTTTTTCAGTATCTTTATGCACACTACAGCCTACAATAATGAAGTGATTATGATAAAACTTATGGAAAAATTTCAATTAGTGTAAGAAGATAATTATCATATTTTGGGACACATTGATCAAAGTGGCGGGGGATCTACCATACAACTGCTGACTTTTTACACTTGGTTTTTAAAGTTTGTTGGGAGCATACAGATTTCATTCATTAATCAATTTTAATGACACTTTGAAAAAAGATAAAGACTTTATTGACAAAGAATTGACTAGTTTTTGGACAATATTGGGATAAGTGGTGGGGTCCTCCCGAACACCTGTTTATTGTTTCAATGTTTGTTGGAAACATACAACATTCGTTCGTTAAGTAATTTTGATGACACTTTGCAAAAAGATGCAAATATGTATGGCAAGGAACTGATTAGTTTTTTAGCGATAGTGAACAAAGTGGTGGGGGGGTCCTCCAAGCACCTGTTATTTTGGAAGCTCAATAACTTCTGTACCTAATAATCGAGTTGGATGAAATTTGGTACATACCCATTTAGTAAAGTTTACAACAGTTCTGCATCCTAACTTCCGCTTTGTCACTTCCGATAAAATTTTTTTTACTTTTTTTCGTACAACAGAATTTATGTTTGTTGGAATACTACTGCCTGCTTTAATATTTTTATTAGTAGAACTACGAAGTCCATAATATTGGTTAGCTTTTAATTAAAGTATTTTATGGATATTAGCTCATTATATATCCAGAACACTATGTTTCCAGAGCTGTGGTGAAGTCAGCCTATGCATCAGCGTCGCAATATTTTTTACAGAAATTTGAATTGATAGAATTATAAATTAATAAAAGTCTTAAAATAATACTTCTTGACTAATTCAGTTTTTTCCTTCAAAATAATTTTCATTATATTAATTTTGTTTGACGATGCATTTATAGTAGCCCGACGCGACGCGACGCGTCCGTTGGGCGATTTTGAATGGGTTAAAATTTTATGTATTCGCATGATCGTCACGCTAAATAAATACTAAATATAAAATAAATATTAAAAGAGAGTGAGATAAATTGTAAGCATTTGTTATTTTCTTATTTCTTATTCTCATTTTCTTGATTAATAATTTGTTTTTTTTTCTTTTTGATTGATTTTGATTTTTTTTTTGGTTTATAAATTTTAAATTTTTCTCAGTTAATAACAGTGTGTAAGTGTGGTAAAGCAAGTAAAGATTTTATTGTATTTTAAGCAAAATAAAAAATATTGTTTTTGTCATATTTGATTTGTGGGTTTTTCTTTATACTTTTTAATATAGAAAACGCAATTGCTAGCTAATTAATTTGATAGTTTTTTTTTGTTTTATTTGCATTTACAGGTTTTTATTTTGCAATTTAATTTAATAATTTGTTAATTTGAAAAAAATATAAATAATGTGTAAATAATAATAAGAATGAAAAAGTATAATAATTATTATGTCAATTAGGTTATATTCATATTTTCTACTTGGCTTGTTCAGTCCATAAAATGTTTTGATTATTAATTATAAAAATGTATATAATAGTTGCTTGGAATGCTGATAGATGTGAAACCCAGAATAATTTTAATGATTTTAATTTAAAAATTCTGAAATTTTAATTTGCAATGCTACAATAATTGGAAGATACAAAAAAACTATCCAAGACTGCCTTCTTATTTTTATTTATTCTGGCCTACTATAAATCCATCAAGGCGTCAACAAAATTAAAATGATCGAAAATTGAAAATAGACAACCAACCAGAAAAATATAAATGGCAGATACTATGAAAATTATTTTGCAGGAAAAAAAATGGATTCGTCATGAAATATTATTTTAAGACTTTTATTAATTTATTATTCTATTAATTCATATTTCTGTAAAAAAAATAAAATATTAGTGATAATTTACCGCGATAATTAGCCTATGCCTAATACTTAAAATGTGATTGGTCAAATTAAATGATGTCATTACATTTTAGAGAATTCCATTGGGTTAAATTCAAATAATAATAAAGCAAAACATTTTCTATAAAATTTGTCGCACGAATCCGGCTCTTTGATAGTAAAAAGACACGAAGTCATCAAATTTTGTATGGAACTTCAGACTACAAAATCTGCGGAATACAAAGAGACTTTTTGACTTAAATATTTGTTAGACAACTATTGTATGGGTAGTTAAAGTAAGCAGGTCTGAAACTGGGACAGATTTTTTAAATATGAAAATAGAAAGGATTATACGATTTGTTATAAAAACAAATTCAATCTGTAATCAATATATATGTCTATTATTGATAGCTGGATAGTCCTCACTGACTGCAGCTAACTGTTATTTTACTTGTTTGCCAATCACCAAAACTAGAATGCCTTTCTCCGAAGAGTTTTCTAAAAGCTTCACTTGAAACATCCGACAGAGATAGTCACCCTACTCGAAATTCGAACTTTAAAATTTTAATTAATTTGTTTAGAATTAATACTAGAGGGTGTCCTGCGGGCTCTGGATCAGTTCAAATAGTGCATTCACTACTACATTTTAGCATAGTTTTTGTAAATACAACATTGTAAATGTCCAAGAAAATCGCTTGAAAATAGTCTATGTTTATGCTTACTTATACGTCGTAGTCATAACGCAGAGAAGCTATAACTAAAATAGTAAAATTTCGCAAAAAATTTATATCTATAAATGGATAATACTTTAGTGAATTTTAACAAAATGAAATTTAACACTCTCTCTACTCCTATTGATCTCAGCGTCTCTTCTTTGTTACATAACGTATCATCAAAAAATGATATTGATCTGTGTGTTTCATATATAAGTAACGCAATTATTGAGGCTAAAAATTTGACAATACCAATTTGCACTGTATCGAATACCAGAAATGATCAGATCCATCTTCCAAACGATATACTAGATCTTATAAGATTGAAAAATTTAAAGCGTAGAATTTGGCAACGTAGTAGAAATCCTCTTCTAAAAAGAGAAGTAAATGAACTAATTAAAGAAATTGGCTGGAAAATCCAAAAGATTAAAAATATGCGTTTTAAAACTCATTTAATTGGCATCTCAAAGGATTCTACTAACAAAAAAATGTTTAACCTCTCTAAGATTTTACGTAAAACCAGATATTCAATTCCTGCGCTCTATACGGAAGCTACTACGGATTCACCTCGTAAAATTTCAATTACAAATGCTGAAAAAGCTGAATTGTTTGCAGAACATTTTGCAAAAATTCATCAAGGTAATCAATCCCTGTAATTTAATGTACAGGTTGAGGAAACTCTTAATAATTTCGAAATTGATGCTGTAAACAACCTTCAATCTGATTCTTTAATTAAACCTAAAGAAATCATTCAAATTATTAAAGCACTAAAAAATTCCAAGGCTCCAGGACTTGATAAAATTAACAATCGATTGATAAAACATCTTCTTAAAAAAGCTATAGTATTCCTCACGCAACTTTATAATGCGTGCTTGAAATTTTCATATTTTCCTATTGAATGGAAAATCGCTAATGTCCTTCCTGTCTTGAAACCGGGCAAAGTTAAAACAAATATTGATAGCTATAGGCCTATTAGTTTACTAAATGTTTTTGGTAAAATCTTTCATGAAATGTTTTTGGTAAAAGCGTTCATGCTCCGTGTAGGAGCGTTACCAGGTTGATCAGCTTTGAATATTCACCACGGTCATTCGCAACAGCGACATAATTACCATGGCAGCCGATTTTGTCTGTCTTAAGTGGACCAAAAATGTAGCGTAGGATCTTACGCTCAAATACAGATAAATGCGATTCGTCATTTTGTGTAAGGGTCCACGTTTGTGACCCATACATCACAACCGGTCTAATCAATGTCTTGTATAACTTGAGCTTGATGTTAGTTGATACATACGGTGATCCAAGGAGAGGTTTAATTGAGTAGAAAGTTCGATTACCTGCAGCGATTCGAGCTTTTATATCTGTAAGTATGCTGTTGTTTGAGTTAAGCATTGATCCCAAATATTTAAAAGATTCAACTCCCTCAATTCGTTCATCGCCGCACCTCAAATCTTTCTTCTCAGCCTCCCTTGAAACATTCATATGTTTGGTTTTATTGTAGTTAATTTGCAGACCAATTTTTCTAGCACCACTCTCAAGCGACTTGAAAGTCTCACTCATAACAGCTTCACTTCGGCCGAGGATGACAACATCATCAGCGTAAGCAATCATCTGTACTGAGTTTACTGACAGGATATTATTATTAGTCGGTAGTTTCTTTTGACGGCACACATATTCCAAGGCTAAATTAAAAAGTATAGGAGAGATAGCATCACCTTGTGTTAAACTGGAGTCGACTTTAAAAAACTTTGATATTTCGTTCTCTACTCGTACACAGCATTGAGAGTTGTCGATGTACTGTCATTTTGCATAGTGATACCAGCTTACCAGGAATTCCCATTGACACCAGAGCAGACCATAGAGTCTCTCGTTCGAGAGAGTCGTAGGCCTGCCTGAAATCAATGAAGAGTTGGTGCACAGGTATGTTGAACTCGCGGCGCTTTTCCAAAATCATCCTTATCGAGAAAAGTGCATCGGTAGTACCTCGGCCCCGCTGGAAACCACACTGATATTCTCCAAACAGTTGTTCAGCAAAAGGATAGATTTTGGATAGCAAAATGTAAGAAAAGATTTTATATGCTGTGCAAAGGGGAGCGATTCCTCTGTAGTTTGCACATTGTAGGCGATTACCTTTTTTATGGATTGGTATCAGCATAGCTGTGTTCCAGTCCTGTGACATGGTTTCAGTTCTCCAGATCATTTGAACAAGTTCAAACAATCTTAAGGATAGAGTTTCGCCACCATGTACAATCATTTCGGATGTTATATCGTCGATACCAGGTGCTTTATTGCATTTTAATTTAGACAGCGCCGCTTCGAATTCCTCTTTGGTTGGTTCGTCTACATGTACCTTTGACGCACGAATATGCTTTGCTCGTCGCCCGACTTATTTGCTGGTCACTTAAGTTGAGAAGATTCTCAAAATAAGCGGCCCAAGTATCTAAAATATTTTTAAGGTCTACTTGTAGCTCCCCATCTTCGTTTTGAATAGCAGTCGATCTAGTTTGAGGGCCCTTCTTTAAGGTTTTAACCTGTTGAAAGAAGTTACACCATTGATGTTCCTTATTGAAGCTTTCAATCTCCTCACACTATCTCTTCCACCATTCTCTCTTCGTTCGTCTACATAGCATTGTAACGGCTTGTCTTGCCAGTTTATAGTTCTCCTTCGTGGATCTGGTGTTGCGTCCTTGTAGATACTTCAGATAGCAATCTCTTTTGTATTGAATAGCATCAAGGCATGCTTGATCCATCCATGGCTTCTGGGAGTGGTTCTGTGGTCGTCCAAGTATTCCCTCAGCAGCGCTTAAAACAGCATCTTTGAGCAAATACCATGACTTATCGACGTCTCCATAATTGGTTTCTGATTTCTCCAATGTTTCGGCAGTATGGATTTGATATCTCTCTTCTGTTTCAGCATTCTTTAATGATGAGATGTTAAAACGTTTCCGTTGATTGAATTTTGGAATGCCTGGATTTGGGAAGTGGAACCTTATCGTTGCACATACAAGGAAGTGGTCACTTCCAATGTATGCACCTCTAAAGAATCGCACATCCAGAACGCTCGAAAAGAAACGTGTTGTTACTAGAACGTGATCAATTTGATTTCGAGTATTTCCATTCGGTGAGACCCAAGCCTGCTTATGAATCGATCGATGCGGAAAGAACGTGCTGGCAATTCTCAAATTATTTGATAATGCAAACTCAGTTATTCTCTCACCATTATCATTCGAATTCAAATGCAAGCTGTTGGGACCCACCACATTTCCATAAGAGATATCTCTTCCAACCTGTCCATTAAAGTCACCAAGAACCATAATGAAGTCGCATGTTGGTGTTTGTTTCATAACCTCTTCCAGTGCTATGCAGAAATTATCCTTCTCGTCGACGGTCTTAGCTTCAGTTGGTGCATGCACTGCAATAAGAGAAATATTGTTATATGTACGTAGGTAGCAGATCCTCTCATTGACCGGGATGAATTTCATCACGGCTTCTTGTATGCGTGCACCAACAAGAAAGCCAGTTCCAAATTCTCTTCGAGAAGGATGACCACTACAGTATAGAGAGTGACTATCCGAATCTTGTTTTCCGATTATCGGCTGTCTAATTTCTTGTAGAGCAATAATATCCATCCTATACCTCTCAGCCTCTGTTTCTAGACTTATAAGAGCATCAGGAGCGCTCAGGCTGCGCACGTTCCACGTTCCGATTCGGTAGTCTGGTCCTTTTTCACGTCCAGGTAAAATTCTGTTGTTGTATCCGGGTCTGTTTTTCTCTTTCTGATAACCAAATTTAACATATTAGTTTTTTTCCGGGGTTAGGGTGTTAACCTTAGGCTAAACCCAAATTGTCGTGAATGGGTCTGTTCTGCATATTAAGGTCACCAGAAACAACCTTTTTTACACGTTTATATAGCGAGCCGCTTGATTCAAGACAGACGCCCGCTCCAAGCCGCCCCTGACATGGAGAACAGACGCTTGAGTCGCATTGGTTGTAGAGCGCCAATTCGCCGTGATGTAGCGTCATTGACTAAGCAGTTTTTACTCTGCTTGCCTCCAATACTCCAACCTAATTCTGTCAGCATTACCCAGGCAGCACGGCGTGGACGTCGAATTTCGGATTTCGCTACCCAAAGTTTGGCATAAAGGTATCATTTTTAAATTACTTCATTTAAATTTTCCTAATTATTTGATTGGAATTATAAACTCCTTTTTAAGTGATAGACAGTTTTTAGTTACAATTAAATATTGCAGATCCACGCCCAAAATTGTAAGTTGTGGTGTTCCACAAGGGGCTGTCCTTTCGCCTGCATTATACAATGTATTTACGGCTGATATTAAAACTCAATTTAACAACACTACAGATTTTGCTCTTTATGCTGATGATATAGCTATATTCGCCTCTTCAGCTGATATTAACGTTATTTTATCTGAATTGCAAACTTCAATTAATAATCTTTCTTTATATTTTTCCAAATGGGGAATAAAAACTAATCCTAATAAGACGCAATCTATTTTTCTCACCAAAAAGAGTGCTGCAAGAAATCTCCCAAATAATGAATCTCTTTCAATGGATGGAATTCCATTACAATGGTCAGAAACTATAAAATACCTTGGAGTTATAATAGACAAAAGATTCCACGTCAATTCCACGTCATCGCAACAGCATTTGTTCTAGCATGTGACCATACCCCTCTTATTTCGATAAAATTTCATATACAGATAGCCAATGAAAAAATAAAAACACCATTTCTTTCAAAAAATTAAATTTCGCTCTAGGGATGACACAGGGTGGCAGCAAAGTTTTAGGGGTTTGCGAAACATGAGTATCTTTGAATATCGATTGCTAACGATTGACTAAACTGATTTAAGTCATTTATAGCTCATTGGAAAGGTAATTGATAGGACTTATAAAAAAAAATGACTTAAAGTTTTTTAGTAATTTTTTAAAAGTGTGTTAAACTTAAAAAAAAATTTCAAAGATGGCGCTGTTAGGGGTACCTTCACTTTTACCACTTTTTTTTCCAGGAAAAAAATGTTTAATTAGTTCGTACTCTAAAACGAAAGAGTCCCAAGTACATAATTTCTCGTTTTAAAAATAAAATTCTTACAAAATTTTAATTTCCGTTTTTACAATTTTTTGTTTTTTAAAAAATGCATTGTATTTAACTAAAACCGCCCGAATTCCTGTTTTATAGATATTTAATTATTTTAAGGATACAAGTTAAGTATTTGAGGGTGTGGAGGCTTTTTACATAATTGACTTTTTCTCCCATTTCTACCTGTCCGAAATTAATTATAAATTAATGTACCTGAAATATATTAAAACTGATGCTGAGAAGTAAATAGTGAGAAAAATTATGTGAAATAAAATGCATGTTGCATAGAATTCATATAATAATTAACTTTTTATTTTTATTCTAAGTTGTGTAATAAAAACAATATACATTTATTAATAATATAAAATAATTTAAAAGAAATTAAAAATATAAAATAAGTTTACATTGCATATTAACGGCTTATCTGAAAAATCCTAGTTTTAGCTGAATTAGAATATATTTTTGTGAGCAATGTTTTTTCATCTTTGGGTATGAATGCATGAAATGATTGTGTACGTTTTATAGTTACAGCCTCTGTATCTTGCTTCTAGCCGTGACTTCATTTCTGTATAATAATTTTTACTGGTATATGGTGAAATGAAATTTGTTAGTTGTGGTAAATCACATGATGAATGTCAATGTGTGGAATGTGTTGAAAATCTTAAAGAACGGGCTGATAAATTTCATGTATTTCATGTATTTGGAAAACACAAAAGGAAAGGTAAAATTGAGGGTACCCCTAACAGCGCCATCTTTGAAATTTTTTTTAAGTTTAACACACTTTTAAAAAATTATTAAAAAATTTTAAGTAATTTTTTTACAAGTCCTATCAATTACCTTTCCAATGAGCTATAAATGACTTAAATCAGTTTAGTCAATCGTTAGCAATCGATATTCAAAGATACTCATGTTTCGCAAACCTCTAAAACTTTGCCGCCACCCTGTGTCATCCCTAGAGCGAAATTTAATTTTTTGAAAGAAATGGTATTTTTATTTATTCATTGGCTATCTGTATATGAAATTTTATCGAAATTAGAGGGGGTCAGGAACATCGATGTTGCGGTGACATGGAATTGCTCATCAGTAGAAAAATGTCAAAAAATGATACGAATACTTTACAGTATATTACATAAAAAATCTAAACTTTCAATTTCAAATAAAAGTCTTTTATATACATCCATATTACGTAGTACCTTATTATATGCAGCACCCATTTGGTTTACCAGTTCCAATATTCATCTTAAAAAACTACAAACAGCACAAAACAAATGTCTCAAACTAATTTATAACCGACCTAGATTATTCTCAACACAGGATCTCGCCATTCTGTCTAATGTACCTCTTGTGATTGACTTCTTCACTAAAATTAGAGAAAAATTTATAGGTAAGTGTCAAATAATTGAAAATAATTTAATAAACCAACTAAGATTTTGATAAACATTTGCAAGCTCTAACACATCTTTATATAATCTTTGAGAATTCGAATTAAGCTTTAGAAAAATATAAAATTTTAAATTACCTTGTTAAACTTTACAATTATATTAATATTAAATAATTGTATACACTTTTTTGATATTAACATAACGTTTAAATCTAGTTTTTAAGTTTAGATTTAGTTTTTGTATTTTTGTTTTATTTTAAGTTAGCCATACACAGGGTATTTTTGTTTTAGATAACTTTTTTTCCCGGCATAGCATTATAAAATATAAAAATAATTATAATAAATAAAATAAATCTTTAAATTGAGAAATCAAAAATGTATAAAAAAGCTGAAAAATATTTTATTTTATTGAACTCTTAAATTGTATAATATGTTTTTAAACTATAATTGTAAATATATAATAAAAATAAATTGAAAAAAAAAAAAAAAATTATTCAAATAAAATAGGGCTCAGATCAGGTTAAATAGGACATACCTTAATTGGAAAATCATATATGATTCTGATCGGGCCCTCGTCCGGCATTTGCTACTAGGGATGAGTTAGGTCGTCGCATTCCGGGTCGGATCAGGACAAATGGGTTATGCCTTATTAGGGAAATGAGTTATGATTTCTGATAGGTACCGGATGCAAATGCCCTATTAGGACATACCTTAATACATCCTGATTCAGCCCGGGTCATAATAGGACATTCCTGAACAACATGCTAGTCGGGATAATGAAAAACAAATATTATATGATTTTTAGCACTACCTGTCAAATAAATTATTGATTTTCTTTATCAATTTGGGAATTATATAAATTTGAACGAAACGACTAAAAGACAATAACAATAATTTTAAAAAACTACATTATCGATAAATTTAAAATTTAAATGCCGTAAATGGAGTTTTTATGAAAAAATTGGAATAACTTTTATGTTATATAAAAAAAATGATAAACAAAAACAATAAAATAAATATAGAGTCCGCGTTGAACCCTCACAACCCTCTACGTCGATAATGACAACGAAATTTTATACTGAGTATTTTGAACTTCATTTTACCAAATCTATTTAAATTTTTGAACTTATAAAAATGTATATTATAACACAAACTGTTTTTACACCAAAAATATCAAAAGCTGTCAGCGTACATTCCTTTTCAAAAATGTCAAAATATGGAGGGGCTGAAATCTCACAGCTCTGAGATATCAAGACTTCGGTCTGGGTAAAGGATTTTGATATAGTTTTCGGCAAAAAACTTTTATGAGGACATGGTTTTTAGTTTTGGGCAGCGATGTATATCAAACATAACTCTTTGTTAAAGTACAAGTATTTTTTATCTCTGTTTAAAAATTTATTACAAAACTAACACGAAACATCAATACGTTGCCGGAAAATTATAATCAAAATTCCAAAAATATTGTTAAATTAAATAAAATCAAACTTTTTCAAAATTCCAAAAATTAGAATAAAATCAAATATTTAAATTTTTTCTAAATTTCAATATTTCAAAAATTCTTAAAAATTCAAACATTTTCCAAAATTCTAAAAATATTGCAAAAATTATTACAAAATCAAATATTGAAAATTTTTTCCAAATTTCAAAAATCATAATGATATCAAAAATTAAAAATTTTTCAAAATTCTAAATATATTCCAAAAATTCTTACAAAATCAAAAATTAAAACTTTTGCCGAAATTCTAAAAATATTGCAAAAATTATTACAAAATCAATAATACAAACTTTTTCAAAATTCAAAAAATATTTCAAAAACTATAACAAATTCAAAAATTTCCATGTCCAATTTCATTTTAAGTTACATTTACGTCATAAAAACAGCTTCATTTTCTTTTTCCAAAAAAATGGCTAAAAAAATAAATGAAATCATTTTTTGACACACTTGACATTATTTTTTGACAAACTTATAATGCCATAATTCTCTATAATAATAATACAATATCATGTCATACAAACTATTAATTTTATTTTTTTCTAAAAAATTGGGTAGAAAATAAATAAAAACCTTTCTTTTGACACACTTGACAACATTTTTTGACAAACTTATAATGCCATAATTCTCAATAATAATAATAAAACTTCATTTCAAACAAACAATTAGTTTTAATTTTTTTCCAAAAAATTGGGTAAAAAAATAAATAAAAATCTTTCTTTTGACATACTTGACAACATTTTTTTGACAAAATTATAATGCCATAATTCTCAATAATAATAATAAAACTTCATTTCAAACAAACAATTAATTTTATTTTTTTTCCAAAAAATTAGGTAAAAAATAAATAAAAATCTTTCTTTTGACACACTTGACAACATTTTTTTGACAAACTTATAATGCCATAATTCTCAATAATAATAATAAAACTTCATTTCAAACAAACAATTAGTTTTATGTTTTTTCCAAAAAATTAGGTAAAAAATAAATAAAAATCTTTCTTTTGACACTTGACAACATTTTTTTGACAAACTTATAAAGCAATAATCTAGTTTTTAATCTCATATACCAATCCCGACCATCAAGATTTCTCCAAATTTAATGTTCCTACTCGTAATCACTTAAAATGAACGTTTGTTAAGCCAAAAATATGAAGATTTGCTATTTTTGACACACATAATGATTTTTTTGACACACTTCCGGTACAGTTATCGAACACAGCGTCCTTTCGGACCTGTCCCTTGTGAATACCTATTTTTAGAAAAAAAAATTTTTGAAATCCGTCCAGCGGTTTTCCCTGCAGCGTAGGTAATGACGGACGGCCGGCCGGCCGGCCGGCAGACAGACATGCATTTTTTTTTTTGCTTTTTTAGAATCAGTAGGTCCTAAAACGTCGAGAAATGTCAAAAAAAGTGGAGGTAAGAATTTCACTTTGAGCTCATGAATGTAATACTTAGGTCTTTCAGACCGAAGTAAAATCTATATTTTTCTATGTTGATATGTTTCGTCTTTAGAACAATTTTCAGGTTCTGATTCCTGCCGCAATATGTTACTTCGGTCTGAAAGACCTAAGTATTACATTCATGAGCCCAAAGTGAAATTCTTACCCCACTTTTTTTGGCATTTCTCGACGTTTTAGGACCTACTGATTCTAAAAAAGCAAAAAAAAAATGTATGTCTGTCTGTCGGCCGTCCGGCCGTCCGTCATTACCTACACTGCAGGGAAAACGGCTGGAGGGATTTCAAAAATTTTTTTTTCTAAAAATAGGTATTCATAAGGGACAGGTCCGAAAGGACGCTGTGTTCGATAACTGTACCGGAAGTGTGTCAAAAAAATCATTATGTGTGTCAAAAATAGCAAATTTTCATATTTTTTGCTTAAAAAACGTTCATTTTAAGTGATTACGAGTAGGAGCATAAATTTGGAAAATCTTGATGGTCGGGATTGGTATGTGAGATCAAAAACTAGATTATTGCATAGTAAGTTTGTCAAAAAAATGTTGTCAAGTGTGTCAAAAGAAAGATTTTTATTTATTTTTTTACCTAATTTTTTGGAAAAAACATAAAACTAATTGTTTGTTTGAAATGAAGTTTTATTATTATTATTGAGAGTTATGGCATTATGAGTTTGTCAAAAAAATGTTGTCAAGTGTGTCAAAAGAAAGATTTTTATTTATTTTTTACGTAATTTTTTGGAAAAAAAATAAAATTAATTGTTTGTTTGAAATGAAATTTTATTATTATTATTGAAAATTATGGCATTATAAGTTTGTCAAAAAAATGTTGTCAAGTGTGTCAAAAGAAAGAATTTTTTTTATTTTTTACCCAATTTTTTGGAAAAAAATAAAATTGTTTTTTTTTAAATGAAATTTTATTATTATTATTGAGAATTATGGCATTATAAGTTTGTCAAAAAATGTTGTCAAGTGTGTCAAAAGAAAGGTTTTTATTTATTTTTTACCCAATTTTTTTAGAAAAAAATAAAATTAATAGTTTGTATGACATGATATTTTATTATTATTATAGAGAATTACGGCATTATAAGTTTGTCAAAAAATAATGTCAAGTGTGTCAAAAAATGATTTCATTTATTTTTTTAGCCAATTTTTTGGAAAATATAAATATTTTTGGAATTTTGAAAAAGTTTGTATTATTGATTTTGTAATAATTTTTGCAATATTTTTAGAATTCGACAAAAGTTTTAATTTTTGATTTTGTGAGAATTTTTGGAATATTTTTAGAATTTTGAAAAATTTTTAATTTTTGATACTATTATAATTTTTGGAATTTTGAAAAAATTTTCAATATTTGATTTTGTAATAATTTTTGCAATATTTTTAGAATTTTGGAAAAAGTTTGAATATTTAAGAAATTTTGAAATATTATTGGAATTTAGAAAAAATTTAAATATTTGATTTTGTTCTAATTTTTGGAATATTTTTGGAATTTGAAAAAGTTTGATTTTATTTAATTTAACAATATTTTTGGAATTTTGATTATAATTTTCCGGCAACGTATTGATGTTTCGTGTTAGTTTTGTAATAAATTTTTAAACAGAGATAAAAAATACTTGTACTTTAACAAAGAGTTATGTTTGATATACATTGCTGCCCAAAACTAAAAACCATGTCCTCGTAAAAGTTTTTTGCCGAAAACTATATCAAAATCCTTAACCCAGACCGAAGTCTTGATATCTCAGAGCTGTAAGATTTTTAGCCCCTCCATATTTTTTGATTAATTTAACTAGATTTAAGTAAAATTAAATCTAATCCGTTTCAAACAGTTAATTGTAATGAAGATTTAATCTTAATTAATAACCTTCCCAAGTAACAATTTTGCTCTAATAGAGATGTAAGAGCGCTCTTAGAGCTACATCATAGAGCTAAGTGTTTTAATATTTGCTCTAGAAGCGCAACTAGAACTGTGTTAGAGTTTATTTAGAGCAAAAGTGGCGGTCTTAGAGCAAATATTTTTATTTTACAAGCTTTGTAATTTTGTCTTCTATAAAGTGCTTAGCTCTATAAAGGACTAAAACAAGAGCAATGAAAACATTTAATGTGGAGCACGCAGCTCTTTTAAAAAATTTAATTCTTGAAATCATATCGCTCTAAATTGAAATTAATTTACATTTGAAAAAAATAGTCGAACAAAATTCTAATAAAGAAGAAACACCAACAATTTTGTTTCATCTGTGATATTTTTATAATGGCGTTTCAATTTAAGGAAAGGTTATATATATTTGCATTATAATATTGGAATTTTTGATTTGTTTATAACAAAACATTTCTGCAAAATTATTTTTATAATGAAATCTTATGCGATAGCTCGTAAATTTTAAACGGGCCTCTCTTCTGTTCAACATTTAAAAAAACATAAATATTTTTGTGAAAAGTAATTTTCATATTTTCATGAAAAATTAAATTAAATTGAATTGAAAGTTGTTTAAAACATATTTTATGAAAAATAATTGATTTTAGAGCTGTGCATCATACAAATATAAGCAAATTTAATTAATGTAACCTATAATTTTTAAACATGGACGACCATTTCTATTTATTTTGTTTTAAACAAAATGGGCAGTTGTTGTTACTATTATTATATACTAATTTAGAGCATTCTGTCTCTTTTTGTTCGGTAGTTCAGCTTTGTGCGCAAAACGATACAAGTAAAGTCATTAATACGGTTAGTTGCTTTATATTACTATAAAAACTTGCAAGTTAGTTTTTATATGCTGCTATAAAGCCAATTTTTATTATTAGCTCCTGATACTCAATTTTTCAATGTTGACTGTTTTCAAGTGTCCCTTGCATATATTAATTTTAATACTTCAATGCACTTTCTGATTGAATTTCACTTGAAAACTTAATTTAATCGGTTATTATTTATATATGGGTGATCAGCACATAAAGGTTTTTTCCTTTTCCTTTAATTTAATTGGGATTTGATTATTATTAATTTTTATGTTTTGAAGTCGAATCTATTGTTCCAAAATTGAAAAATAGAAATAGCGATCTGAAATTATTTTAGTACATTGACTTTGACCAATTTGTATTTAAATATATCATGCTAAACTCTGCAATCCTTCTTACAGCTTGAGCCAACGGATAAGTTCCAGTACGTAACATTTACTTTAATCCAAAAAGTTTCTTTTCAAATGGATAAGTTGATCAATTCTTATCCATTTGAAAACAAAATTTTTGGATTAAAGCAAATGTTACGTAGTGGAACTTATCCGTTGGCTCAAGTTGCAAGAAGGATTATAGAGTTTAGTATGATATATAAATACAAATTGGTATTTAAATTTTAAAACCTACAAACTAGATGACATATGTCAAACTAATCATATGATAAAATACTTTAAAAAAGCTCTTGTGCTCTAGAGGAAGGTAATCCAAAGAAGTTTGCTCTATAATAATTGACATTTAATTTTTATCATAACATGAGTTCTAAAATAGTATAAAACTATGCCCTTAGAAAGCTAGAAGAAATAAAAGCTACAAGCTCAGTTTTAGTATAGATTATATAAATAATAAAATTTGGCTAATAGAAACATTTTATTCTATAATAATGCATGCTCTATTTAACAATCTCGTTTAGCTCTAATTGTGGTTATAGAGCTTATTAATAAAGCTATCCATAATATTATAGAGCTAAAATAATAAAACTACAATGAATTAGAGCAACATAAATTTGCGTAAAGCTGAAAGCTGTGAATGTTTTTCTTGTAAAGCTACTAGGATCATATTTTCTGTTTTAAAACTGAATTAGAGCTCCTAGTTGCTAATAGCTTTTACAAATGTTACTTGGGTTATTATGAATACCATTTACCAACTTTACTATTTAATGTATAAATTATTCCTAAAAAAATAGAATATTCTATAAAATTTTCAAAATTCTAACTTTTTTCATAATACATATTACATTTCTTGTGAGTAATTGAATATCAAAAAAAATTTAAATACAAAAATCACCATTCAGTATTTTTTTTAACAAAAATATTAAGAAAAAAGATATTCATTCTTTCTTAACGAAAAATTTAAAAAAAATGGTACAACAATCACCAACAGAAAATAGAAAAATTAAAAAAGAAAAACAAGAAACAGTATAAAAAACGGAATGGCTATTCCGTTTTTTTATACTGTTTCTTGTTTTTCTTTTTTAATGTTTCTATTTTCTGTTGGTGATTGTTGTACCATTTTTTTAAATTTTTCGAAACATTTCTTTTAAAAACTGAAAAAAATATTGTATACGCCGTAAAAATCCCCAGACTGTATTTTAAATTTTGCTTCGTATTGATATCACACTGTGCTAAAAGACAACAGCATAACCTTAAACAACTACATTATCGATAAATTTAAATACCATAAATTGTCTGCAGCCTTAAACTGTTTAAATCGGTCTTTTGTGATGAATATGTCAACTCATATTGAAAGAGAAATACATACACAAATAGTAGTTTTTGTTTTTCCTTATTTTATTTCAAGGGAATGAAATTATGGAAAATAATGATCGAAAAACCACTATTCAATGATTTTTAGCACTGCCTATCAAAAAATAATTAATTTTCTTGTTAATATCGAAATGATAATAATTTGAACGAAACGGGAAAAGACAGTAGTAATAACTTTAAAAAACTAAATTATCGATCTATTTAAAGTTCGTAAAACGAAATTTTTATGATTTTTATGTGAATGTGAATATGTGAATAAAATATGAATATGAATAAAAAACAATAATTTCAATGTTATTCAAAAAAAATAATTAAAAAACAACAATAAAAAAATTTACCATGCCAGGAATTGAACTCTCGACCAATAGAGTCTCGGTCGACCTCGGTACCCATATTGCAATTTGAGGGTTACGATCGTAGTAGAGGAATCACTCACGACTATTATATTATTTATTATTATTATGGATTAATTAATTAAATGATATACGCCTAAACGTTGCTAAATATTTTAATTTCCTTTTTTTGTTAAAAGAAATTAAATTAAAAGAACAAAAATAAAAACGAATGTTGTGGTGGGACCTTGGTCTTAAAAAGTATTTATGTGTTGCTGTGACACATATTGTAATTCCTACTACCCAACATATTTTATTAAAAATAAAAAAAAATTTAGTTAACAACACAAGTACAGTTATCTCAAAACTAGAAATAGATGAAATATACGAAATACCTTAAATTTGTTAAACAGCACAACTACAAATTTTTATTTTTTATCAACCAGATACTCGATTCATACAAAATCGTTCAATTTGTTGGCATTTAATAGCTTTAAAATCACGATACACTGCAACGTACCCTGACCAAACATGAAATAAAAACAAACCATAAATTGGTCAGAGTCAATGTACACAGTTTAACACAAATCATTCATAAATAAATAAACCTAAAATAAATCGGCAGTCATCGTAAAATGAGGGTTCAAAATGGAATAAAGAAAAAATAACTCTTCAAATAAAATTAAAGCGTAAGAACGTGAAAAGGGCAATTTAAGGAGAGATTTATTTTACTCATAAAAATGGAAATAAAATAGTTTAAAAAATAGTTTCCTATAGAACGCGATATATTGTAAAGCGATAAGGCAAACAATGTGTATGTGATTCTTGAACCCCGTGCCTATAATTATAAAAATGGATGAGTAAAACAAAACTGAATTTTAAAGTTTTAAAACTAAAGTTTTTTAAATAGAAATATTATATGAGTTATTAATGACGCAGTGTTTGCCTGGAATTTCAACCAACCGATTGTGCTTCTGGAGCTGCGAAATTTCTATTCACGTGCTATTTAGTGGTCGTTTAGTATTAAATCGAGGAATCACGTGTACCAAATTGATAGATTGTTCAATTCGGAGTAAATTCGTAATCATGGCACTGACACATGGCAAATAAAAAAAGAAAAATTTGACAAGCTAATCTGTGTCATCTAACGGAAATTAAAGAATATGAAAATTTAAAACCTACCTTAATAAAAATAACAAAAAACAATCATGACAATAATCTTATAAAAATAAAATTTGAAAAATAAAACCGTAACCTAAGTTGTTCTATTGAGAATTAAAATTACCAAATATATTTATATCTACACTCTAAAAGCTCCTGATTTTCAATATCTATTAATATCATAAATGGCATAAAAAGCTTTTCAAATAATATTAAAAATATAAGTCAATAGACATTTCCTTTTATTTTACGTGTTTTTTCCTTCATTTTTTCTTGTCACTTTAGTTTAAAGAAAACATCAAATTTCCTTATAACTTTTATTTTATTTTTATTGTTGTACTTACGCTACATAAAAAAATATGGAAATTTGTTTTTCTAACGATTTTTATGCTTTTATGTTTTTATTTTCGATCTTGTTTTATTCATCTTAGCTTCTTACTTGACAACAAAACAACTATTATTTGTATTATTAAAATATGTATAAACAGTGTCATCTTATGTTAGGATTTACTCCAATAATATGTCGTTTTATTGTTCATTTTTAATTCAACGTAACAATGTTAAGGGGTAGCGTTCAGTAAAAAAAATGCGTGGTAATTGTTTCGAATTTTTTAGTTCGATGGAATGAATTATAATCATTAGTCTATCACTTCATGCAAGTTGTTCCGTATGCAGATCTACAGGCTTTCGAGATTATTTTCGTTTTTTATTTACATTAAAAAATCATGTAAGTAAAAATTGTGTTAAGAAATACAAAACCGACAAGATTTTTAACAACGTCAAGTTAAAGAGAATATTAATCAAAGTTAGTTTACTTTTTGTTTTAACAAAAGACAAAAAAATCAATTTCTGAAAATTTTAGGGTGAATATATTGTTTTCAAATCTTTACCCCAATATATGTTTATCCTACATCTTAAGTTGTACATGTGTGTCAAAAAGCAAAACTGCTTATTGTTTCATGTTGTACTTCTTCGACACTCTTAAAAGCTTATTTTACAACAAATCGCAAAAACAAAAATTCAATTTAAAATAAATTTTATTTTATGGTATATAATCATATATTAAAGAAAACTTAATAACGAACGATTTCTTATGAGCATTTTTTTGTATTTCATAACCTTTTTTTCGATTTAATTAAACAAATATTTAATTATCATATACACATAAATAAGCACATAAATTGTTTTTTTATTCGATTTTAAATACAAAAAGAAACCCAAAATCTTTATCACACAAATAATTTTGTGGCAACAATACACAACAACAAAAAACAGGAAAATGAGAAAAATCTATTTTCAGTTTAGCATTAAAAAACCAAGCAAACTCGTCGTTTATCTTATTTTCTATAATTGATTATATATATTATTTCTGTATATTATATTTTGTTGCTATAGCCTTACAGTATGTAGCAATTTTTTCCTTTCATTGTTATCACAATAAAATGTAATCATAAAAGATAATCCTGAAATTTTTTCGGTTCTTTTAGTTTTCAGTCATTGAGGAGAAATATGTTAAGATGTTTTCGATTCATTTCGTGGAAGCAGTCGTTCAATGTGGGTAGATTTGGAGGATTATGTTACTCTATTATATGAAATCAGAAACGCAATCAATATCTTAAGCCTGCCAGTATTTTACAATCAGTTTTCTGAGTAATCGATTTGGGTCTTCGAATATATTTTTGGCGGGTGTTGTATGAAACATGTGAATAGGAATTATATCAACATACCAAAAACAAATTTCGGATGTTTGAAAGTTGGTTTGACACTTGATTTATTCTGAATTATTGACTTTTTGTTCTTCTATATTGATTATTGATTCTTAATTCTTAGTTTTGATTCTTGATTCTTGTTTCTTGATCCTTGATTCTTGATTCCTCATTCTTGATTGTTGATTCTTGATTGTTGTTTTTGATTCTTCAATCTCGCCCTTGTATCTAGATTCTTAATTCTTAGTTTTGATTCTTGATTCTTAGTTTTGATTCTTGATTTTTGTTTCTTGATTCTTGATTCATGATTGTTAATTGTTGATTTTTAATTCTCAATTCTCGATTCTTAACCTGTTTCTTGATTTTTATTCTTGATTCTGGACTCTGGATTCTTGATTCTTGATTCTTGTTCCTTGATTCTTGATTTTTGATTCTTGATTCTTAGTTCTTGATTCTTGTTTCTTGATCCTTAATTCTTGATTTTTGATTATCGATTCTTGATTTTTGATTCTTAACCTTGTTTCTTGATTTTTGATTCTTAATTCTTCGTTTTTGTTCTTGATATTTGATTCTTGATTCTTGGTTTTTGATTCTTGATTCTTGATGCTTGGTTTTTTATTTTTTTTTATATTTTTTTTCCAAAATAATTAAATTAAACAATATTGCTGCCTTATTTTATACATTTAAAATTACATATAGGAAAATACTTTAATTAGTTTTAGGATAATAGCTAATAAACAAGATGTCGTTGAATACTTAAAACTAAAAGTAGAGAAAAATCAATAGGAAAGGGATAGTAGTAGTAATTTAAATAAATAATAAATATTAATTAGTATTGACATGATATAACATAAATTTTGATGATGATTGTGAAGAACGAGAGTATGAAACTGAACAAAAAAGAAGAAAGATGACTGGAAATAACAACATTAGCTTTTTGGTAGGAATGATTAAAGCATTGTACAATGGTATAAAATTAATTTAAGTAATTCAAATCATGAGTGTTATCGTATTGGATATTATACTCTTCAATTAAAGATTGTTTCAAGTATTTTTTAAAGACCTGATATTTGTCGTTTTTGATCAAATCTGGAATTTTGTTAAACAACAACAACAACCTTCATAATAAGTAGTTCATAATAAATAGTTTTGGGTTTAATTAATTTTTTCGACGACTACTAAAGAATATATGCTTTCCATGCGTATATCTTCCATTGTAATTGTATTCATTCCACAACTAGTGAATTTGATTAAAATTCTTTAACAGCTCTATAGTTTATTAAATATTCCCCTAACAAATTAAACAACAAACTTGTTTTGTTTTTCGCTATCTTTGATGTTTTTATTTCAATATGGCGATACAAATTTTTGCATGAAAACTGGAAATTAAACGAAATATTTTACAGTCGTGGATAAAATAGTATCTTGTATTCGCTTGAAATGATGGCAATTCTTCGAATTGCCTTCATTCTAAGCTCATACAAGAATCTACTATTATAATTAGGTAGATAATAATTCTTTGCCGCCCTTGTAGTTTTCACTGATACAGTGACATTACTAATCAAATTAACATTATTTTTTATCAGACCATGGTGCATTTTGTAGATAGTAACAGCATATTCGTATATAATATAAGATGAAAGTGGTAAAATATCTTCGGAGTAGCGCATTTTGGACGGTGTTAGTATGGGATAGTTAAAAATAGATTTTAGGTATTTATTCTGTAATGTTGATAAATATTTCTGATGCGTTTTACTAATGCTACCCCATATTGGTAATAGGTATGCTATATGACACTGAATGTGGGCAAAGTAAAGTTGTAATTTTAATTTCGTTAGGATACATTAACCTATTCTTCTGAAAACGGCTATAAATGGACACATTTTATTCTTTACTTTATTGATTTGTTTTTCCCAATTCAAATTTGAATCAAGAATTAGACCAAGATAATTGATATAATCAACTTTCTGTATGGTAAATTTGTTCGTACTGATTTCATTAAAAGTTTCAAGAGTTGATGAGTTTTTAGTGTTATATAACATAAAGTGAGATTTTTTAGTGTTTAACATTAGTTTATTGCTAACCATTCTTATCTAACCATTCACGTTTATCTAACCATTCACTAAGTAAATCAAGGCATGATCCATTGCTGTTTTTAAGATTCGGAAACTGGTTTCATCGTATATTATTACAGCATCTTCTGCCAAAAGCCGAATCGTGCTCATTAATGGTAAAGAAAAATATCATTGATAAATATTAGGAAGAGCTGAGGACCTAAAATTGATCCCTGTGATACTCCACAGGAAATGTTTAGCGTTTGGGATTTGTTTTTACCTATTTGGACATACTGTTGTCGGTTTTCTAGGTAACTTTTTATAAGACTCAACGACTTCTGCCCAATACCAGCATTTTTTTAACTTTTTGAACAATATGTCGGACATTGGACATTATCAAAAGCATTTTTTAGATCAATAAAAATGCAACCTGTTTTTGATTTCTTTTCGATGTTATTATATATCATTTGCATTAAATTTAGAGAAGCTGACAAGGTACTGCTTCGTTTTTGAAATCCAAATTGGTTATTGTGTGTAGCACTGTATTCTATTAGAAATTTGTTGATTCTGTTATAAATACATCTTTCAAAGATTTTGGAAAACGTTGGCAAGATTGATATTGGGCGATATTTATTTGCTTGCAGCTTGCTGCCTGATTTAAATATGGGTGTGATTCGAGCAATTTTTAGCGAGTCAGGAAAGTTATTATTCATAAAACATTTATTTATTTCTCGAGAGAAGAGAGGGGCTAATGTGTTGCGAATTGACTTTTATAAACGATACGGATATATGATCATATCCAGCAGAACACGACTTCTTGCGATTATTAATTATCTCCTCTCTCTCATTTAGGTCGGTAGGAGCAAATGTTTTCAGCTCTTTCGTATTGGTAATATCAGTCGATAATACTTCTGACATATCCTCCATTGTTTCGTTCCTACCAACATTGACAAATAATTTATTTTGCTCTTGAGCGACTGTTACTTGATTATCCAAAATTATGTTATCCATTTCTAATTCAATTGATTGTTGGAGGGATTGTAAAGATACGGTATTAAACAATATTTCATTTATTAATTGCTACATCTTTTTGTATGAATTTGAGAAAACCTTTCAGAAAACCGTTTGTAATAGTAATCTTTTTTGCTTTTGCATTTTATTCCAGGTTTCGAGATTAGGTGATCCAGGATGGTATTTAATGAATTATACTGTCTAGTGAAAAAGGTAGGACTAATTTTCTTATGAATTGTTAGATTGTTGGTCTTTATAATGTTTTTGTAACTACAAATAGCATTATCATGGTCATTCAAAAGATTCAAGTTAAAATCACCAACTATAATGGAATTGTTAAATCTAGCGAGAAATTATGTTAATCTAGCGATTGTCTAAATTACTTGTAAATATATAGTTATTCGTATGGGGTGGTTTATATATACCAATTAAGTTTATGTTTAATCTCCTAGAATAAATTACAAGGGCTTCATTTTCTAAAATAGTTTCTGAGTGCAATACTTGACAATTTAAGTATGATTTTGAAAAGATACTAATGCCGCCACCAGATCTACTGCCGCGTGTGTTGTGAAATGCATCATATCTGCTAATGTTAAAAAAGCGAGCACGGTCACTATCTAAAAAGATTTCCACTAGTACAATAAAATGAATACTTACGTCAAAACCAATTATAAGTTCTTCCAATTTTCCAAGTTCATTCGAGAGCCTATTAATATTGACATATAATATTTTAATTTGTAATCCATCTGTGTACGTGCTTATATGCGTTTTGTAATCTTTCAGATCATGAAAATGTCTGTCATTTCGAATATCTTCATCAAAGTTTTTGTCATCATCAAAATTTTCATTAAAATTGATCATATCTACTACAAACAATTAAAATAAAAACACACAAGAATAATTAAAATTAATACAAGAAATAGGTATTGAAGGTAACTAAAAAAAAGTCAGACAAGTGCGAATAAAATTCGCTCGTCAAGGGTTCCGTGAATGTAAAAGAACACAATATCAAAAATTATTGACAAAAAGTTGTGTTTTAATGTCCTTATATTTTCAGACCATAGACACATAACAAAATAAATGTTAAATTGTAAATGTCAATAGTAAATTACAATCAAATCTACATTGATCAAAAATGGCAAAAAAAATGTTAATTCAGGTTAAATATTATCCATAGATGTTTTTGGTAACTTAAAAAAGATTCAATTACACCAGCTTGTAAATGGATTAAATTTGATTATTTTTTCGGTCAATCGAGTGTTGAAATTTAGGGGTGTGGAAAGGCTACATACTAAAAATATTTTTTTTTTAATAACACAAAAACTCTGCATTGCAAAATTCTAAAAAAATTGTTACATTTCTTAAATTAAGTGCTCTTTCATATGACACCCCACTCATTTGGGTCAAAAATGGTTTTTTTCCCTCCCCACACCCATCCCATAAACACACAGAAATATAATTATTTGAGTCTTCGATATGATTTTCATTCAAAATTTACCCATATTCCTGTCTCTGTGAATATTTTCAAATTTTTCAGTCAGTCATCGTCGAAAGGTAGGCGGCGGCACGATCTGAATTTAGCCCTTTCTTATCCATAACTCAAAAACTGTGCTGTAGTTTTCATACAAAACTTACCAAATTTCCTAACTCTGTGAAATTTTCCAAATTTTTCTGTCATTTAGTGTCGAAACGTATGGAGGGGAGGACGGTCTGAATTTTGCACTTTTTCAACAGTAACTCAAAAACTGGGCAACGCAAAATTCTAAAAAAAATTGCAACGAATTTTAAATTAGATTTTCTTTGAAATGACACCCCACTCGCTTGGGTAAAAAAAAGTTTTTTTTTACCCCCTCTACCCCGGTCTTCTAAACACACAGAAATATAATTATTGGAGACTTCGCTATAGTTTTTGTACAAAATTTACCAAATTACCTAACTCTGTGAATTTTTACAAATTTTTCTGTCTACCAGTGTCGAAACGTATGGGGGGGAACGGTGTGAATTTTTCACTTTTTTCACAATAACTCAAAAACTGGGCACCGAAAAATTCTAAAAAATAATTGCAACGAATTCTAAATTAGATGTTCTTTCAAATGACACCCCACTCGCTTGGGTCAAAAAAAGTTTTTTTTTACCCCCTCTACCCCGGTCCTCTAAACTCACAGAAATATAATTATTGGAGACTTCGCTATAGTTTTCGTACAAAATTTAGCAAATTTCCTAACTCTGTGAATTTTTGCAAATTTTTCTGTCAATCAGTGTCGAAACGTATGGGGGGGACGGTCTGAATTTTGCACTTTTTTGACAATATCTCAAAAACTGGGCATCGCAAAATTCTAAAAAAAATTGCAACGAATTCCAAATTAGGTGCTCTTTCAAATGACACCCCACTCGCTTGGGTAAAAAAAAGTTTTTTTTTACCCCCTCTACCCCGGTCCTCTAAACACACAGAAATATAATTATTGGAGACTTCGCTATGGTTTTCGTACAAAATCTAGCAAATTTCCTAACTCTGTGAATTTTTACAAATTTTTCTGTCAATCAGTGTCGAAACGCATGGGGGGGAACGGTCAGGACTTTGCACTTTTTCGATAATATCTCAAAAACTGGGCACCGCAAAATTCTAAAAAAAACTGCAACGAATTTCAAATTAGGTGTTCTTTCAAATGACACCCCACTCGCTTGGGTAAAAAAAAGTTTTTTTTTACCCCCTCTACCCCGGTCCTCTAAACACACAGAAATATAATTATTGGAGACTTCGCTATAGTTTTCATACAAAATTTAGCAAATTTCCTAACTCTGTGAATTTTTGCAAATTTTTCTGTCAATCAGTGTCAAAACGCATGGGGGGGGGGAGCAACGGTCAGGACTTTGCACTTTTTCGATAATATCTCAAAAACTGGGCATTGCAAAATTCTAAAAAAAACTGCAACGAATTCCAAATTAGGTGCTCTTTCAAATGACACCCCACTCGCTTGGGTAAAAAAAAGTTTTGTTTTACCCCCTCTACCCCGGGCCTCTAAACTCACAGAAATATAATTATTGGAGACTTCTCTATAGTTTTCGTACAAAATTTAGCAAATTTCCTAACTCTGTGAATTTTTACAAATTTTTCTGTCAATCAGTGTCGAAACGTAGGGGGGGGAACGGTCAGGACTTTGCACTTTGTCGACAATATCTCAAAAACTGGCCACCGCAAAATTCTAAGAAAAAATTGCAACGAATTCCAAATTAAGTGCTCTATCAAATGACACCCCATTCGCTTGGGTCAAAAAAAGTTTTTTTTTACCCCCTCTACCCCGGTCCTCTAAACACACCGAAATCTAATTATTGGAGACTTCGCTATGGTTTTCGTACAAAATTTAGCAAATTTCCTAACTCTGTGAATTTTTACAAATTTTTCTGTCAATCAGTGTCGAAACGTAGGGGGGGGGGGGAACGGTCTAAATTCGCACTTTTTTTACTATAACTCAAAACCTGGGCATCGCAAAATTCTAAAAAAAATTGCTTTGTTTTTTAAATTAAATGCTCTTTCAAATGACACCCCACTTGACCACATTTTAAATAGTGATTTTACCCCTCCTCATTTCCACCCCCTTTATAAATCTAAGTATGTAAATATGACACTTTTTTATATTTTTTATTAAAAACGTACTAATTTCTCTATCATTCCAAGTACATTTGAAAATTTTCGATCAGATAGGTTCGGAGCTAATCGAGGTAAGAAAACGCGAAAAAAACGTCATTATTCAAAATTATACAAAAAAGGGTGAGGTGTAAAATTCCAAAATAAATTTTTATGGAATACTGAAATAAAGCCCTTTCATATGATACCCTACTTGAATCTATAAAAAAATGTATTTTCTCAAAGGTCTCACATCTCAGCCCTGTAAACCAGACGAAAACCACTTTAGTTTTATTTGTATCCGTCATTTCATGTGGACAGGTTAGTTTTATACGCAAGCCAAATTTCAAGTCCATAGCATTTATAGTTTACGAGATAATCGATATAATGTGAAAAACACGTTTTACTCTCACCAATAGTGTTCCGTATAAAAAACGGAACCCTAAAAAATATATCTATATATAAATACGTAAGCACTATTTTTGTGGTACAATTTAAAATATTTCCCCCAAAAAAAGTGTAGCAATATGTATATCGTTGGAAAGGTCTTGAGTGTCCTTATGTGCCGAAAAATATATTTTTTTTGGAATTTTGACGATTTTTCAGAAAAATGGCAAAAATTTACAAGGTGTGTGTTTTGAGTTTTTTGTTGAGGGGAAAAAGAAGGAGAAAAATGTCATAGGAGTATTTTTGTTAAGTTATTATTCAAGTTATTTGTTTCACAATTTAAAATCAATCTATATCTATATATAAATACGTAAGCAATATTTTTGTGGTACAATTTAAAAATATGTGCCCCAACAAAAATGTGGCAGTATGTATATCGTTGGAAAGGTCTTGAGTAGTAGATGTGCCGAAAAATATTTTTTTTAATTTTGGAGGTTTTTTGAAAAAAAAAACAATGGGAAAAATGTGATTGGTGTTGGTGATGGGCGTCTATGATATTTGTGTATATCATAGATCTGATCTAACTTGGATTCAGTATACTGTCGACTATCGTTTTTTATTTTTATTATTAAAAATAAGTTAAATGAAAACCGATTACAAGCAGTAGATCAATGAACACTTGGTTCTTTTTAAAGGACCTTTTTTTTAAAAAGAACCAAGTGTTCATTGATCTAATGCTTGTAATCGGTTTTCATTTAACTTATGTTTAATAATAAAAATAAAAAACGATAGTCGACAGTGATTGGTGTGTTTTTTGGAGTTTTTTGTTCGGTTATTTTGTTTTTTTCAACTTATTTGTTTCACAATTCAAAATCGATTATATCAATAAATCAAACTCTGAAATAATGTGTTGTAGCTTTTTTGTCAGGAAGTCTTTTTACAATTTCCATTTACAATGGCCGAATTTCGGCCACTGGGCGATTCCTAGTATATATAAAACTATGAATAAATAATTGCAAAGCGGTTGTGACGAACCAGTAATTTCGTAAATACTTGAATTTTTTTTATTAAGAACGAAAACAAAACAAAAACGGCTGTTCCTCATTATATGCTTTCAATGTCATTGATAGTGCGTACGATTTTGGAGGCATCGTCTTGTTTGATTTTCATATAAATATTTCCATTATTAAACCAGCAGTACATTATTTTGTTGATCTTTTTTAATTCACGTAGTTTACCTTTTGAGGCGTAAGTTTGTGATTTATAAAAATTTCCTTTTCTGGTTGGTAGGTTTCTCAGTTATTTGTTTAAGTAGGAGAGGACCTTTATTTTTCTTATTCATCATCAAAGTTTCTTTAACTTCGCGATTTTTAAATTTTAGTATCAGATGATTTCTATTTTTCTTTTAATCGACTACTACGTCCACCTCTAACTGGCATGAAATAACTAGCAATAATATTGGCAGTCCCAAAGTTATATAATATATCTAACTTGTGTATTATTGCATCCTTAGATTGTACATTGTTTGGTAGCCCTGAAATCACGACTTTATTCATAATTTGTTGCTGTCTTAAAAAATTAACTTCATAATTTAGATGTTTAATTTCATCCTTGGCCATTTTAAGGTCGACATCATGATTTTCAACCTTTTTCTTGATTTTAACATGATCAAGGCTGACAATTTTTATTTCAGTTGAATGTTTGTCATAATCAAGTTTTAATGACATATTCGATTCCACTATAGCGGTAATAATATCAGCATTGCATGGATTTTGTATAGAAAGAAGTGTTTCTAACATGTTGTCACTTTTGTTTGATTTTTCAGCGACATTTGTTGTTGGAGGTGTTCCAGATACTGGTGGCTTTGTTGGAGGCATGATTTAACTATTAGCTATTATTTGAAACACTATACTCTGCTTTTAATACCACTCTGTTTATAGCCGCACTGAGTTTACGTAGAAACCAATTAGAGTAATTTTATACAGTTTTTCACAGTTTATATATATGAAAATTTTTTGCCTTAGTTTTATTTTTATTTAAACCAATGAAATTCTCTAAAATATAATGACATCATTCAATTTCACCAATAACATTTGAATTATAATAACAACAAATATTTATACGTCTGGCCTGCTTGGATATTAAAAATTATCAGTCTAATTTTGAAATAATTAACTGATATCGCAGTAGGCCAACGTATAATTCATAAAAAATATATAAAGAAATGAAAAATGGCAAAACATTTTCTAAACGAATTCCCCTCGTTCGTTGATAAATTCTCATAATTTTTTGGAAAATTCCTCAAGCAAGTGGTATTGATAAAAGCCCTCAGCCTACGGCCTCGTGCTTTTATCAATATACTTACTTTCGAAATTTTTGGCAAAAAATTATTTCGAATTATCACCGCCCTTGGGAAATTACAACTCAAAGTTTTCACAGTTTATCAGCAATTTTTCAAGTATTTATATTATTTACTTTATAATTTTTTAATTTGTCACATTTTCAAAACCAACCTTACTCAAACGCCATTTTGAACTAATATTTTGGATTCTGGATTCTTTATTCTTGATTTTTGATTCTTGATTCTTGATTCTTAATACTTGATTCTTGATTCTTGATTCTTGATTCTTGATTTTTGATTCTTGATTCTTGGTTCTTGATTCTTTATTCTTGATTCTTGATTCTTGATTCTTGATTCTTGATTTTTGGTTCTTGATTCTTGATTCTTGATTCTTGATTCTTGATTCTTGATTCTTGATTCTTGATTCTTGATTCTTGATTCTTGATTCTTGATTCTTGATTCTTGATTCTTGATTCTTGATTCTTGATTCTTGATTCTTGATTCTTGATTCTTGATTCTTGATTCTTGATTCTTGATTCTTGATTCTTGATTCTTGATTCTTGATTCTTGAATCTTGGTTCTTGATTCTTAATTCTTGATTCTTGATTCTTGATTCTTGATTCTTGATTCTTGATTCTTGATTCTTGATTCTTGATTCTTGATTCTTGATTCTTGATTCTTGATTCTTGATTCTTGATTCTTGATTCTTGATTCTTGATTCTTGATTCTTGATTCTTGATTCTTGATTCTTGATTCTTGATTCTTGATTCTTGATTCTTGATTCTTGATTCTTGATTCTTGATTCTTGATTCTTGATTCTTGATTCTTGATTCTTGATTCTTGATTCTTGATTCTTGATTCTTGATTCTTGATTCTTGATTCTTGATTCTTGATTCTTGATTCTTGATTCTTGATTCTTGATTCTTGATTCTTGATTCTTGATTCTTGATTCTTGATTCTTGATTCTTGATTCTTGATTCTTGATTCTTGATTCTTGATTCTTGATTCTTGATTCTTGATTCTTGATTCTTGATTCTTTAATCTTAAATCTTGATCCCTGATTCTGGTTTTTTATTTCTTATTTCTTGATTTTTGATTCTCGTTTTTTATTTCTTGGTTCTTAATTCTTGAATCTTGAATTTTGAATCTTGAATTTTGAATCTTAAATCTTCATTATAGATTCTTAATATGTTATTATTCCTCCAATTATTTATTTGAAAAACTTTGTTTTATTTTTACTGCAATTCAACAGAAATTTATTTTGCTTGATCTCGTATTTGTCCATGTATCAATTTGTCAAAATGCTTTTAACGATAATTTAAATCAAATTACTTCTACATCCTTTAGAAAAAATTACTTTTTGTATAAATAACTAAATTAATCAATCAATCTTTTGTCTATACAACCAACATAAATATTCTTTTAAACCTATTTCTGTAATAGTAAACGTAATTTAAAAAAAAATTAATTCGAGTTTCCGTTTAAATGCAACCTAGAGCTTAATTTGACAGAGGAAAATTACTCTTCCCTCTATTACTTTTAGAATATCTTCCTTTTCACTTAAAAAAATTTTTAAATATAAAATGAATATTTTTTCTACAAAGTAAAAATGATGAAAATCAATAAATTAATTTTATTTGTAAAAATGTTTGTTGTTGTTATTGTTTGAAAAAGAAAAATATAGAAAGAGGGTTTGGTTTTATGTCTGGTATAAGAGGCATAAATAGAAAATCATTTGGTATAACTTTTCTCTATATTATGAATATATTTTCCATTTTTTCTTATTTTAATGAAATGTTTTGTAGACGAATGTGAAATGTTTTTCAAATTTTCACTTTTTATTGATTGAAATAATGATGTAACTATGCCGGGTTTTTATAAGGTTTTGTATAATCATAAAAACAATTTTTTTTAAATCTAAGGATAAATATTTAGATTTCTATACGATATTGTTTATTTTTTTAATAAACAAAAAATTTTTAATTAAGCAACTTTACAAACACAATAGATTAGGAATTTTCAAGCTAGATAACACACAGAGGGTTGTTATATATTGGAAATATTGAAAATGGATTGAGTTATGGAATTTTACTTCTTGTTATTGTTTGAAGTTTTAAGACGTTTTTGAAAACAACTACATATATAATTTAATTTAGACAAATTAAAAAAAAAATAGAATTAGCATTGAATCTCAAAATAAGAAACTATTTCTGCGTTTTGAGAAATTTTTTGTAATTTAAATTACTCTAAATGAAACTGAATCTTACACTTTATCACTTAAACAAAACTTCCGATATCCTCTTTCAACTTAAGTTTACCCTTCTTTGTTAAAACCATTTTTTATTTCTGTTACTCTTATCACCAACAAAACAAAATGAAAATGAAATTCCTTAACAGTTTTTATTGTAAATAACCTTTGGTCTTGGAAAATGGAAATTCTGAAAAACTAAACAAATTTTTATAAACTAAATTAATTTAATGACAAAAATAGTACATTATGATGCTAGGACGTAAAGCTAAAGATTTTGGACGGATGTGGAGTTTGGAGACCCACATTAAGTCCAAAATAGCTTACGTCCGTGCATCATATACTATTTTTTATTCGCCGCAAGCAAAATATTTTAAGAAAAGTTATTTATTCTAAATTAAAATTATAAATTTTCATAAATTTTAAAATAAAAATATGTGGAACAAGTAACCTTTGACATAAATATTTTTCCAAATTATTGTGTAGCTATGACAACAAATGATAACAACTATTTTAATTGGATAATGAAATTTTGAATTTGAGGGTTGCTTTGATAAAAATTTTCATTTTTCATAGAATTTAAACAAATACAAATGCTTTTTACTTTTTGGACGTAGCTATGACAACAAAATAAATAGTTGAAAAGTGATACTTTAAAGCCGCAAATCACAGTAATAAAGTAACACTTTAATATGTAGGCGAATAAAAAAATATTTTACTTGTTATTCGATTGAATTTTTTCTCTTTTCTTTAAGAAAAACTATTTCTTATTACCTTTTCAGAGTTTTGTAAAAAAGTTTATGTATATAGAAGAGAAAAGGTATTTAAGATCTATTTTCTAGGATTGAATGTTTTGAACAAACAAAAACAGAACAGATTGTTTTGGTATAATAACTAAGAAGTAAAATGAAATAGAAGAAAAAAAATGGAAAACGGTAAATAAACTGAGTTTTTGAATTAATTAGATTAGGAAATGTATATCTAATTAAGAGAGATATTAATGGTATAATCATGAGATATGCCAAAATTTATATAGATTTTATTTCTAATGATAAACCAATTTAAATATTAATTTTTTTTTGTTGAGCTCTAGATCCTGTATTGAAGTATCCTGTATTGAAAAATTATTATGAGTCAAGAAAAACGCTTATCTATTTAATATTTTAATTTCTGTTAGTCGTACAGCTATGCCATTGCTAAGTTTTTTTGACAGCATAGCTGTGAAAATCAAAAGTTAGTTAATTACTGTTTTTCTGAAAGAAAATTGTTTGTATCCATCCGTCAATCACATGAAATGATATTATTGAAATTATTGAGGATTGAAAAAGATTATACAAAAGGTGTAAAAATTGTATTGTTGAAAACACTATTAAAATTTTTATAGAAAAGATCTTCTATCCATCTTCTGTAGAGTTTGCAATTTATAATATAAAAGAAATAACACAAAAAATGAATCAAACGAATTCCGGATTTCGAAATCACTTATATAAAAAAAGAAAACTTTACATAATCAAAGATATCCAGAATAAATTCAAAAATAGAAAAAAATGAAAATCATTCACTAAATAATAATATAAAAACTATAGTGATTGTTAAATAAAAAAACTCACTGATGGAAATTTCCAATTCCAGTCCTGCAGCCAAATTCTGTAATTGTGAAGCGGTGAAGTGATAAGTTTTTTAATGAAAAGAAACGAAGAAATTTTTATCACTTCACCGCTTCACAGTTACAGAATTTGGCTGCAGCAGCCAAATTCTGTAACTGTGAAGCGGTGAAGTGATAAAAATTTCTTCGTTTCTTTTCATTAAAAAACTTATCACTTCACCGCTTCACAATTACAGAATTTGGCTGCTGTAGCTAGATTCTGGTTGTATGGAATTATTTCATGGAATGAGATTTCGTACTAAATGGGATTTATGCATTCAGATTCAGTGGAATGAGAAAATAAATTCCGCATTTGTGGGATGAACTGTCAAATTATCTCGTCAAGGAATTTATAGACGAAATGCGATTATTTGCTTTGAAATTTGGTATAGACGCACAAAAATGGAGAAAAAAATGTCGAAAAAGTTACGATAAATCAAAAAGAAAGGAGATATCTACTTAGGCGCCAAGATATGTTCCTTCTACAAAATTTACCATCCCTATTTCCTATGTGTTTATAAGATAAACAGATCCAAACTGTCCCTTTTACTAAATTTACTTAATTTACCCTTAAAAAAATAAAGAAAAAGCCAAAGAAATTTTAGTTAATTATTTAGAGGAGAATGTGGATTTGGCGCGTGGGAGTTAACGATATTTTATTATTTATCAATAATTATTTTAGAAAAATTAAATTATTTATTTAATTTATATACAAAACATATTGTTTTGTATGCTTCTCGCAGATTTGATAAGGCAGACGGAAATACGGAAATGGGACGATGTGACAAAATACACTATTTATTCAAATACACTATTTATTTAATTCTAAAGAATAATTTTTACAACTAAAATCTATAGCACAACTTGTAAACTAGCTATCGAAAGAAACACAAATAAAAACAAGTCAATAAACTGACAGATGATTTCGAAATTCAGAAATCAAAATTCGAGATAAATAATAATTCCATTCCACTTCATTTTTTCTCATAGAACCAAAATCGAGGTACTGCAGCCAAATTCTGTAACTGTGAAGTGGTGAAGTGGTAAAAATTTCTTCATATCGATTTTATCATTAATTTTTTATCATTTTACCATTTTAGCGATTCTATATGCGATTTGAATGTTAAAAAATTTAATAGCAAGCGCCGCACTGTCAAACGTCAACAATATATAAAATTAAATGTTTATTTTAGCTTTCAACAAAATTTAAACGTAAAACGTTTACAAATTTAAATATATATAAATATTTTAAAAAATAAATCTGTATTTAATTTAGAAATGCAATTTAAACAAATCAAATCACATTGACGTTATTGTGTTTTTTGACATAATTTCAATAACAACAAAAGAAACGGTTTCAATTTATTGTCAAATAAAAAGTCAGTGTTAACTTTATAGTTTTAAAACTTCACTCACTTAGATATTTTTTCGGTGAAGTGATAAAAAACTTATCACTTCACCGCTTCACAGTTACAGAATTTGGCTGCTGGTAAAAGAAATGTTGCAAGATGAATAAAATATTGAAACAACCGTACTCTTTCAGTTTGTATATCCCAATTTTGTTAGAAAAATCTCGAGTTGAATCCAAATCTACTAGCTGTAATATTTGCCTTGATACCTCACTATATTTCACCTCACCCCTCTTTTCCTATATCCCGTGTAATAATTCTTTTCTTTAATAATCTTTCGATGTTTATTCAGAAATATTATATATTTGGCATAATTCATTCTAATTCTAAAGTTTCTATTTTTATCCCCAATTCAGTAATTATTTGCATCGCTATGAAGTTTTTTTGTACTTCAATCAAAACAACTTCACGTTTTATTTATTTTGATTTAAACCCAAATTCAATCATAAAACATTTCAAAATAAATTTGCAATTTAAAACTTTATTGTTCAATATCTAAAACAATATCTTTCAAAAAAATTATTTAAGGATTGATATATAAATACATTGAGCTGTTTTTCTAGTTCACCTACTATCACTTATTGACAACATCAAATTTTGTTTTTCCATAAAAATAATTATAAGCTCAGAAGGGCAAAAACAGATTCATATTCAAAAAATATCCGAAAATAAGTCGAAAGCTGTGCGTCCGAAAATTATAAAAAAAATTGTTTAGGACTAGAAAAAAATTCACCTTTCATATGACACCCCACTCTTCACGGTCAAACATATTTTCTTTCAACATTTCCGCCCTCAACCTCCAAATAACATTTTAATTGATGAGCCGACCGCTATAGTTTTCATTCACTCCTTACAACATTTCCTATAACCTAAAATTTTTTCAATTTTTACTTCCCCACAATTTTAAATTATGTGAAGTAATGCAATCTATCGAGAAAAAAAAATTTTTACATACCCCAAATTTGGTTTTTCTTTTGTTTTGGACCATCTTCTATCTAAATAGCCAATAAAAATTTTGGTGTACGTCTCTGTGTGGGTGACAAATTTTGTTTTTTTTTTGTTTTGGACCATTCTCTATCTAAATAGCCAATAAAAATTTTGGTGTATGTCTGTGGGTGGGTAACCTTCCTGCATAGAATCTTGATGAAACTTTGGCAAATGATCCAAGTTCACTTGAAAATGGAAGATCTGGATTCATTTTAAATTTGGACAAAATGGCGGGGGTCTCCCGAATACCTGTAAGCTTAAATCTTCAATAACTTCTAATCCCGGCTTATGATCTTATGGAAACTTGGTATATAAGGTTTTAGTACTGTTGTCTGTTTTCAATATTTCTGCATACCAACTTCCGGTTTGACACTTCCGGTTAAAATGTTTTTTTTTCAGGTGTTTATCCCTACTGTAGCCTACAATTACCGATCGATTTTCATGAAACGTTAGTAAAAGCTTTCAAGTAATATGAGAAAGATTTTATCAGCTCTTGGAGTACATCGCATAAAGGATTGAGGTTCACCATACAACAGGTGGTTTTTTTCCACCATGTTTTTTATGTTTGTTGGGAGCATACAACATTCGTTCGTCAATGAATTTTGATGAAACTTTGGAAAAAGATGCAAATATGTATGGCAAGGAACTGATTGATTTTTGAGCGATGGTGAACAAAGTGGGGGGGGGGGGGGGTCCCCCGAGCACCTGTTTGAAAGCTTAATAACATTTGTACCTGATAATCGAATTGGGTGAAACTTGGTACATAAGCATTTAATACGGTTCACAACAGTTCTGCATCACAACTTCCGGTTTTTCACTTCCGGTAAAAAAAATTTTTTTGTACTTTTTTGAAGTTTTTTCAGTGTCTTTATGCACACTACAGCCTACAATAATAAAGTGATTATGATGAAACCTATGAAAAAGGTTCCAATTAGTGTGAGAAGATAGTTATCATGTTTTGGGACACATTGATTAAACTGGTGGGGGTCTACCATACAACTGCTGACTTTTCACACTTTGCTTTTAAAGTTTGTTGGGATCATACAGACTTCATTCATTAATTATAATGAAACTTTGAAGAAAGATGGAGACTTTTTTGACCCAAGTGAGTGGGGTGTCATTTAAAAGAGCACCTGATTTAGAAACCATTGCAATTTTTTTTAGAATCTTGCGGTGCACAGTTTTTGAGTTATAGTCAAAAAAGTGTAAAATTCAGACCGTCCTCCTCCCCCCCGTACATTTCGACACTGATTGACAGAAAAATTTGTATAAATTCACAGAGTTAGGAAATTCGGTAAATTTTGTATGAAAATTATAGTGAAGTCTCAAATAATTATATTTCTGTGTGTTTAGGGGACGGGGGTGGAGAGGGTAAAAAAAAAACACGAGTGGTGTGTCATTTGAAAGAGCACATAATTTAGAAATCATTGCAATTTTCTTTTTAATTTTGCGGGACACAGCTTCTGAGTTATTGTCAAAAAAACTTTCAGACTTTCAGACCGTTCCGCACCCTACGTTTAGACGTTGATTGACAGAAAAATTTGAAAAAATTCACAGAGACAAGAAGATTGGTAAATTTGGAATGAAAGTCATAGTGAAGTCTCAAATAATTAAATTTCTGTGTGTTTAGGGGATGGGTGTGGGGAGAGTAAAAAAAACATTTTTGACCCAAATGAGTGGGGTGTCATATGAAGGAGCACTTAATTTAAGAAACATTACAACTTTTTTTAGAATTTTGCAATGCAAAGTTTTTGTATTATTGTAAAATAAATATTTTTGGTTGTAGCCTCTCCACCCCCTAAATTTCAACACTTAATTGACCGAAAAAATAATCAAATTTAATCCATTTACAAGCTGGTGTAATTGAATCGTTCTTGAGTTACCATAAACAGCTATAGATAAGATTTAACCTGAAGCATTGGTGTAACTAGGTAGGGGCCCAGAGGGCCTGGCCCCCACTAGACGAATTTTGGCCCCCCCTAGAACACGAAGTTCATAAAGCATATAACAGTTAGGAAAAATGAAATTGTATTTCTTTACTAAGGAATTTGCTGTTCAAAATTATTTCAAAACGTTACCATCAATATTTAATTAAATTATTTGTTTTTTATTTGTGATATATGATCATCTCGATAAAAAAACCAACTACCATTAAAGTATTAGAAATAAACCAAATCGGACAATAAATAACGCAATTATGAAAAAAAATTTACACTTCATATATATATATATATATATATATATATATATATATATATATATATATATATATATATATATATATATATCACTGATCTTCATTTCATTTTAATAAGGAAGTTTAATAAGGACTACCAATAATTTTACCACAAAAGTATCTACAAAATGGTCGTTTATCTTATCGGTTCACCATATTAGAGAAGTTTAAAAAAGAAAACATTTTCTTTCCAACATGTGATGTGTCAGATGTTAGAATGTCAAATGAACTCACAATTCCTGGAAAACCACACCATCCAATTTGTTCAACGAAAAACATCGCAATAAAAACAATATAGACTTAGTTTTAAAAAAATACGGTCTCATTGCTCCATTAGACCTAAAACCACACCGAAACACCAACACTACTCGTAGTTTCAAGTTTGTTTGTATTAGAGAATTGAGGACGTAATTCGAAGTCTGATGGATTTATTTCTGGAATTGTCTGAATTTTGTATAGCTGAAAATGAAGATCGTTGTGCAATGTGCAAAGTACTGCATTAAATGGTTGGGGGAGCGTGTGATTACTGTAAACAATGAATTGTTATTTTTGGACTATTCTTTATTTTTTCAATAGTTTTGACACAGGATGTCTCGAAATATGCTAAGAAATTTAGAGATTAGGAATGTTGATTTTGTATAATTTTTGTTTGTTTGAAAGTTACTAAGTAAGGATTTATAAAAATATCATACTGATATAACAATTTATAATTTTATACGATTCCTTTCAATTTCAATTTGTTAAACATGTCGATTTTACAAAATATATATATATATATATATATATATATATATATATATATATATATATATATATATATATATATATATATATATATATATATATATATATATATATATATATATATATATATATATATATATATATATATATATATATATATATATATATATATATATATATATGTATATATATATATCTAAATATAAACATAAATAACTGCAAACAACATAGCATAAATAGCTGCATTAAAATCGGTAGATGTAGTAGCAACGACATCAAAAGTAACACTAAACTACCGTTAATTTCACCGTTCATATTATATAGTTGCCGGGTCGCAGTGGCGTTAAGGGCAACTATATAGCGGACGCGCTTGCTAGGCAAGGGACTGACCTCGATCTTCTACAAGAAATGGATGCTCTAAGCAATTCGTTTTCCCCCCTCAAACAACTAACTTATGAATGGGATAAATACGTAACCTATAGGGCGGTGTTCAAACACCATTAGCTGCTAGAGAAGCAGGTAAATCTTTCCCAGACTAGACCTGCAGGTTTCCAAAAAACGTATAACCTTTAGTAGGCAGAATATGGTAAAGTTAATTGGTAAAGACATTGTAATGGTATCTGAGGAACCATTTACTCTTATATCCATTTTTCTAAGTCAAACCTTTGTACAAGATAATGTGAAGATTTTCAACCCTTTTTTAAAAATCATATAAGTCAAAGTCGAACGCATAAATGTTTAATCAAAAATGAATTACAAATTAAGTCCAAGTACGTATATTTTTGACATAGTTATGAAGGTTGAATATTTTCATATTTTCTTTAATTATGTAATAATCATAATAAATTATGAACAGATTGCAAATTAAATAAATATGTAAAATTATGTTTATAGGTTTATTTACCTATCGTGGAATTTAAATTGTGAAAATAAAAGTTGTAACTGCTGATTTACGGAAATATTGTTTTTTTGTTTTGTTTACTTACTTTAACTAAAAAATAAATTTTTTGAAGTAAACAAACAAAAAAGCAAACAATTTTTGTTTTCACAATGATGTTTGTTTTTTTTGTTTTAAAAATTGTTCAAGAATTATGTTATGATGATATTTCATAACATAAAGCTTGAACAAGATTTCTTGTTTTAAGATGTATGTACACGGAAACGTGTGATGAGGAATTTTTGGATATATATAATAAGAAATTTTCAGAAGATAGAATAAGTATAATTTTATATCTAAAAAAGTATAGTAAGGTACTTCAGGAGAAAACATTATTTCATATAGAAATTTATAATAAAATTAAAAAGGAACTATAAAATTTGGGAGTTTTATTTCGACAATAATAAGAGGTATGTTCAAGAGGTCTAAAGGCCACCGAGCCTATGATTTGGTATGACCCTGTAGAGGTCTCCCTACTTTTGTTACATATGCTTTTATTTTAGCAGATACATAGGGCGTTAGTAAGGAGAACGTCCAGACGTAGTTTATGGCGACCTAAAAAGCGAACGGACCAACGAGAATTTTCAACAAAAGCAGCAGATTGACGAGTCGAAAGCACCTAAGCAGCATTAATTCAACATATTCTGATGTCGGTTCAGCAAAAGATACCTTTGGCAGAATTACTGAAGGACCCGAAAGTGGGACCACGGCCCATTACGATAGAAGAGTATAAGCGACGGATCAGAAAACCGGAAGCAATCAGAACCGAAGTAGTGATTAAGCAAAAAAAACCACGTAGAGGAACGGAGGCAGCTATTCGCGAGAGCATAGCTGAAGCTTATAGGATCTTACATGTAACGACTGGAGCACAGCGGGAAATATTTTTGCAAAAGATAAGATCGTTAAGGCAACAGAAGAAAGAAGTAAGGAGATATAAGAAAATGCTGAAGAATGAAAAGCGTTAGCAATATTATAAATAGATAAATATAAGTTAGATTAGAAAGAATTTTTTTTATTTTTGTAACAGACCAAAATATATATGGAGGAAGATAAATTACATTTTTTTATTTATTTTTAAATTTTGATGGATACATTGATTAGGGCTGAAAAATTGATTAAAGAGGTTTGTGTCATCGAGTCAATTTTAAAAGAAGACAAAACTGTAACACCGCATGTGTTAGAGAAATTCTCTGAAGATTTAGAAGGATTAAGGGATAAATTTGGGGATTTATCCAAGACTTTAATTCTCGAACTTGATAGTGCCGAATTTGATAAACTAAAGAAGCGGTTCACTACAAGCTTCAGATCGGTGAAGCAATTATTATCTGAATATTCGATAAAGTCTAGTGAAAGTGCAAAAATGTCTAGTTTCGATATTGTTGCTACTTACAAACTGATTCCTCAGTTTGAAGGCAAAAACACAGAGGTAGAAAATTTTCTAAACTTAGTTAAGTTTCTACACGATACTTTGAGGGACCAGGTGGAAAAATCGAAGTTAATAGACTTCATTTTTCAAACCAAGTTATCGGAAAAAGCAAAAATTTCACTAGCTGCGTATAAAAAACCCAACTCTTTGGAAGAGTTTACAACCTTATTTAAAACTGTTTTTAAAAGTCGTGTTTCAGCTTCAAAGATACATGCTGAATTATCGAATGTCAGACAAGCGAATTTGTCTGCAGACCAGTATGGTCACAAGATAGAAAGTTTAATTGCAAAACTCAACGCGGTTCAAATCGCAGAAAAGGGCGAAACGAACAGGGACATAATCTCAGACTTAAACAACCAGATAGGGTTGAACATTTTTAAGTCAGGGTTAAATGAGCCACTGAGAACAACGATAAACGCGTCGCGGCCATGTAGCTTAAAGGATGCTATTGAGTTGGCAAGAGAGATAGATGACCAAAACCAAGCCCAGGTATTGAATTATGGAACTAGGTTCCAGAAAAAGTATCAATTTAATAGGAATAATTTCCATCAAAGAGAAGTAGTAAATAGGAATTTTAATCCCAGAAGAGGATATAATAATTTTAATAATAATAATTTCAATAAAAATTATAATAATAATAATAATAATAAAGGAAGGTCTGATACTTACCGTAATAATAGTTACAATAATACAAGTGGTAATAAGAATAGAAATAGGAGAATTAATGTAGTTAGCTCGGGAAACGACGAGTTAGTCTCCGAAGAAGTGGTTTCGAGAGGCTCAGAGAGTCAAGAATAGTAGATTTTAATGATAATAAAGAACCACTAAAAATTTTTAATATAGGGAGTAGCACATCAAATTTTGTAATCACAAAGACTAACATAACGGGAAAAATGGTATCATTTTTGATTGATACGGGAGCGGATATTTCGCTCATTAAAGAAAATGTAATCAGCAGGGACATAGAGCTGATAGATGAACGGTGTAAGATTATTGGTGTAACGAAAGAGGAGTCACATACATTAGGGATGACGACAGTAAGAATAAATTTTGATGATGTAGAAGTGGTTCAGAAATTACATGTGGTGAACGAAGAATTTCCGATAGGCACGGACGGAATTCTTGGCAGAGATTTTTTGAAAAGGAACTTATGTATCATTGACTATGAGACATTTACATTGTCAATTTATGTGAACGGCAAAGAAATTTTTGTTCCAATGAAGACGAAGTTACCAGAGAATAATAGATTTGTGATACCAGCACGAACTCAGATAATTAAAGCTATGGACATGAGCGTTGCTGAGGATAGTGTGATACTTAACGAGGAGCTACAAGAGGGTGTATTTATTGCCAATTCCTTAGTTCCATCAAAAGGAATTGTGCATGTAAAAATTGTAAATACCTTAGATAGAGATGTAATAGTAGAAAAATTTTCACCTAAGATGACACCATTACGTGACTATTACGTAATCAACACTTTCAAGAAGAAAAACGTCATGAAGTCAGATAAAGAGGAAAGGTATAAGAGGTTATTGGAAGAACTAGAAATAGACAGCTTAGATGATGCAGCAAGAAATTCGATTTTGAAAATATGTGAGCAGTATGCAGATATTTTCCACTTAACGGGGGACAAGTTAACAACTAACAATTTCTACAAGCAGACAATTTCTACAGTAGATAAAAGTCCAGTTTATATAAAAAATTATAGACTACCGCAATCGCAAATAGAGGAAATTAACAAGCAAGTTGATGAATTAGTAAAAGATGGCATAGTGGAAGGCTCAACGAGTCCTTTTAATTCACCATTACTCATTGTGCCAAAACACAGTGATTCTTTGGAAAAGAAGTGGCGTTTGGTTGTTGATTTTCGGCAATTGAACAAAAAGATTATGGATGACAAATTCCCCTTAACAAGATTAGATGATATTTTGGATAATCTTGGTAGAGCAAAGTATTTTTCAACTTTAGATTTAACAAGCTCGTTTCACCAAATAGAACTGGAAAAAGAATCAAGACCATTGACAGCATTTTCAACAAATAAAGGACATTTTCAATTCAAAAGTTTACCTTTTGGTTTGAAAATATCAACTAATAGTTTTCAACGGATGTTATCGATAGCTCTAGCTGGTCTAGAAGCCGAGGCATTTCTTTATGTGGATGACATTATAATATTTGGATGCAGTATAAACCATCATAATGCGAACTTGATTAAGACTTTTGAAAGGCTGAGGAAGTACAATTTGAAGTTGAATCCAAAGAAATGTAATTTCCTGAAGACAGAGGTGACGTATCTAGGTCATCAGATAACGAGCGAAGGAATAAGGACAGATCCAAGGAAATTCGAAGTTATCAAGAATTATCCTGTTCCAACAGATGCAGACGGAACGAAGAGATTCACCGCATTCTGTAATTATTACAGAAGATTTATTCCAAATTTCGCAGAGATTGCAAAACCCCTGAATAGATTGAGTAAGAAGGATGTACCATTTGAGTGGACTGTAGAATGTGAAGAAGCATTTGTAACACTAAAAAACAAATTAATCAATCCACCCATTTTAAGATATCCTAATTTTGAAGAGAAGTTTATTATAACTACAGATGCATCAAATTTTGCACTTGGAGCTGTATTATCGCAGGGCGAGATAGGGAAAGATCTACCAATTTCGTATGCTAGTAGGTCATTGAACAAGCATGAGTTGAATAAGCCGATAATAGAGAAGGAGTTGTTAAGTATACACTGGGCTATAAATTTCTTTAGACCGTATGTCTATGGAAGAAAGTTTGTGGTAGTGACAGACCACAGACCACTGGTGAGTTTATTCACACATAAGAACCCATCATCAAAATTAACAAGAATCAGACTAGATCTATCTGATTATGACTTCGAGATAGTCTACAAACAAGGTAAAATTAATACGAATGCAGATGCATTGTCGAGAATAGAGATAAATTCGGACACGCTGAAGGCGATGATACCGACTTCCATTGTAAATGCCGTAAAGACGAGAGCTATGACAAGAAAGGAGGAGAAGATTGAGGATAAGACCACAGAGATGAAGACGGAGTGCACGCTGTATTCATGGAACTGTACCTCGATATCAGAAGTTAAAAATATGAGAAAATTGTCATTTGAAAATATAAACTCACGTGAGAAGATTTTAAAGAAATGTATGGATTACAAAGATAATAAACAAGGTTTCCAAATAAGAAAACTAAGTAAGAAAATGAAAGAAGGAATTTTAGTAATATACAGTGAAAATCCGCGCATCACCTTAGGGAATGTATTGGAGAAACTTATATTTGGAATGAAAAGTAAAAATATAGATTATCTAGCGCTAGAGATAAACGATAATATATTCAAACACTTAGGTGTCACTGAATTCAAGGAAGAATTTAATAAACTGCAGTATAAATTAAATAATATAGATAAAAAGGAAACAGATTTAAAGATAGTATTATATGAAGCTCCACAAAGGATTATGGATAAAGGCAAAATGGAAGAGTTGATAGAGATTTACCATAACACACCACATACAGGCGGGCACTCAGGTGTCAAAAGAACCATGAATAAATTGAAACAGAAATATGTTTGGAAGGATATGAGCAAGATGATAAAAAGTTATGTTAGAAATTGTGAATTATGTGCCAAGAATAAACAGATAAGGAATACAAAAGAAGAATTAACCATAACAGACACACCTACGTCGAGTTTCGAGACAATTTCGATGGACACTGTCGGTCCATTGCGATTAACGGGTAGCAATAGGTATATTTTGACTATTCAATGTGATTTGACGAAATATGTTGAAGCAATACCTATCGAGAACAAAGAGGCGAAAACCATAGCCAAAGCGTTAACAGAGAAATTTATTTTAAAGTACGGGAATTTTAAGACTTTAAAAACAGACTTGGGTACAGAATTTGTAAACGAAATAATGAAAAATGTATGTACATTCTTTAAAATATCCTATGTAACTTCGACACCGTATCATCATGAGACACTTGGTTCTATCGAAAGAAACCATCGAGTGTTGAATGAATACTTGTTGTCGTTCACAAATGATTACAACTGGGAAGAATGGATTCCATATTTTGTGTTTTGTTATAATATAACCCCACATTCTGATACTGGTTATAGTCCATATGAGTTAGTTTTTGGGAAGTTAATAACTCTCCCATCAGATCAAAGATTTGTAAATAATGCGCCAATCTATAATTTTGATCAGTACGCTGATGAACTGAGATTTCGCTTGCAGCAAGCTCATAATAGAGCAAGAGATTTACTAATTGCGGCAAAGGTTAATAGAAAGAACACGTACGATAGAGTCATAAATCCGTTAGATATTAGCATAGGTGATGAAGTCTGGTTAAAACAAGGAGAGAGGAAGAAATTGGATCCACCATTTAGTGGACCATATGAAGTTTTAGAGATTAAGGATTGCAATGTAAAAATTAAGATAGGCAATATAGAAAAATTTATTCATAAGAACAGATTAAAAAAGAAATGTAAGGTAGATTAGGCTCATAGTAGAATTAAGCTGATGATATTATAAAATTTTCTCAGATTAAATACATAAAATAATAAAACATAAGATAAGAAATAGTGCTTGTTATACTGATAAATAATCTCAAATATTATAAATTGTGATGTAGCATAATATGTATATAGATAAGTCAAAATTTTGTAAATTTGTAAATGTTATTGATTAATTTTTTCCAAAAGTTTAAGTAAAAAGAGAGTAAAACAAACTTTCTGATAGTTTGTTTCACTTCTAAAGGTCCCGGATGTAATGGTATCTGAGGAACCATTTACTCTTATATCCATTTTCCTAAGTCAAACCTTTGTACAAGATAATGTGAAGATTTTCAACCCTTTTTTAAAAATCATATAAGTCAAAGTCGAACGCATAAATGTTTAATCAAAAATGAATTACAAATTAAGTCCAAGTACGTATATTTTTGACATAGTTATGAAGGTTGAATATTTTCATATTTTCTTTAATTATGTAATAATCATAATAAATTATGAACAGATTGCAAATTAAATAAATATGTAAAATTATGTTTATAGGTTTATTTACCTATCGTGGAATTTAAATTGTGAAAATAAAAGTTGTAACTGCTGATTTACGGAAATATTGTTTTTTTGTTTTGTTTACTTACTTTAACTAAAAAATAAATTTTTTGAAGTAAACAAACAAAAAAGCAAACAATTTTTGTTTTCACAATGATGTTTGTTTTTTTTGTTTTAAAAATTGTTCAAGAATTATGTTATGATGATATTTCATAACATAAAGCTTGAACAAGATTTCTTGTTTTAAGATGTATGTACACGGAAACGTGTGATGAGGAATTTTTGGATATATATAATAAGAAATTTTCAGAAGATAGAATAAGTATAATTTTATATCTAAAAAAGTATAGTAAGGTACTTCAGGAGAAAACATTATTTCATATAGAAATTTATAATAAAATTAAAAAGGAACTATAAAATTTGGGAGTTTTATTTCGACAATAATAAGAGGTATGTTCAAGAGGTCTAAAGGCCACCGAGCCTATGATTTGGTATGACCCTGTAGAGGTCTCCCTACTTTTGTTACATATGCTTTTATTTTAGCAGATACATAGGGCGTTAGTAAGGAGAACGTCCAGACGTAGTTTAACATCACTGTTTACTGGATTCTTGGATAGCACGCAAGGACTGATTGCAGGAGCTGTAAGGATGAGGATCAGGAGGAACCAGAGTTTCATCTTTTTTGCACGTGTCCAGTATTCGCCCAATTTACGCCAAACTCATTTTGGAACGCACACATTTACTAGGTAACCAATGCAAAATGCAATTGATAAAAAGGAGCGAAGCAAGCAATTTTCCCAATTTTCCCATTGAAAGTCTATGGGAACCGTTTTTCGGTATGTCTAATTTTCAATATTTTTTTTTGCAAACCATCTATGGCTAGATGTCGTTTTACATGAAAATTTCATTTTGATATCTTTAATAGTTTGGGAGGAGTATGCGGACAATCGAAAATCCGAATCGGGGAAAAATGGAGTTTCGCTACGCTTCACTCCAAAAACTCTCACCGACCTGGATAATTATAAAATCACGCAAATACTTAGCTTCATTAGAAGCTCCAAATGGTTCGAGTAGGGGAACGAGATTCTTTTGTATCACAACCAGTGGCGTAGCTAGCATGGGTGGCACCCGGGGCGGATATTGTGGTGTCACCCCAAAAATAAAAACTGTCAATAATAATAAAAAGCCGATAAACGTAAGTTATAATTTTTTTTAATTAATACGAATGAGCATTATAATTATAAGCCCGCAAGTAATTTTTAACTAATTTTAATTTGCTGAAACTCCTCTCACACGAAGCCACTAATACGCAAATAGTCATAAATAACTTTAGTGCGACCGTAAGATTCGGAAGAAACTCTAAAAAATCCCATTCTACGATGAATTTCAAAAAGTCTAGGTACACCCAGCTAGAAACTGTAACATTGGCCGCTTTTAAATGCCTCCTCACCCTTTGTATCTCTATGAGAAGTTCTGTTGCCAATACCGCATCATAAAAACCAGTAAATTTTGATACCGATAATTTTAACTCTTCACTGTTCGCCAAAAGCTAAGTGTTTGTCTGCACAACCTCGAACAATGAAGCTAAATCTTGAACTGACTTCAGTCTAGTTCGGAGTTCAACACTGAATCGGTCAAGACATTCCAACATGTTCTTTTTAAGTTGAGCTCTCAGTGTCAGTCCAACATAAGGTGCAAACTCACCACCCGTTCGTTTTTTGCGTTTTTATGACCAATTCGGCTTTCCATTGGAATGTCATAGTCCTCCGATTTTTTCGCAGCAAGATCTATTGCCTCTTCTACAATGAGACTTTGTTATGAATTGACTCTATTTTTGTAGCTAATTGATCAATATTTAAGCCCGTGCTTTGCAATCCAATCTGAGCACAGATGTTATTTCTCTTAGAATATCATTCCAAAACAAAAGATAGCAAAGGAACGAAAAATCACATGCTGCATTAATAAGGTTCTGTGCAGCGCCTCTAGTGTCTACATTTTCTTGTTGTACACTTAACTTCTCAATTTCAGCCACAATCCCATCAAAATTTTCGGCCAATACTTTTACTGCAGCATAATGAGCACTCTAATGCGCTGTTAAGAGTATTTTAACAGTTGCTTTGTTGTGTTTAGCAAGTACTTCCCAGCGGCTAGTCGAAGCAGAAAAACATGTAAAAATGGCTTCCACTGACGAGTGTTGGCCGTATAAATTAATTGAATGATCTTTGCAGCCCACAAAAATTGCTTTGTTAGTTTTTGCTTTAATAATAGCTTGCACTTCTCCATGTATACTACTCATAACAGCTGCATTATCATAACCTTTGGGAGTGACAATTCATAACATCTATACCATCATTTTCAAGATTTTTACACTGAAAAAAACATGTCCTATTTCCAATCGAAATGCAGTTGTCTCAACCTCACCGTACGGGCAGATATGGCGAATCGAAATACGAGATTGATTCAACAACCGTACAATGATAAGCCGATGCAGTTGAGACAATCACATGAAATATTTATGTGAAAATAAAATATAGTTCAATTAATCTCAAATACTTAAATTTTAAAATGAAAAATTCATGATATAAGGCCAAAGAAATATGTTTTCATGGAAATAGTTATTAACTTTATTCAACTACTTTATAATGCAGACCCTGTTACGGAGCCACGTTATTAGTCTTTGGACCTTTGGTACTAATATGTTATGCTGGAAATTTTCCTAGCACGCCGGATATCTATTTATCCCCCCCGGTACAAACCCTTGAGATTGGGAATCTCTTATTTTGTTTAATTTATCTTGACATTCCAATATTTAATATTTAAATTAAAATTAATGTACATATTAATAATAAATACCTTAAGTTATAACCGTTGACTGATGTCATCAACACTCTGTTGCTCCAAGCTATTTGTTTGACTTTCCAATATCCCTTGACTAGCGTTGGACCTTTTAACTTCCCATTTATATATCTGCCTTTGAATCCATGCGGATTTAACAACCGGAAAAACCATCAAACAAACGATTGTCTCTAACTGTGGTAATAGCTTCGATCACTGTTATCCTTGCTATTCATACTTTCGATAACATCAGTGGATACTTTATCTTCATGTACTGCCACATTTTATAAAGCAGATTTCAGGAATTCTTAATTTATTTTGATGATGTTATAAGTAAACAATCATTAATAATTTATCACTTGTATTTACTAAATCAATAACTTTTTTTTTGCTTATTTATCAAACAAAATAGATATCCAAATCACACACTAATGAAAAACAGTGTTAACTTTTTTTTTGTATAAATTAAAAAAATTTCTTTTTAAAATCAAAATCAAATGTAATTAGTATTTATTTTTGATAAGTTTTAGGTAATGTTTAATAACAAAACTGAATTGAACCTTTTCTTTTGAAAAGCCAAGAATGGAATGAATAATAATTTTTTCCAAATTAAAAATTGCAAAAAATGTGTTTTGCTTTTGACCTTTTCTAATCAATCGTGTAATATATCGAAATTCAGCAAATGATTAACAACGACGTCTGTTCATTAGCATTGGAAATAAAAATTTAGTACGTTCGTTTGCTTTTTATAGTATATTCAAAATTTAACTAGCAGTTAAGTTTTAGAAAATTTTAAAATTATTATTAAAGTAAAAATGAACGGAAACTAATGAAATGCATTTTTATTGAATTGAAAACGAAGATGAATTTGGTTTTATTATTGTTTCGCGATTATTGCGATCGTTACACCATGAATTCAAGGTAGAAATCAAGATTTTTACTCTTGAAATCACAAAAACGTCGCCATCCCCTCCATGACAGAAAACACCAAAGCACTATTAAACTTAAACTAATAATAGAAATTCTAATAACTAATAAAAAAAATTATAATAACTAAGTAATATTAAATATAACACCTATTTAAATTCTAAAAACCGAGAATTAAATTTATAACTATAATAACTAATGATTAAGAATATATGTTTAATTTATGACGACTAATGATTCTAACACTAAATTTAATTTTATAAAAAAAATATATTGAAAAACTTAGGCTTGGTATATAGGAAACAGACGCTAGAGATTTCGATGGTAAAACCCGCAAAATCATGACTCGCAATCACCAACAATAGTAAAACCAATTCTCAACAAAAAAAAAAATGGAGCCAGTACGACTGAAATGTAAAAAGGATGAAAGCACAAAAACGAAAAAAAACAACGAACGCCCAATTCGCAAACATACAAGATTTTCTTGTAAAAACAAACTTTATAAAGGAACAAAAAGCACCACCGTCGTAGCCAATCTTTGCTGAATCTTTCACAAAAATTCCTAAAACATTATATATGTAAAAGTATAATTTATTTATTTAATTTCAGATATACTGAAATAATTATATATACCTAAAATTAGTTATTGACGATAGCACCCCTAAAATATATTTATTTATTTTTTAAAAAAAATTGAAAAAATGAAAATTATTCAGAAAGGATGTTTATTTATTGGATGCACCGTCCTAACTTTGAAATATTGATTTATTTTTTAAAAAAAATAAAAATATTTATTTATATCTTGATGTCTTGCTTATTAAGAAAATTTATTTATTTAGCTACCTAAAATTATTTAGATTCTAAAAAAAATTATTTATTTACCTAAAATTATTTAATTACGAAAATTTACTTTATTTAATAAAAAATTTTATTTATTTAATTCTTGAAAAATTTGTTTGATTTATTTTATTTTTATTTTTATTTAATGATTAGATAAGAGATTCCCAAAGTCAAGATTCGTCTGGAGACAATTTAAAAAGTAAGTATGGTTACAATATCCATTTCATTTAAACTTGAAATATCGCGTTCGCGAGCCCACTCCAACAATGCATGTGAGAACTGACTAGAAAAGCCCCTAACGACCAGATTCTACAGAACAGATTCTCCCCAACCTAATAAAACAATCACAACTGTCACGATTAGACACTAGGTCCATTTCTACTGACCCAGTTGTGCTTGTTTAACCTACAAATAAATTACAACTAAACCTAATGCGAAAGTTGTAGAACGCTCCCGAGCACCAGACTTCAAATCCTAAACTCTATGAAAAAATTGATCTATTGTAAAAGCTAAGTGGAAAAATGGAAAAATATGAATTTGTATGAGGTGAAGCCTCTGATCCTGAAAGCAAAAGTACAATTGGTTCTTCTCTTCATTACACCGAAGAAGCCTCTGAGCAAAGAATGGTACTACTGGTTTGCACCTAAGTACAAACACAGCACCACCACTCCTCGTCCCTGAGGACTTCCTCGCCGAATGAAGAGAAGAAACCAATGTTCTTCGATCGCATAACCCCGGTGGTCATAGGCGATCTAAGAACGACATCAATGTTAAAGAGTGAAGCTCTATGGATGGCTTTTTAGGCCTACCGCTGAGAGAAGTGAATCAATAAACCTAAATAATATATAACCTATCCATAATCTAAATAATTTCCCATTTAAAAATGCCAAATCGAAACATGAAATACATAATATGTGTCAACAAAGTTTTACACGAAATTAATTAAATCTAATCTTCAGACTAGATAATAAATTGGTAATTTATATTATAAAAAAATTACGATTATTTTAAATTCAAACCAAGCTTACTAATTTCCAAGTTATTAACTCTAATATATTTGTTTAGGTCAAATTTTTCCGCTTTACTTATTGTATTCAAAACAAACAACAAAAATAAATGTTAGCTAAAAATAATTATTTCTATATTTATCTTATTTTTTAGATTAATCGCAATAAAAAATAATTTTAAAAATGGTAACTAAACACTTACTAAATCTAACCATAATCAAAAAAAACATACAATTAATTTCATATATAAATTAATTGCATCATCCAAAAATATGTACAATATATAAACAATTATATGTACAATATGTATGTGGTAGCATAAAAAAATTTCAAAAAAAAACTGCTTCCCCAAAACGGTTTTCTTTTTTCCAAATAAAAAACAATTAGTATTACTAAAAGTAGATGACAGCACAAAAAACAATCTCCAAAAAAATTGCTATCCCAAAACGGTTTTTTTTTTCAAAATTAAAAAAATATCAAAATTCAAAATATATAATTTCCTAATCAAAACCAAAACGAAACCAATAACTGGTTTATTTCAAGATAAACAAAAAGCTGATTGACAACCATGGCCCAAACCGGTTGCCACCACCCTATTACCAAAAAAAAAACCACAACTGGTTTATCCTAAAACTTACAAAGAGAAACGCGAAATTCTTTAAATTTTTGAAAATATAAATTTAGAGTACTTACGATAAATATACACATGAACACACCTTAGTAACTAAACCTTTATTTTTCCCTCTAGCTTTTTAACAAAATTTAGCCAAATAAACCAACGCGAAAATAAACTATATAAGGATATTAATTAATCTAAATTGAAATGATCAATTAATATATAAATATATAAAAATGTTCCACAAAAACAAGTTTTTTTTTTCAAACAAAAAAACCGGCTTGCCAACGCCCAAACTGGAAAATATTTATATATATATCTAAAAAAACTAACGGGTCCCTTTTTGTTCGGCGCTACGTTGTAGTAATTATTGTTGTCCCTGTTTCGGCGCCACGTTATAATGCAGACCCTGTTACGGAGCCACGTTATTAGTCTTTGGACCTTTGGTACTAATATGTTATGCTGGAAATTTTCCTAGCACGCCGGATATCTATTTATCCCCCCCGGTACAAACCCTTGAGATTGGGAATCTCTTATTTTGTTTAATTTATCTTGACATTCCAATATTTAATATTTAAATTAAAATTAATGTACATATTAATAATAAATACCTTAAGTTATAACCGTTGACTGATGTCATCAACACTCTGTTGCTCCAAGCTATTTGTTTGACTTTCCAATATCCCTTGACTAGCGTTGGACCTTTTAACTTCCCATTTATATATCTGCCTTTGAATCCATGCGGATTTAACAACCGGAAAAACCATCAAACAAACGATTGTCTCTAACTGTGGTAATAGCTTCGATCACTGTTATCCTTGCTATTCATACTTTCGATAACATCAGTGGATACTTTATCTTCATGTACTGCCACATTTTATAAAGCAGATTTCAGGAATTCTTAATTTATTTTGATGATGTTATAAGTAAACAATCATTAATAATTTATCACTTGTATTTACTAAATCAATAACTTTTTTTTGCTTATTTATCAAACAAAATAGATATCCAAATCACACACTAATGAAAAACAGTGTTAACTTTTTTTTTGTATAAATTAAAAAAATTTCTTTTTAAAATCAAAATCAAATGTAATTAGTATTTATTTTTGATAAGTTTTAGGTAATGTTTAATAACAAAACTGAATTGAACCTTTTCTTTTGAAAAGCCAAGAATGGAATGAATAATAATTTTTTCCAAATTAAAAATTGCAAAAAATGTGTTTTGCTTTTGACCTTTTCTAATCAATCGTGTAATATATCGAAATTCAGCAAATGATTAACAACGACGTCTGTTCATTAGCATTGGAAATAAAAATTTAGTACGTTCGTTTGCTTTTTATAGTATATTCAAAATTTAACTAGCAGTTAAGTTTTAGAAAATTTTAAAATTATTATTAAAGTAAAAATGAACGGAAACTAATGAAATGCATTTTTATTGAATTGAAAACGAAGATGAATTTGGTTTTATTATTGTTTCGCGATTATTGCGATCGTTACAACTTTTATATTGGATAGCACTTTATATTTTAATTACACCTCATTCTGTTATCAGGAAAATGTTACTGAGTACTGAGTAGTTGTCCCAATCACGGTGAAATTGTTTGTAAATATCTTTTCTTTGCATGAATAATAAAGTGCCATCTTCGAGATGAGGTTATCATTACTTCAATTTTTTTTTCAGTGTAAGAATTTCATCGCTTAAATCAGCGGCTTTTTTCCATGTAAAAGAAAAAATCCAACGAATACTTCCTTGATTTCCACTTTACTACCATCAATTTTCACATAACGTATCACTTCTGACATTTGATCAATATGTGAAATGTCAGGTGTGCTATCAAACATAATTCCAAAATATTTAACCGATTTAATTTCGTTGACAAGCTTAAACTTTACGTGGATCGCTAAAACATTTATGAACTCATTTTGTATATCTGGTGACAAATATGATACTTTTGGTGATTTACCATGCTCCAAATTCAAAATGTGTTCTTTTAACACTACATCATACTTTGACAATAGTTTGGTTAGTTCTAAGAAATTGCCTTTATTTGAAGAACTTTGTCCTTCATCATGTCCATGAAATGCTGGGTTTTGTTTAGATAAAAACAAAGTTATATCCAATAATCTTGATAAAAGATGTTTCCACTTCTGTTTTTTATTATATATTAATTGCAAGGCTTCGTCTCGTATCGTTTTATGAATTTTTAACCTCATTTCCAAAGTTTTCCACTTTTCAAAATTCTCCAGATGTTCATTTGAAGTTTCATGGTCGGCCACTTTGGGATTTAGTTTCCACCGCTTCTGATATCCAGTAGTAAATGTTGATTTTGTATTATTATTATTGGTGACAGCAAATACACGACAACAGAAGCAATACAGGAAGCAAGTTATTATTTACAGGAGAATAAACAATCCATGGCCGTAGAATTTTTTCACCATTATTCATCATTTTATAAAACTGTTCTTTAGAAAGATGGCGAACATCACCTTTTATGTCTAACCCGTGTCTAGATACAGTAACAAACGACCCTTCTCTATTTTGAAAATGTTCACTTTCTTTTTTTATGATTTCAATGCGAACATTACCAGAGACGAGTATATTCCAATGTGATACATCTCTTAAGTCAGCGGTTTCCAAACTTTCCGATACTGCGACCCACATAAGAAAAAAAGAAAAATTGGCGGCCCCCTTATTAGATAAAACAATAAAATAATATAAGCACATTTTCAAGTTTTAAAACGTAATGTATTCATAGAATAAAACGAAACAAAAATTAGTAAAAATTTAGTATATGTATATTATTGAAAAAATTTAATGTAATGGATGAGCTTGTTTGTTAGCACAAAGTTTCTCAAATCGTGGTGTTATTGTTGAAATAGCCACCCGAAGTTCTTTTTCCACTACTAAACGATTTCGATATTTCGATTTCATGGCTGCTAAAGCAGAAAATCCAGTTTCGCATAGATATGATGTTACGAATGGTAACAGCACTATTATAGCTCTGTCCGACAAAGTAGTATAATCTTATTTCCGTTCCACCCAAAACTGAATTAAAGTTTTACTATCAAATTCCTGTTGCAATGAAGTATCGCAAGATATTTCAATCAATATGTAAAATCAATATCTTTGTAAAATCAATATCGTTGAAATAATCATTGAAAATCAAACTTACTCAAATTTGCTTTGATGATCTACTCTACCTCAAACAAGCTGTGTAGTTGAAAAGCAGTTTATTATGCGATTTTATTTAAATCAGTTATAATTTTGTTTTGGTATTTTTAATAATAAGGTCCATTTTATTATTAAAAATACCAAAACAAAATTATAACTGATTTAAATAAAATCGCATAATAAACTGCTTTTCAACTACACAGTCAGATCTAAATATCAGCCCAAAATAAAAAATTTTGCCAATAATAAAATTCTGTCGTTTCTTTTGAAAAATTTTTAAACTTTTGGCGTTCCATTGGTGATCTACCCAAAAACTGCTTTTAGCAGCTATTTTGTTCCAAAAGAACGCATGTAATGTGAAAAATGTTTGAGTAAACTTTGCAAATGTTCTATAAAAAGATTTTTGTTTGCTTTATTATTGTTTCTGGTACTGGCGTCATATAAAATTGGAAACATGTCATATAAATTGGATATCCCTTGCTCCAATTTTTTAATGAATGCCGTGACTATGTCTTTTTGAATCAGAGAATGCATTTGTCGACCTTGCATTGATTTATTTAAATCGCTTAGTTTTTAAAAAATTTCAACTAAATAAATAAGTTTAAGAATAAAGTTATCGTTGCGAAAGAAAGATCTCATCTTTGTGATTTTCAGCAAGAAAGATCGCAATTTCGTCTTTAAGTTTGAAGATTTGAGAAACCTTATGCTAACAAACAAGCTCATCCATCACATTAAATTTTTTCAATAAATACACATATACTAAATTTTTACTAATTTTTGTTTGAATAAATTTTGAACGAGATAGCCAAAGTACTTCACAATAGCACAAGAGTGACGTATATTCAGCTCCCATATCTTCACACAACTTTCCAAATAATCTCGCTTTCAAAGGACTGTTTTTGGGGATATTACTTTTTCTTAGGCCCCAAGAATTTTTCTTTTATTTGATAGAGAATCACTCACTGAAGCGAATAAAACCAAAACGAGTTGTATCGGAGCCCCAGGGACGAAGATACAGGCCTTTGAAAAAAGCAAAATCCATACAAAATTGCACTGGTTTTGACAAAAATTTTTTATTTTTTACTTAGTTTTGCTTTATTTCCTATGTGCTTATAAGATAAACGATCAAAACTGTCCCTTTTACAAAATTTTCTTAATTTAGGATAAAAATAATAAAAAAAAATCCACTCGCGCCTAAGTTAAAGTAATCTTGCCTGAAATGGTCATAACATGGGCCCCTAAGGTTATAATTATTTTTTTTTAAGTTATTCATGTTGATTCTTTAAAATTATATATCAAAAATAACATTAAACGTCATTTGGATTGCAACATTCGGTAAAAAAAGTGTACTTTTATACGATATTTTTTTTTCAAAGGCCTATATCTTGGTCCCCAGGACTGATTTTCAAAAATTTTTTTTTGTAATTTGCTTATAAAAGTGCCCTAAAATAAAAAAAAAATTGGCCGGGGCCTAAGATAAAGTAATCTTGCCCTGGTTTTGATATAGTCTACAACTTTTGTAACAATATGAAATATGTTTATTATTTATTATTATTATTAAATTAAATTAAAAACTTCACGACCCCCTTGAGGTTATTACGCGACCCCCCTGTGGGTCGCGACCCACAGTTTGGAAACCGCTGTCTTAAGTCCTGAAGTGATTCACCCATGCAAATACTGTCTTCGATAGTAGAAGCATTAGCGGCATTATCACTGTCATTTTCATTATTCCTTTCTAATTCGTCATCATAGGTTATCATTATTAATTCTGTATTGTTGCTGTTACTTTCCGAAGATGAGCCAATATTCTCTGAAACATTTGTTGCATCAACGTGATAATCAGTTTTTTTGATGAACCTTGGATATCATCGGGTTTTGTAACATATTTATAGATTTGGTCTTTCTCTGCTGGAACCACCCTTTTCTTTTAAATTCTTCCTTTCTCCTTAAAGGAGATGAACAGGCATATTTATTTTTTGGGATATTTGCTAAACGAAATCTAAAAAAATATTTTTAATTATAGTATAGGTATCAGCAAAGCATTAATTCTAAATATATTTGTAGGATACATAATAGGTACATAGTTCATAATAAGTACACTGTGTTAACGACTAAATACACCGCCAAGAAAATTAATTTATTTAAATTTCCTTGTAACAACTTATATTAAATAATATTTGATAAAATGGAATATACAAATCATAGTCTAATATTATAAGGAACTATTTAAAAAAATATAAGTATGAAATCCTAAAAGATACTTTATATAAAGCATTGAAACCAAAATTAAATATCCAATTAGAATCATGCTCAATAATTTACAAAATCAAATGTGATTTTTGTGAAAAATTTTACATCGGGAAAACCGGAAAATGTTTAAAAGACTGATTTAAGGAATACCTTCCTAAGAAGAAAAATAAACAAAATTTAAAGTCTATTTTTGCAAACCATTTACATAGTTAATAACAATAGCTAAACCACTTTTTAAAAAAAATTGAAGGCTTTACATTTATGTAGCCAAGGATCTTTAAAAGAATCACTTGATGAGTTTGAAATTTCCAAGGGATTTAAAACCCAACAAAATGTAATTTTAAATGATAAACTTTCATTTATTTCAAATATATAAATATATAAAACTGAAAACCAACAGTATGAGTATGTATCAACCTACGAAAATTTGCAAAACTGCAGTAATTGCATAAGGTGCCACATTATCGACGTAAACCACTTTCCCTATACATTATTCAGCATATGTGTTTTCAGACCTGATCATTAAATAATCATGCTTGCATACTAAATAATATATCGTAAAAAACGATCAAGTATGGTATCTATAGGAATGGTATCTATGGTACCTATGGTATCTATAGGAATATTCAAAGCTATTGAGTAATTGTGGTGATGGGATTCAATGCTCAACATGTTGATTCGATTAATATTGTTAAAATTTTATTTCACGTAATAACTCAAAAATTTTAAAAAGTAGAATAGATTCTTTTTGAACCAATAACACATTTATAGGACACATTTATAGGACACATTTATAAGTTACCACAATTTATAAATTAAAATTATATGGATAACCTGGTTAAAATGGTTTCTAAGTGATTTATCGTTGAAAACATTGTGATGGTTTGTTTAAGTTTTTTACGTTCGGGTGTCACCCCAAAACGGCTTCGAAGTGATTTATCGTTGAAAACATTGTGATGGTTTGTTTAAGTTGTTTACGTTCGGGTGTCACCCCAAAACGGTTTCAAAGTGATTTATCGTTGAAAACATTGTGATGGTTTGTTTAAGTTTTTTACGTTTGGGTGTCACCCCAAAACGGTTTCGAAGTGATTTATCATTGAAAACATTGTGATGGTTTGTTTAAGTTTTTTACGTTCGGGTGTCACCCCAAAACGGTTTCGAAGTGATTTATCATTGAAAACATTGTGATGGTTTGTTTAAGTTGTTTACGTTCGGGTGTCACCCCAAAACGATTTCGAAGTGATTTATCGTTGAAAACATTGTGATGGTTTGTTTAAGTTTTTTACGTTCGGGTGTCACCCCAAAACGGGTGACACCCGGGGCGGACCGCCCCCCTCGCCCCCGCCCCTAGCTACGCCTCTGATCACAACCGACGTATTTTGGTCTTAGTATGTCGTGCTGGTGTTGTGTTTTGGTGACTGCAACCTAACCTAACAAAAAATATACATGATAGTAAGCTTGAAAATTAACCTCAAATTGACACATCCGCTTTGTATTAAAAGAAATAAATAGAAACGGAAAATTTATTAATTATTTTACTCAGCAATATTATGGGGCCAGGCCCACCCTAGAACAATTTCCTAGTTACGTCAATGACCTGAAGCAACATTTTTGGTGTGATTTTTGATCAATGTATATAAATGTATATAAATGTGATTGTAATTTACTATTGACATTTACGATTAAAAATTTATTTGTTATGCTTCATAAATAATCTGCTTATTTTGTGTATACTTCAGTGTCAAGTTCTTTAGAAAGATTATTTAATTCTGACTGATATTTATTTGAAGTATGATAATACAAATAAAGTTTATTGAGAAAAATCTAAAGTTGTTTACTTCATTGACATTTTTGATAACATCACCAAGAGTTAACTGAATACGATGAGCTAAACAATGACGATTGCTAATATCTGGAAAATGTTCAAAATTTCTTGCAGAAACTCCAGCTTTTATTCTAACATTGCACTGGGCAATATGGCTCCATTGAAGGGGCGAAGCCAATAAATTTAAAAAAAAACATTACTCTAGCCCCCGTCCGAGCAAAATCCAATAAGGTTTTCATATAAATATTTTTCAAAGCCTTGTTTTTTGAGAACTGATATTAAGCTATTAAAAATTATTTCTGATGTTGCTCCCTATAATTCGACAAGTAAAGATCAATAAAAAGTTATAAACTCATCGCAGTCTTGAATTTCAGATTTCAAATAAACTATCAAAATGCTTTTGGGTGAAATAGTTAAAGATTCATCAATGATAATTGAACATTTACAACCTATATTTAACAGTTTTCCAAAAATGCTCTTCATTTTTCTGTAGAGATAAGCCTTCGGACCTCCTCCCCCCCTACGGACCCTCCGATATACCCCCTAGTACAGTATATTAATTATTACTATAGGTAAAGAGGATGGAAAATGAAAGTACAGCTGACAAATATATCTTGCCCATTACAAGTTATTTTATCTAGAAACATGTTTTTTGTGTTTTCACTTACTTTCTTGGAAATTCGATTGTATGATAATACGTTTACGTTTAAAGAATATAAGTTTTGAATATATGTAGTACCATACACATCGTACATATCTATACTTTTATCGTAAAATAAAGCGATCATGATAGCATCGTAGCAATATGAATAAATCTTGAAGATCACGATCACAAAATAAAAAAGAAACTATCTGGAACGGCCAGGATATTTACGGAAATCCAGCTTGTTGAAAAATTACAATTCTTTAATATAAACTCTCAAAAATAAATAATGATAATAAACGGAAAACTAAATGTTGTAGACCCTTTTGTTTTTTTACGTATAAAATAGGTATAAAAATAGTACATTATGAAGCTAGGACGTAAAGCTAAAGATTTTGGACGGATGTGGAGTTTGCAAATCGAGGCGCTAGCCGAGATTTGCACCCACATTAAGTCCAAAATAGCTTACGTCCGTGCATCATATACTATTTTTTATTCGCCGCAAGCAAAATATTTTAAGAAAATTTGTTTATTCTAAATTAAAATTATAAATTTTCATAAATTTTAAAATAAAAATATGTGGAACAAGTAACCTTTGAAAAAATATTTATAATTTTTTCCAAATTCTATGACAACAAATGATAACAACTATTTTAATTGGAGAATGAAATTTTGAATTTGCGGGTTGCTTTGATAAAAAAATTTATTTTTCATAGAATTTAAACAAATACAAATGCTTTTTACTTTTTTGGACGTAGCTATGACGACAAAATAAATAGTTGAAAAGTGATACTTTAAAGCCGCAAATCACAGTAATAAAGTAACGCTTTAATATATAGGCGAATAAAAACTCTTTTAAATGTTGAAGTTAATAATTCTATCTGATATAAGAAAATCCGAATAAAGATAAATAAATAAATGAAATGAAACATGAAATTATTACCAGAAAATGAATAATATTTATTTTATCATCATTGAATATGACAGCTTCTACATCTAAGTTCAAAATGAAACGAAATTATTTTTTCTTCCTTACGAGTATAAACTAATTAATATTAATTTACTAAAAAATATTACTCGTTTAACTATATTATCATTAATTTTATTCGTTTAGATCTAAGCGAAAATAATTTAATTAAATAAATAAATAATGCAACAGAAAAAACTAGCGTCATTATAAAAATTTTCATTTAAATATTTTTAATTTTAAATAATTTCTTGTTTATTTTTTCGTTACACAAATTTTCACTTAAATTAATCCCCTTTTCCTTTGTTCAAATATGAAAATTTCCATTTTAACGAATATATTTTGAAAAAAAAAATCGTGGACAATTTTTCATTGTTTTAATTTAAATTTCACATAAATTTTAATTTTTGTTTAAATTTTAGCTAGATGTTAAACATATTTTCTTTCATATATTTAGACAAATTTTTTGAATGACTTGTGGATTAGAATGTTTTATATACGACAGATAAGATATATATAAAGAAAACTCTTCAAGATTAATTTGTTTGTTATTGTTAGAATTATTATTAATACGATAGACTTAATAAGCTTAAATTAGGGTACATAATTAAAACTGTTGGTATAGCTTAGGTGAATGTATTATAATAACAAAACAACAACAACGAGAATTGTAATTTAGACAACAATGATAAAAATTATTTAAATTTTCTTTGCGTATCAACTCTAGAACTATGGAGAAAGGCAGAAAAAGATCAAATGGACTTTATGACAAAGGTGTACGCTCAGTTTGGAATTTGGATAGCAACAATCAATATTTTCACTTTAATCACATTATAAAAATTCTTCCTCATCCTCCTTAAAACGCCAACTATAATAAATAAGTAACGAGATGTCATGGAAAAAGCAATAAAATAACTGTTCGGATAAGTATTTGTTACATAAAAAAGTGTTTTTCATTTATTATTTGTATAAACGAATTTTATCATAGTTGCTTCAAGATTGTCACTGCATCTTATTATTACCTTCTTTGTCATAATATTGCTACTATAAAAGATATATTTCTAATATAAAAGATACAAATGTTTGCTAGTTACGACAATTTTCTATTAATATTATAATAGGAAAGAAAATATATGCATCGAGAAAACAAGATAGACAAAGGAAAAGTACAAAACATACACTCACATGTCATGAAAGAAATGTAAATCATTTTTTCACTATAAATCTACACTCATGTATACATACATGTTTTATATACATTTTATAGAAATATGAAAATTAAAAGTTTATGTTTGTTTGTGAAAAAGTGCAATATATGAATGATACAATGCAATATACAATGAATGAAGAGAAAATAAAATTTATGTTTTTATTTGTCAAGTTGTTTATGTATCAGTTAGCTTTAAACTGAACTCATGAATAATAACTTTTCCACCTTTAATGTAAATTGATCAATCAGGAAATTTTTGTCAAGATAAATAAATAAAACATTTGAATTATTCAATTATATTATAAGATACAATAAAACCTAGATAGATAAATAGATCTGAGATTTACAACAGATGGATTGATTATATAAATTATAAACCAAAGAGTTTTCTTACCTTAAAGCAATATAATTTTTACTCTATTGTAAATTGTTTCATTTCTTATTTTCACTTAAAATTTTTGTTATCTTATTTTTATTTCAATTTTTCATTTTCCCCTCATTCAAAATAAAAAAAAAAGCTTACATTATCGCATTTTTTTTTTCTGCTAAGTTGGAAAACTTTATATATATTTATTCTCAGCATAAATTATCTAATGCTTTATATATTTTCTGTGTTATGTTTTAATATATTTTCTAGCTCATTAAGTTTAGCATAAACAATTTTTTGTGTGTACAAATTACTTGTTTAGAAACAATAATAAATGAATGAATGATGGAACATCGTTTTTTATTTTTCAAATCGAGGAATTTCCCACGAAATGTAATTTATTGGAAATGATTTAATTTGTATTATGTGATATAATTTTAGTGTAGCATATTTGAGCCGTTCAATGCACAAAGTGATTAACTCAATACACTAATTGACTAACCATGCACAGGTACAGAACGATATAGTTGAGACAACTGCTCGTAATGTTTATTTGAAAATAAAATATTTTTTTAACTACTAACTTGAGAAATCGTCATTATTTACTCGAATGCCCCAATGAGAAGTAATTTTTCTCAACCTAGGTCAATAATAATAACAAAAAATTACCTAGGTTAATAATGATCAATTTTCTTTTATTTTTGATTGAAATGAACAAAAAAAAGTCCAAGCGGCACGTATATCCGCCAGAAATAGGTAGATTTCGAGATCAGACAGTTTTGTGTGCCAGTAGAATCTGATGTATCATATTAGTTTAAACAAAACAAACTAATTTCAAACAGATATCGAACAAATTTTAAAAAGAAAATTAGCAACCTATAAGCAAAATTATATCTATCCAATTTTGCAACAAACAAATATCAAATCTACCACAGAACATGTGTGTGACAATTTATGACACAAACCTACTCTATATCATATGTCGTGCAATTGCTGCAAAATGTCAAAATAGTTTATTTCTAAGAAAAAAAATTTAATTGCTTCTATTCAAATCTTTTATTTTTTTGACTGTTATAAGGTTGACATTGACTGTTATAAGGTTTTTGGAAATTGTAGTTGGGGATTGTTGCAAACTTTTTTGTTGAAGCCAACAAATCCAAAACTTCTAACTGCAGAGGTTTATATTTATAAGAAACGGATTAAAATGTTTCCACAGATTCTAAATTTATGAAGATTTTAAAAATATTAGTATACAAACGGCCGTTAGAACGGATTAAAAAAACCACTTTTTTTTTCTAGTATAAAGTCTATAGTTCCTTAACCATGTGTCAGATTTTTCTGATTTACGAACTTGTCCAAGATATTAATAAAACACACATTTTTAAGAAAGGTTTTTTGATCTGGCTCTACAAATGCAACCGTGAGAGCGCCGGTTGATTCAAACGCATTTGGTGTTTTACAAGCTTTTTTGTTGGAGCCGTTCACTCAGAAACCTCTAACTGCAGAGGTTTTTTTCTGCAAAGAAACTGATTAAAAAGGTTTCAAAGATTCTAAATTTATGAAGTTTTTAAAAATATTAGAATCCAAACGGCCGTTATAACGGATCTAAAAAACAAAGTTTTTTCAACCTTATAACAGTCAAAACATAACAGTCATAAAAAATAAAAGATTTGAATAGAAGAAATTAATTTTTTTTTCTTAGAAATAAACCATTCTGATATTTTGCAGTAATTGCACGACATATGATATAGAGTAGGTTTGTGTCATAAATTGTCACACACATGTTCTGTGGTATATTTGATATTTGATTGTTGCAAAATTGGATAGATATAATTTTGCTTATAGGTTGCTAATTTTCTTTTTAAAATTTGTTCGATATCTGTTTGAAATTAGTTTGTTTTGTTTAAACTAATCTGATACATCAGATTCTACTGGCACACAAAACTGTCTGATCTCGAAATCTACCTATTTCTAGCGGATATACGTGCCGCTTGGACTTTTTTTATTTATAAAAGTAATAAAATATTACTTAAATCGGAATGATTCATAATTAGTAATAATAAAACCAATAACTATAATTAATTAGTTAAATAAAATATATTTTTCTTTGAGCATATACTAAATTTTTATAATCAGCATGGAAAAAAGAATAATGGAAGAGTAACACAATTATTTTTATTTTTCGTTTTGATAAACTCTCCCCTATGTTAAAAAAACTACTATGTTAAAATTTAAATTTTTAGTTTGAAAGTATGCCACATACACCCCATTATCAGTGTTATTGGTATAAAGCAATATCATGCTAAAGAGATGTTTTCATTTTGTCGAGTATTGAGGAAAAATTTAAATTTTAAAAATAATAAATTTAAAACATTGTAATATAAAATATTGAACTGATTTGAACTTTTATACGAACAATTATATTACATTATTACACTGGAAAACTCAAAAATATATCAAAACTGAATCTACGGCAAACTAATTAACACTTGCAAATTTCTTATATTACGAATCACAGAAAAATTGTAAAGAATTTTATTAATTGGCTAACAAATAAAATAATTTAGTTTTACAAAAACAAATTACAAAAATTATATAAATTAAAATTCAATAAAAAGCTTACATTAATTTATTTCTTGAATGTTGTCTTCTTCATGTTTTATTTTACGTCTTCGTTTATCTTCTGTGATAACTCCCTTTATTAACGATTCCCCAGACATTTGATTAAAAATAGTAGGTATTGCAGTTTTCTTAAGACGTATCCTTAACGGTGAACTTCAATCTAAACAATTTTCCTCAACATGCTGCGAACAAATTACATCATGTTTCTGCGGTTTCCAACGTTTTAAATTTAGTTTTTGGCTTAAAATCTCAATTCAAATTAGCACTAAAACAAATTATGGTTTTGAAATGTCACAAAATACAAACTCAACACACTGGTATAAAATTGATATATTTTTAAACAATTTATAAATGAAAATAAATAAATATTTTATTAATCACTAATCTCTTTGATTTAAATTTATATATTAAGGGCCAGTTTCTCCATCTTCAGTTAAAGTTACAGTTAGTTAACCGGCACTTAAATTTAACTGAGAGAAAATTGAATGATAAAAATATTTTGCATGCAATTTTCGTTTTTTTTTCTCTCAGTTAGGTAAAATTTAACATATCTGTCACTTAACTGAGGATATTGGGTTTCACAAGTGTCGGTTAGTTTAACATGGAAGTTAAATTCTTAATCAACTTAACTATCACAATTGGTTTCAGTTAAAATTTAACATACATATAAAATTGAAAAAAAAATTGGAAAAATAGAAATGAAAATGAAAAAATAAAAAATATTAATTTTAAAATGGTTTTTCGTTTGCTTTTGTTTTGTTTAAAAGTAGATTATATAAATAAAATAAAACTATTCTTTGACTTTTATTTGTAAAAAACTGTTTATTAGAATGCATATTGTGCAATTATTGGCAGTAAAATAAGATAAATTTTCTTGATTGCTTAACTCAACCTCATAGTTTTGGAATAATATCTTTGGAATCTTTTCGATGAATTTGACGGTGTTGACTTTAAGATTTGATTTTCTGACAAGTTAGCAGTTTGAATTATGTTTACTTACATTCGTATAAAACGATATAAACATTCGCACAAATATGTTAGTTTTGCCAAACTTTTAGCGAATACCGTACCTAGTTTAAATGTTAATAATTACAGAATTACTATATATACGTTATTAAATTTTATATATTCTTTATGTTTAGAAAAAATTGTATCACCGTATTTGGCTTTTAACTTTAAAATTAATGGCGTTTTGTCCCATTCCGGCACATCGTTAAATAAGCATTGAAAAAAACTAAAGCAGTTTGTTCATAACTGATGGAAAATCGCATCAAGACGCCGATCAAATAAGAAATTTGAACCCGAACCCGAACCCGTTTCCATTTTTTTTGTTTAAAAGGTCCCCTAACTTGAGGTGAGGCTTTATAAAAAGATTACAGTGATGAAAAAAATTTGTAGTTTTAGATAAATTCATTGAAAGCAAGTTTGCCCATTTGATTGAACTTCCTTTATTAAAAAAGATACTGAATTAGGTTTTGCAAAAAATTGCAATGGTTATTTGTCAAAAAATTTAATTTTACTTACTAATTTTACTTTCTTATTTTTTGCCCTCAGATATTTTAATTTAATTTTAATTTTGTTTCTTTTTTATTTTACTCAAAAGAAAAAGGTTTAAAACTTTAAACCACTTTTTTTTAAACTGCCTATCCGTTAACTGTACATATTTTTGTTTGTTTTGTTTTATGCTGGTTAGTTTTTATCCTATCTCTTAGCTAGAAACACAACACGGGCAAAATCGTCTGACGATGACGTTAGTATTATTAGAATACACAGGATACATACATTTCAAACACAACTACAGCGATAAACGAAAAAGTTTTTTTCGTCGGACAAAATTTAGATTCTATTTCTAATTTATCGTCGGCGATGATTATTGCCAGATACGAATTTTATTTTTATTTGGCTTCAAGGGTAATTTTTAATGTTATTGTGACAGTGCCGCCAACTGAAAAATATGATTTTCTGATATTTTTCGCGTTTCTGAGGTTGTTATAATCGTTTTGTTTTGAGTTTTCAACTGAATTTTCAGTTTATGTTCAAAGTTCGGTTTTATTCATTTATATATTTTCATAATTTGTATTTTGTATTTTATTTTTAAAATTAGTTATTAGTAGAAAAATTATTATTATTTACTTATTAGTAAAAATTAGTTATTTTTAAAATCGAAATTTGTGAAATTCATTTTGACAAAGAACAAAGTATTTTAGTTTATGCAATTTTATTTTTGACAGCTTTTTACACTGACGCCTTTGTTGTGGTTACAACAGCGAAATTGTAGACGTTTTTTTATCGTCCGACGTTATCGTCCGTGTTGTGTTTCTACCTTTTAGAAATCTATATGATTTTATCACAATTTTAGATAATGATCTCGTTTATGGTAAATTATTATTTTTAAATAATTTATCAATGAATAATTTTTAGCATGTTGTGAAGGAATTTAATTATGAAGTAAATAAAATTCTTTATTATTGTTATTTATTCTATATACTTTATTGACCGAATTTGTTGTTAAATAAATAAAGCAATTTAATTTATTTTCTTTCGATTGTTGTATATTTTAATATTATTATTTCAATTGTTATATATTTTTAATATATTTAAATGTATTTTAAATATTATCTGAAAAAGCAATATTTGACCTACACCAAAAAAATTTTCTGTGTATGTTGCAGCAAATAATCTTTTGCACAAATTCGCGAGCTGACCAAGCGGTTAGATTCTTAAGATTCGAGTAATCTAAGGCGTTATAGCGACCGTCTGAATTTTAATGTCTAAATGAAATTAACAAATATTAAATATTTAAACCTTTTTCTATCTTTTCTATTCTTCTTCTATTTTTCTTCTTTTCTATTTAGAAAATGACAATCTTGGCGTTTAAGGTTCCTTAAAAGTAAGATGTTTTAAAAATTTAATAAACTTTATTGTCCTTGATCTATATGAAAATGACCAAGCTCACATTCGAAAACTTTTGCTCACGTAGATAAAACATAAATCTTTCGAAAATTAAAAAAAATTATCCAAGTCCAAAGGGTGAGACCCCAGGCCTGTAGAAACAAATGCGCAAACACCCATGCTTTCATCATTTTTGGTTTATGATGTTTCAACTCCTACTTTTTTAGATACCATTTTCATTTATAATCTCGCAAACTTTCAGTCTTCTAACCCAATAGGTTCCAATATGATTAGCGTTATACTAACCTAATGCACGGAATTCTCACGTCATACAATTACAATAAGAAATCCCATAAGAAAAAGTCCAAACTTATAGGTCCAAGCTGATAAATGAGCGTATAGGCCATAGGGCCTAAAAAATTCTACAAAATAGTTTTTTTTAGCTTAAAAAATAAGCGAATTATGTTTCAAAGCCATTCACGTTGTTTTGCAGATATGAGATTACGTATATTGGCATTGATGTATTAATAATACTATAGTATTCTATTCTATAGAATATGCAAGGATAAAATCTATGAATATATAAGTATTTATTATATTGATTGATTGATTGATTGATTGGACTGTAGGACCAAGCACTAGGCGAGACTCCCGGATTACGGCCGGGCCACTTCCTACAGTCGTTTTACATATAACAATAGGTAAGGATAGGTAGGTAATTGTTAGTTAGGAGTGAACGACCCGGTTACAGACACCTGGCAAATCGTATCTGGCTACTACTGTTACGAGACAATCACAAGGACAATCACCTATACATATAATCTGCAATCGCCAATCAGCAATCCCGTATCTAAAATTTCTCGCCTGCAATCTCCGGTCGGAAACCTGTTATTCATGTAATTTATTAGTATAATAGGATGATGACTAAATTGTAGTCCTCTGCACTCTCCAATCTGAATTCATGTTATTAAAATCAATTAAAGCAAAAAAATTAATTGGTGTCCACCTATTTATATCAACGGAGCAAGCGCCAAATCTATTTTGGGTTTAAGAAAAAAATTTCTCGAACGAAGTTAATATAAAAATCCATAACACGGGTTATGGTAAATTAAAAGTATTTCTAGATTCAGTAGATATCCACGCAAAGACAATTAATTTTTTTTTTTTTTTTTTTTTTTTTTTATTTTTTTTTTTTTTTTAAAGACCGAAAAGCGGACGCTTTTACGTTCACGCCTAAAGAACTGAGAAAGGAGATACTACTACTTAAAGGAATAAGTGGCGGATATACGGAGGAGGAGATAAAAAATGAAATGTTGGCGGAATGTCCGAATATAAAGTTCTCTAAAATTCAACAATTTACAACTCCCTATACAAAAAGAGCTAACACACAACTGAATATGTACACCTTACAGCTCGAAACAGGTCAAAACCTCAGTGAATTGTTAAACATTAAATACCTGTTTCACCAGAGGATTCAGTTCGAGAAACTAAAAAAACAGAAATCATACAATGCTTCAGGTGCCAAAGATTTGGGCATATAAGCCAAAACTGTGCATTTAACAAGAGATGTGTGAAATGTGGAGATAACCATGAAGCAGGCCAATGTGCAAGAGAAAAGGGAAACCAAGAAAATAAACCGGCTGCCTGCATAAACTGCGGCAAGGAAGGTCACCCGGCAAACTACCGAGGATGTGAAGCATTTATTAAATTCAAGAACAACCGGGATATAAACAAGGAAAGGTAAGAGACCTCCTAAACGCTAGAAAGGAAAGCGTCCTTAGGACCATAAACAACTTCACAACGCCAAACAGATCATTCGCAGATGTTATCAACCCAAATAGAGATAAAAACCCTGACAACAGCGAAAACTACATTTCAGACTTCTTTAATGAGTCCAACAAATTATTCTACATGCCTCTTGGTACTTTGTTAGATAAAATCAACCAATTCTGGCCGAATTACATGAGAATCGAAAACAAAGGTCAAAAAACAGCTGAATACCTACAATTCATCATTTCTCTTACCCCAAAAATAAATATGAGCTGTAACAATATTTCAATTTTAGCTTTGAACGCCAACTCAATAATATCCAACCACAAACGCCTTCAACTTTTTTGAAACAATTAAACACATCAACCCGACTGCAGCTCTAATCTCAGAACCCACCTTAATGGCAGACACAAGCTACACCTCGAAAATTTCAACATCATCAGACAAGATAAAAATGTAGGCACAGCAATATTTATAAAAAAGAACATAAAGTTCAAAATTATTGGTTGATGGTTGGCAATGGTTATTTGTCAAAAAATTTAATTTTACTTACTAATTTTACTTTCTTATTTTTTGCCCTCAGATATTTTAATTTAATTTTAATTTTGTTTCTTTTTTATTTTACTCAAAAGAAAAAGGTTTAAAACTTTAAACCACTTTTTTTTAAACTGCCTATCCGTTAACTGTACATATTTTTGTTTGTTTTGTTTTATGCTGGTTAGTTTTTATCCTATCTCTTAGCTAGAAACACAACACGGGCAAAATCGTCTGACGATGACGTTAGTAATATTAGAATACACAGGATACATACATTTCAAACACAACTACAGCGATAAACGAAAAAGTTTTTTTCGTCGGACAAAATTTAGATTCTATTTCTAATTTATCGTCGGCGATGATTATTGCCAGATATGAATTTTATTTTTATTTGGCTTCAAGGGTAATTTTTAATGTTATTGTGACAGTGCCGCCAACTGAAAAATATGATTTTCTGATATTTTTCGCGTTTCTGAGGTTGTTATAATCGTTTTGTTTTGAGTTTTCAACTGAATTTTCAGTTTATGTTCAAAGTTCGGTTTTATTCATTTATATATTTTCATAATTTGTATTTTGTATTTTATTTTTAAAATTAGTTATTAGTAGAAAAATTATTATTATTTACTTATTAGTAAAAATTAGTTATTTTTAAAATCGAAATTTGTGAAATTCATTTTGACAAAGAACAAAGTATTTTAGTTTATGCAATTTTATTTTTGACAGCTTTTTACACTGACGCCTTTGTTGTGGTTACAACAGCGAAATTGTAGACGTTTTTTTATCGTCCGACGTTATCGTCCGTGTTGTGTTTCTACCTTTTAGAAATCTATATGATTTTATCACAATTTTAGATAATGATCTCGTTTATGGTAAATTATTATTTTTAAATAATTTATCAATGAATAATTTTTAGCATGTTGTGAAGGAATTTAATTATGAAGTAAATAAAATTCTTTATTATTGTTATTTATTCTATATACTTTATTGACCGAATTTGTTGTTAAATAAATAAAGCAATTTAATTTATTTTCTTTCGATTGTTGTATATTTTAATATTATTATTTCAATTGTTATATATTTTTAATATATTTAAATGTATTTTAAATATTATCTGAAAAAGCAATATTTGACCTACACCAAAAAAATTTTCTGTGTATGTTGCAGCAAATAATCTTTTGCACAAATTCGCGAGCTGACCAAGCGGTTAGATTCTTAAGATTCGAGTAATCTAAGGCGTTATAGCGACCGTCTGAATTTTAATGTCTAAATGAAATTAACAAATATTAAATATTTAAACCTTTTTCTATCTTTTCTATTCTTCTTCTATTTTTCTTCTTTTCTATTTAGAAAATGACAATCTTGGCGTTTAAGGTTCCTTAAAAGTAAGATGTTTTAAAAATTTAATAAACTTTATTGTCCTTGATCTATATGAAAATGACCAAGCTGACATTCGAAAACTTTTGCTCACGTAGATAAAACATAAATCTTTCGAAAATTAAAAAAAATTATCCAAGTCCAAAGGGTGAGTCCCCAGGCCTGTAGAAACAAATGCGCAAACACCCATGCTTTCATCATTTTTGGTTTATGATGTTTCAACTCCTACTTTTTTAGATACCATTTTCATTTATAATCTCGCAAACTTTCAGTCTTCTAACCCAATAGGTTCCAATATGATTAGCGTTATACTAACCTAATGCACGGAATTCTCACGTCATACAATTACAATAAGAAATCCCATAAGAAAAAGTCCAAACTTATAGGTCCAAGCTGATAAATGAGCGTATAGGCCATAGGGCCTAAAAAATTCTACAAAATAGTTTTTTTTAGCTTAAAAAATAAGCGAATTATGTTTCAAAGCCATTCACGTTGTTTTGCAGATATGAGATTACGTATATTGGCATTGATGTATTAATAATACTATAGTATTCTATTCTATAGAATATGCAAGGATAAAATCTATGAATATATAAGTATTTATTATATTGATTGATTGATTGATTGATTGGACTGTAGGACCAAGCACTAGGCGAGACTCCCGGATTACGGCCGGACCACTTCCTACAGTCGTTTTACATATAACAATAGGTAAGGATAGGTAGGTAATTGTTAGTTAGGAGTGAACGACCCGGTTACAGACACCTGGCAAATCGTATCTGGCTACTACTGTTACGAGACAATCACAAGGACAATCACCTATACATATAATCTGCAATCGCCAATCAGCAATCCCGTATCTAAAATTTCTCGCCTGCAATCTCCGGTCGGAAACCTGTTATTCATGTAATTTATTAGTATAATAGGATGATGACTAAATTGTAGTCCTCTGCACTCTCCAATCTGAATTCATGTTATTAAAATCAATTAAAGCAAAAAAATTAATTGGTGTCCACCTATTTATATCAACGGAGCAAGCGCCAAATCTATTTTGGGTTTAAGAAAAAAATTTCTCGAACGAAGTTAATATAAAAATCCATAACACGGGTTATGGTAAATTAAAAGTATTTCTAGATTCAGTAGATATCAACGCAAAGACAATTAATTTTTTTTTTTTTTTTTTTTTTTTTTTATTTTTTTTTTTTTTTAAAGACCGAAAAGCGGACGCTTTTACGTTCACGCCTAAAGAACTGAGAAAGGAGATACTACTACTTAAAGGAATAAGTGGCGGATATACGGAGGAGGAGATAAAAAATGAAATGTTGGCGGAATGTCCGAATATAAAGTTCTCTAAAATTCAACAATTTACAACTCCCTATACAAAAAGAGCTAACACACAACTGAATATGTACACCTTACAGCTCGAAACAGGTCAAAACCTCAGTGAATTGTTAAACATTAAATACCTGTTTCACCAGAGGATTCAGTTCGAGAAACTAAAAAAACAGAAATCATACAATGCTTCAGGTGCCAAAGATTTGGGCATATAAGCCAAAACTGTGCATTTAACAAGAGATGTGTGAAATGTGGAGATAACCATGAAGCAGGCCAATGTGCAAGAGAAAAGGGAAACCAAGAAAATAAACCGGCTGCCTGCATAAACTGCGGCAAGGAAGGTCACCCGGCAAACTACCGAGGATGTGAAGCATTTATTAAATTCAAGAACAACCGGGATATAAACAAGGAAAGGTAAGAGACCTCCTAAACGCTAGAAAGGAAAGCGTCCTTAGGACCATAAACAACTTCACAACGCCAAACAGATCATTCGCAGATGTTATCAACCCAAATAGAGATAAAAACCCTGACAACAGCGAAAACTACATTTCAGACTTCTTTAATGAGTCCAACAAATTATTCTACATGCCTCTTGGTACTTTGTTAGATAAAATCAACCAATTCTGGCCGAATTACATGAGAATCGAAAACAAAGGTCAAAAAACAGCTGAATACCTACAATTCATCATTTCTTTTACCCCAAAAATAAATATGAGCTGTAACAATATTTCAATTTTAGCTTTGAACGCCAACTCAATAATATCCAACCACAAACGCCTTCAACTTTTTTGAAACAATTAAACACATCAACCCGACTGCAGCTCTAATCTCAGAAACCCACCTTAATGGCAGACACAAGCTACACCTCGAAAATTTCAACATCATCAGACAAGATAAAAATGTAGGCACAGCAATATTTATAAAAAAGAACATAAAGTTCAAAATTATTCCATTCGAGAGCCTGTCAATATCGGCAACCTTTATAGACATAAATTACATAGATGCTCAAAAGAGAAATCGCTCTCTGATAATAGGGGCCATCTATATCCCCAGTAACCTTGGTCAAGGTATGAAACTGGACCTAGATAACATTTTGAATTTATGTCAGAATAAAGACGATCATTGGAGGGGACTTCAATGCCAGAAACAAAAGATGGGGAGATAGCGTAAATAACGTGAATGGCAATCAATTATCAAATATACTTGAGGAACCAGACTGGATGAACTTCGAAATTGTAAACCCACCGGACCCAACGTTCCCGAGATCGGGTTCCTTCATTGATATGTTCTTAATATCGTCCAATTGTCTTCATAAAACGGACAATCAATTAAACTATAAGTGCTCTACTTTACCAGGAATATCTGACCATTTTGCAATACAACTAAACATCACAATTAAAAATTTTAACCCGTTAACAAACACTAAGAACCACATTTTATCTTTCAAACAAACAAACTGGGATACATACAAATCTGACCTAAGCTTTGCCCTCACGAACTTAAATATATCTCACTCGAGGAGTTTATCTAACGACGAAATTGAAAAAACTATTAATGAGATCAACGTAGCAATTATTAACACAAATCCTAAACATGCCAAACAAATGAGACCCAAGGATTTAAAGTACGCCAATCTATCTGAAGTTGCACAGAAGATGCTCAAATTAAAACAAATCTGGTCCACCAAGCTAAAGAGGATATTTAGCAAACACAAAAACAAAATCAATGCCGAATACAAAGAACTCAAAGCGAGAATCGATTGTCTCAATACCTGCCTAAAAGACAAAATTTCGAGTGAACTAAATACTAACTTCAGACGAAGACTCGAGGCCATCAAACCTTCGCCTCGAGTTTTTAAGGAAATTAATAAGATTACCGTAGGGAAATGCGACAAAATAAATGTATCAAGAGACCCAATCAAAAGAGGTGATAACATCTATATCGACCTAAACGAAAAACTAAACGCGTTTGCCGAATTCTACAAGGAAATATATAAGGAAAAATCCCAACTTATAATCTAAACACAACAAATGAGGTCATAAATTTATGGAATAACATCTCAAGAGACAACGAAAAAGAATTGACGGAATTCTCTCAGCAAAACTCTGCGCTGAATCCGGGTAATCTAGAACTCTTCTGTAATACAAAGATTACGTCGGTCACAATAAAAGCCCTAAACAATTAAAAAATCGATGGGACCGGACAATATTTCAAACTACTTCATCAGGAAAGGTGTTAAACAACTGGCAGAGCCCCTAACGATCATTATAAACAACTGTTTGGATAACGGTTTCTTTCCAAATGCATGGAAGATAGCGAAACTTATACCTATCCCTAAAACTAACGCGTCACACGACATCAGAGACTTCAGGCCAATTTCGATGCTCTCAAATATGGGAAAAATTCTGGAAAAAATAATAGTGTTTAAATTGCTTTGATAATTTTGATATCATCCCTGATGAACAGTTCGGATTCAGGAAAGAACACTCTACAGAGCATGCGCTCTTATATCTCCATGACAATATCGTCAAAGGACTAAACAACAGAAAATGCACAGTCTCTTGCACTTTAGACCTCGAAAAAGCCTTTGACCTCACATGGCCGAAAGGTCACATATACAAACTGCACAGGGCCAACACCCCGCCTTACTTAGTCCGCATTATAAAAGTTTCCTCACAAATAGAAAACTTTTTATTGAAATTGATAATCAGAAATCTAACACAATACCAGTGAATTCAGGAGTTCCGCAGGGATCCATACTTGGACCCTGGTTATTTAACACACACATTCATGGAATGTCATATAGATTGTCCAATAACTCCAAAACAGTTCTTTATGCTGATGACACTATAGTTTTCGCACAAGACGAAAGACCACATCTTGCATTAGATAAGATCTTAAAACACATTACATTCATACAAAAATTCTACAAAACCTGGAGAATAAATATTAATGTCGAAAAATGGCAATTAATTTGCTTTTGAAACTCAAGTGGAAGAGGACACCATCTAGCTGTACGAGAAAGTAAACAATTAACTCTCCAAATCAATAACAGCGAAATCAAAACCGTCGATAAGATCAAATATCCAGGTGTTAATATCCAAAAACAAAACCGTTTCAATCAACACATGAGAGCCACTATAAACAAAGCTAAAGGTGCAGCCGCGCTGCTAAAACCAATTCTGTCATCCAACAATGCTGAAAGCAAAACTAAGCTTCTTGTATATAAACATTAATAAGACCTATTTTAACTTACGCTTGCCCTATCTGGTTCACAACCAGTCCCACAGTAGCTAAGGAACTCCTTGTCTTCGAAAGGAAAATCATCAGACATTGTCTCTCCAAATTTAGAAGGAAAAATAAAAAATATATACACAACAAGATTATTTATAAAAATTCGGGAATAACCCCTATTCTTCAATACTCTTACAATCTAGCCGTCACTAGACTAAAAAGACTGCAACATCACCCCAACCCTCTTATGAGGAGCATTTACCACGACAATGTCACAACTCCACTGGAAAACGGTACCTACTATGTGTCACCGATCAGTTTAATAAACACAAAATCTCTCGTGTGTTTGCAAGCTAATAACTGCCTAAATCTTAATAAATTCTACGAATTGAAAAATACCAGTCACTTGAGAGGTTAAAGTACACACCCTGGCTTCGTGCTCCGTGATCTGAATAGGCGTGCACCAACCAATCTAAATTAGTACAATACTTTATTGCTCCCTGTAAATATGTAAATAAATTAGTTTTGGTTTTAGGTAGTTCATAAACAGCGCTCAAATGCTGAAAAAAAAACGCTTCATACAATGCCCTGAGCAAGCATAAATTTTTCTAGTAAACAAGATACAGTTCATAATAAGTTGAATTAGAGAAAACACTGTAAATTGAATTAAAACAACCTTCATATATCAAAAAATCAATTTTTGAAAAACGGTAGCACTTGACAGTTCTTGTCAGTGCATCCAACATATAAAAACAAACTATGTTTAGTTTTTTTTTACTTCACCACAATTTTAAATTGTGTGAAGTAATGCAATCTATCGAGAAAAAAAAAAATCTTACATACCCCAAATTTTATTTTATCTTTTGTGTTGGACCATCCTCTATCTAAATAGCCAAAAAAAATTTTGGTGTACGTCTGTGTGTGCGTGGGTGGGTGGGTGGGTGAGTTTTCTGCATAAGATCTTGATGAAACTTTGGCAAATGATACAGGTTCACTTGAAAATGGAAGATCTGGATTCATTTCAAATTTGGACAAAATGGCGGGGGGTCTCCCGAACACCTCTAAGTTAAAATCTTGAATAACTTCTGATCCCGGCTATGATCTTATTGAAACTTAGTATATAAGGTTTTAGTACTGTTTCCAATATTTCTGCATACAAACTTCCGGTTTGTCACTTCCGGTTAAAAAGTTTTTTTTTCAGGTGTTTATCCCTACTGTAGCCTACAATTACCGATCGATTTTCATGAAACGTTGCGAAAAGCTTTTAAATAACATGAGAAAGATTTTTTCAGCTTTTGGAGCACATTGGATAAAGGGTGTAAGGGTCCACCATACAACAGGTGTTTTTTTCCACAAAGTTTTTATGTTTGTTGGGAGCATAAAACATTCATTCGTAAATGAATTTTGATGACACTTTGGAAAAAGACGCAAACATGTATGACAAAGAACTGATTAGTTTTTGAGCGATAGTGAACAAAGTGGTGGGGGGTCCCTGGAGCACCTGTTTTTTTGAAAGCTCAATAACTTCTGTACCTGATAAGCGAATTGGATGAAACTTGGTACATGAGTATGTAGTACGGTTTAAAATAGTTCTGCATCCCAACTTCCGGTTTTTCACTTCCGGTAAAAAAATTTTGTTTGTACTTTTTTGAAGTTTTTTCAGTGTCTTTATGCACACTACAGCCTACAATAATGAAATGATTATGATGAAACTTATGGAATAGGGTTCCAATTAGTGTGAAAAGATAATTATCATGTTTTGGGACACATTGATCAAAGTGGTGGGGGGTCTACCATACAAATGCTGACTTTTCACACTTTGTTTTTTAAGTTTGTTGGGAGCATACAGACTTCATTCATTAATTTATTTTAATGACACTTTAGAAAAAGATGGTGACTTAAGTAACAAAGAACTGATTAGTTTTTGGATAATATTGGAATAAGTGGTGGGGGTCCTCCCGAACACCTGTTTAATGTGTCACACTTTTTTCAATGTTTGTTGGGAGCACACAGCATTCGTTCGTGAACGAATTTTGATGACACTTTGGAAAACGATGCAAACATGTATGGCAAAGAACTGATTAGTTTTTGAGCGATAGTGAACAAAGTGGTGGGGGGTCCCTGGAGCACCTGTTTTTTTGAAAGATCTATAGCTTCTGTACCTGATGAGCGAATTGGATGAAACTTAGTACATGAGTATGTAGTACGGTTTAAAATAGTTCTGCATCCCAACTTCCGGTTTTTCACTTCCGGTAAAAAAATTTTTTTTGTACTTTTTTGAAGTTTTTTCAGTGTCTTTTTGCACACTACAGCCTACAATAATGAAGTGATTATGATAAAACTTATGGAATAGGGTTCCAATTAGTGTAAGAAGATAATTATCATCTTTTAGGACACATTGATCAAAGTGGTGGGGGTTCTACCATACAACTGCTGACTTTTCACACTTTGTTTTTAAAGTTTGTTGGGAGCATACAGACTTCATTCATTAATCAATTCTAATGACACTTTGGAAAAAGATGGAAACTTAAATGACAAGGAACTGATTAGTTTTTGGACAATATTGGGATAAGTGGACAATATTGGGATAAGTCTCCCGAACACCTGTTTACTGTGTCAGCATTTTTTCAATGTTTGTTGGGAGCACACAGCATTCATTCGTGAACCAATTTTGATGACACTTTGGAAAAAGATGCAAACATGTATGGCAAAGAACTGATTAGTTTTTGAGCGATAGTGAACAAAGTGGTGGGGGGTGTCCCATACACCTGTTTTTTTAAAGCTCAATAACATCTGTACCTGATAATCGAATTGGATGAAACTTTGTACATAAGCATTTAGTATGATTTACAAAAATTCTGCATCCCAACTTCCGGTTTTTTACTTCCGGTAAAAAAATTTTTTTTTTAATTGTTGGCAGTTTTTTCAGTATCTTTATGCACACTACAGCCTACAATAATGAAGTGATTATGATAAAACTTATGGAAAGGTTTCAATTAGTGTAAGAAGATAATTATCATCTTTTGGGACACATTGATCAAAGTGGCGGGGGATCTACCATACAACTGCTGACTTTTCACACTTGGTTTTTAAAGTTTGTTGGGAGCATACAGATTTCATTCATTAATCAATTTTCACAATCGCAATCACGGCACTTTGAAAAAAGATAAAGACTTTATTGACAAAGAATTGACTAGTTTTTGGACAATATTGGGATAAGTGGTGGGGTCCTCCCGAACACCTGTTTATTGTTTCAATGTTTGTTGGAAGCATACAACATTCGTTCGTTATGTAATTTTGATTACACTTTGCAAAAAGATGCAAATAGGTATGGCAAGGAACTGATTAGTTTTTTTAGCGATAGTGAACAAAGTGGTAGGGGTCCTCCAAGCACCTGTTATTTTGGAAGCTCAATAACTTCTGTACCTGATAATCGAGTTGGATGAAATTTGGTACATACACATTTAGTACGGTTTACAACAGTTCTGCATCCTAACTTCCGCTTTGTCACTTCCGATAAAAAATTTTTTACTTTTTCTCGTACAACAGAATTTATGTTTGTTGGGATACTACTGCCTGCTTTAATATTTTTATTATTAGAACTACGAAGTCCATAATATTGGTTAGCTTTTAATTAAAGTATTTTATGGATATTAGCTCATTATATATCCAGAACACTACGTTTCCAGAGCTGTGGTGAAGTCAGCCTATGCATCAGCGTCGCAATATTTTTTTTTAGTAACCGCTGTAAAATATACTTGTAAAATGAATGTTTCTAAAATGTCTCAATAAAGGAATTGAATTGAATTGAAATTAACAAAATTCAACACTCAATTTCAGTGTCAGCTTCACAATTCAAACAAACCCCACATATATTTTTGAACACACTAAAGCAATTTGACAGTCCTTACAAACATGTATAATCACAAAAATAACTTATTGAAAACAAAACAAACAATTGAACGATTAATTTATATATAACAAACTACATTGTATTAAAACATATACCTGATAAAACTTTATAGTATAAAAATGTTGATTTTTCTGTAGTTGTTGGTAATCCACTTTGATATTTTCTCATTGTAATTCCATCATGATTTTCTGTATCATTTTTTATTACAACAATATCATCATTAAAACTGTTTGAATTACATAAATCACATTTTTCCTCAAATTATTAAGATAATAATATGATATTATTCAATAAATAAAATAACCAATAAATTATTAATAAATGAACAAGAGAAAATTTAAATATTTATTTTGTTTTATATTAATTATATTAAGAGCAAAAATTTACACGTCTATTCACGATGAAATCACTTTCTCCTCCCGAATATATAAGTATTTATTATATATACAAAAATTCGGAAACATAATATTTAAATTTTAAATGCATTGTTTTTTGTTGATTCCCCGTTGAAACTTTCAATTTTGGCGTTTGAAGAATAAGAACCAATCTTCAACAGGCTATTACTCTGTTTGTATTGGGTCTACAGAGGCCATAAACTCACCGTTTCTTTGTATTTTATAAACTAAATTGTAAATCATAGTAATTTTTTCGCTAAAATCCTTACTTTCTGAGTTATTCGTAAAAAAACAATCTGAAAAGCGTTTTTTTTGGGTTTAAAAATTGATATGTTCACTCGCAAATAAGTTTTAAAAGAATTCTAAAATAAGGAGTAAGTATTTTCTATTTTGTACATACTACTTTTATGCCAAGTTTCAGGAAAATTAAAAATGGTCAAGTTTTCCCCCACACATATTCAACATCATCCTTCAGCCGGGCATTCACATACAACAGAAACAGCACCCGAATTTCATACAAATTTGACTGGAAAAAATTCTGTTTCTCTAAATTTTGTATGGGATTTTGTTTCTGTTGTATGTGGTTCCAAGCCTTTACGCGTACCCTATTTTTATAATCAAGATAGGAAATTATCAAACAAAATACAAAGAATCTTTTTAATCATTAATTTAAAATTCTCTTTAAAGAATATAATCACAAACCATATTTTTTATATCAAAATCTCAAAACATCTGTTTTTACATTGAATTTTACTATCATATATCAAACGAATCAAAACCGATCATAAAAAACATCGTTCATATAATTTTAACCAGAACTTAACTTTAACTGGAGGATAACAAAATGTTTCGGTTTCACCACAATTCTCTTTGTTAAATTAACCAACGGTTAAACTTAACAATAAGTTAAAATGCTATTAGTTTTGAATAACCAAACTGAATTTTGAAAGATAAAAGTTAAGAAAATCATGCAATCTCAAACTTATGAAAAGGATAAAATAAAATGTTTAATTTATTTATTTTATATTTTAATTTTTATTTTAACATTTCTCATATCATTATTCATTCATATTTTTCATCCAAATTTGACATATCGCATTTCTCTTGGTTAAATTTTAACTTAAATATATTTTGTAGATCAAGTTCTCTGAGAATTTAACATAATATTTAGCTAACCGACACTGGTGAAACCCATTTCGTTCAGTTAAGTGGCAGTTAGCTTAAATTTAACTTAACTGTAACTTAACTGAGGATGGTGAAACTGGCCGTAATTGATTTAAAAATTATATACTAATTGATACGATCTAAAACAATTTGATCGTTTATATATCCGTCTTCCAGATTTTCTGTTTTCCCCTCCATCAAGCAATTTCTCCATCATTTATGAAAAACTTGTATTTTTAATTTACTTGAACTTATTTAAATCATCAACAAAAAAATGTTTAACTGTACAGTGGTACAAATAAATGTCTACGTTTATTACAGTTAATAAAATTATTAGGGAATTTCATCGAATTTGAAAACCACTATTTTAGAGCAAAAATTGAAAATAGTTCGTCGTTACAATCTTGTTGTATAATGCTGAGATTGTGATCATGAGGAAAGCTAGATATTATCGATGAAGGGTTGATCAGTAATCGGTCAGACTTGGTGTTGTCCTGATACATAACTGGGTTTAGGTCTGTTGTTATGCCCGCCAAATTACGTGATATTTAACAGGTGGCATTTATAAGAAAACTACAACTCCAGAACTAATTTAAGTTATTCATTCCTAATGTGTACATATATAAAACAACTGAGGATCATGGTGTATTTTTTCATTTATATAAATTTATTTCACAGTCAGCTGTTTATAACAGTGATCCTTTCATTGCCAATGTTTGACTAGATGTTGGTAATAATAAATGTTGACGACCCTATTAAATTGATTATTATCAAATGTAACTCGATTTAATGTTAATGAATAGATTGGGTTGGGCGTAGTTTATGATTTGAATATTGTGTCTCTTTTTTTATGTAATTGAGTGGGATCGTAGTTGATTGATTTTCGAGAAATAATGTTTACATGATCAAATTTTAATTACTCTTTTTTTGGGTAATATTAAGATATAAATAACAAAATATTTTTAAATCTTAATGAGTTGTAATTTAAAATTAAATAACTAGCAATGTTTCGCAATGTTCAGTATGTTGTAATCCAAAATGTTCAGTATGTTGTAATCGCAATTTTCAATGTGTTGTAATCTAAAATTGCTGTAGAAAAGTTATTGTTGTGAGTTGTGATTAGGACTCAATACAAAATAATCAAAAAATAATTAAAAAAGAATAAAAAGTGTTAAATTATATTATTGCGTTTTATTATTTATAATTTAAATTGGAAAATATATAAGGATTAATTTCTATTTGCACTGTTTCGTAACAAATTAAATGTTTTTTATTCGCCTATATATTAAAGTATTACTTTATTACTGTGATTTGCGGCTTTAAAGTATCACTTTTCAACTATTTATTTTGTCGTCATAGCTACGTCCAAAAAAGTAAAAATCATTTGTATTTGTTTAAATTCTATGAAAAATAAATTTTTTTATCAAAGCAACCCGCAAATTCAAAATTTCATTATCCAATTAAAATAGTTGTTATCATTTGTTGTCATACAATTTGGAAAAAATAATAAATATTTTTTCAAGGGTTACTTGTTCCACATATTTTTATTTTAAAATTTATGAAAATTTATAATTTTAATTTAGAATAAACAACTTTTCTTAAAATATTTTGCTTGCGGCGAATAAAAAATAGTATATGATGCACGGACGTAAGCTATTTTGGACTTAATGTGGGTGCAAATCTCGGCTAGCGCCTCGATTTGCAAACTCCACATCCGTCCAAAATCTTTAGCTTTACGTCCTAGCATCATAATGTACTATTGTGAAAAAATTGCTAAAGAAAAAATAAATGAAATAATTTTAGTGGAATTTAAAAAAAAATATGCCTTTAGCTAATACAGTAGATCCATGGAAAGTTCTAATCAATACCGTCGGGAACGTGGTTTTCAACGATATAATGTTGTTTTGAGAAAGGCCAGATGACAACAATTTGAAAGGGCACAACCTATATGAACATGCATATTGGCTCATTTGTTTGAACAAGGTGTTCCGGAATTTGATCGTTATAGAGTTTTAAAGCAGGGTGAGGTGAGTCGTTCCATAATTTATAATAAATTACACTTTTTACATTGTGGCAGGAATGGATACAACCGTTATATATGGAATTTTTCTGTAATCGCAACATGAAATGTGGGCTATTTTTTGAGAGTGTGGAATTTTAATTGCACCGAAATGTCTGAAGGTCTTATACGTCCACTATTGCTAATATTGCTATGTTGAATAGCTGCGGTGGTAGCCTGAATATGATTGTTTGCCGAAAGAAATATGTTTGACGTCCAATATAAGTATTAACTGGAAATTGATGCAAGACAAGAATACAATCAACACACTTTTTAAATAATCACTTCTCTCGTTGTTAGTTTTTTTTCGTTGCATATTAGTAATAATAAATTATTTTGTTTGTTCTAGAAATTATAATGATTAAAATCAAATAATATTAGTGGAAATTAGAGATTTTTCCCTGGTGAAGTCCGTGTACGTTCCGTTCATCGTTTATCATTCTCAAAATTTAAAATTCCCTCGCGAAAATAGATATAGCATCTATTTATTTCTATATGTGTTATTATGGTTTTCCATATTATTCACTGTTTGTGTGCTTTTGTCACTTTTGAAATAAAATGCAATAATTAAAAATATACTGTTTACTGTTTATTTTTAATTTTTTATTAATAATAATATAAACTTCCTTATAGTAACAATTTGAATTTTATTTTTTATTTTATAGAATATCGATTTCGACTTACGTCATCCTCAATTCTTAAATTATTATTCTATCTATACAATAATAATTTAAGAACTGAGGATGACGTAAGTCGAAATCGATATTCTATAAAATAAAAAATAAAATTCAAATTGTTACTATAAGGAAGTTTATATTATTATTAATAAAAAACTAAAAATAAACAGTAAAAAGTATATTTTTTTAATTATTGCATTTTAATTATTTATTTCTGTAATAAAGTCCAATGGCTTTACTGTTGATACTAACTTTGGCCAACCTTCCTCTAAAATCTATAGTGAAAGTTTTGTTATCTCAATCGATGACGAGATAGGGTCTATCGTGGGGTTGATGCCACGACCTTCGGATCGTGTCTAGTATGAAGAATACGTATGAACAGGTTTTCGAATTGTTGAAAACAAGAACGTTTTTATTTAAGTGATGAGAAGAAGTAACAAGTCAGAGATTGTTCTAATGCCCCTTGAGGTTAGCTACAAAATCCGACTGTGGGATCAATGTTGTTTGTTCCTATAGAAAGTGCTCATTCTACGTAAGGTACATCCATATATTAATTCGGCAGAGGCAAATTTAAAATCTTTCCGAAAACCTGTACGTAGTCCAAGAAGTATAGTCAGAAGAGTACGTGTCCTCTCTCGTACGTAATCTCGAGTACGCGTCCACGTCGATTTTGACATATTATGGTTCTATTAAAGCATTCGGTTATGCCCTTACATTTAGGATTATAATCTGTAAAGTTCAGAATATAGTTGAGATTCAAAATGTGATCCTCGATCGGACACAATGAAATTATGAATTCCGAAGCGAGAAATCCATCCAGAATAAATCGCAGTCGCTTTGGTTGCAACCGTAATTTCTAAAATCAGGATTGCTTCAGGTCATCTTGTGTATATATCACGATCAGACACAATACCATTGTCCTTCAGTTGTAGGCATCGGTCCAATAATATCTAATTGAACGTCAGAAAATCTTTCTTAACTTGGATAATAATTAGATAAGGAAGGTCGAGTTTGTTGTAAAATTTGCGATTTCCGACGCTGTAAATAGTTTGGAGTTACTTCTTGGACATTTATGTATTGACAACCAGACTAAGGCACCGTTTAGTTATAAAAGAGTTGCTTCGGATATGAGAAATGTTGTGCATTTGAACGAAAACATTTTGGCGAAACTGTTTTGGAATAAATGGACGTCATTTCCTTGTTGAAACGTCACAGTAAATAAATTTCTCGGAGTGGAAGTATAGTGAAAGCTGTTTGAATTTAAGGGTCGTGCTGTATTACAATAGTAGTTCCTTCAACTCTGAATCATTAATTTGAGTATTGGCAATTGCTATATAATTGATGCTCTCCGGCAACTGAATCTGATCAATGCGTTAAAAAACATCAACATTAAATTAGCTGATAAAATCCAAATGTCTAAATTGTCAAAGACTAGTTTTGTCTGGCTTTGGGACAATACACAAATCAAAGGTTTATAATCCGCGAAAAGAGGATCAAATTTCACCCTTCTATAAAGTAACGAAAATGTTTTGTGGCTAAATAAGCTTCCAAACGTTCACGATCGTAGGCACTGTAGCGCTATTGAGTTTCGGTTAGTTTTACCAAAAAGAAACTGAGAGGCAACCAAAAATCGGTGACACGTTGTTGAATTACTGAGCCAACTTGCTCTGTGAGAAACGTCGATTATAGTAGCGAGTTGGGTATCTAAAAAACGATGACCGAGCATCGCTGTAACGATGAGTTGCTTTTTACAGTTTGTAAAAGCTTGAATATATGATTCTGACCATGTTAATAGGTCGTTTGTTGTTCTTTTTAGAGTATTTTAAAAATTCATTTAGAATGACTTCATCACCGGAAGTGTGCGGAATGAAACATCGTTAAAAATTATTCATTCCAAGTAATTTTTTGACCGTTTAAGGAGTGGAAATAACATCCACGCATATTTTCGTTGGTCTAATTATTTTAGAGATAATGGTATGACCTAAGAAATTAATTTCAGGTTCTGCGAAATTGCACTTGTTGAGGTTGATGATCATACCAACCAGCATCTAATATTTTTTGAAAAATGAGCTTAAGATGTCTTAAGTTTTCAGTATAAAAGCTAGATGAAACAAAGACTGGAGGAGGTCTTTTCTAGGTAGACGAAGCTGCAATCTAAGTCACGTCTAATGGTGTGCATATGTCGCTTGAACCAAATCTCATTCGGGTGAACTCGAAAAGTGAAAGGAATGTTGTATTTGTCGAGAACTGTGACTCTATTTAACTCACGGTAATCACCACAAACACGAATACAAGTGATTTCTTTTCGACCTAATGAAGAGAAATACTATACTGGAGGAGGAATTGAGAGTCAACTAGAGAGTTTACTGATGGCTTGCTGTGGCATAAAGTCAAATTCAACCTTTGCAGCTTTAAGATTTTCAGCTGCTGGTATATATGAGTTTTGCAGTCCAAGTCAAAATTTAGTTCTATGAATTTGTGTAATTGCACGTTTAAGTTCACGAATAAATTTTGATTTGATAAGAACGTGACTGCTGATGTGAAATGTCAGAGAGTTGGTCGAAAATTTATTTCCATTAACTGTCGAAACAGTGACACTGGTGATGTTTAAAGAGTGAACGAATGAAGATTTAGACTCAACGTTAAAGTTTTTGTTCCATAAGTTGAAACAATAGCAGAACTCAAGTATGATTTTACTCTGAGTTTTTGAGCAAAAATAGTTGAAATTACTGATACTACGGCGCCGAAGGCGATGAGTAATTTAAGATTAAGATGGCAAAATCAAAAACCATCAAACCTCGAGAGGAAGTTCTGGATCGTGGCTTATAATTGGGTTAGATAATTTTCATTTTATTGCCGATATTTTATTTTCCTCATTTTTATTCTGAATAAAATTTCTAAATTGCTGTTGTATAACAAGGAGATATTAAGGTTTACTTCTGCTGGATTAGCAATAATATTGTAGAAGCTGTTGCAAAGCTTGTCCAACTTGAAAAATTGATGGAAACATCAAAGCGTTGAAAACTGCATCTGTGGTGACGTTTACATCGTCAAGAGGATCATTTTTGCGGTTAGCAGTTCGCACATGAGAAGGAAGATTTTTGCTCCGTAAAACGGATTACAAGTTTGGTCAGTGTTTGGTTTGTCTAACCAAGTGATGTTTAACTGCGTCGTTTAGATAATCAAAAACTGAATGAGCAGTGATAACGCTCAACGTTCAAACTTTTGACTCATAACGCGATCGTTACAGAACTGCGTCAAAAGAGTGAGAAACCACAAATCTGATTATACATGCCATAGAGGAGCAGGATTAAAACCTACGGCATTAATATCGTTGTCACTTTTGGAGTTAGGTATATAGCATTACTGCTATAAGGAGCTTGATCGTCAAAAGTTCAGCGGTTAGAATATTTTGTAGCTTCAGTCACAGTCAGTCGTCATTAAGTTCGCATGGCGAAACATTTTTGGAGGTCTCCTCAGGTTCTGGAGGAGCCGCGACCTCCATTTGAAAAATATTTGCATTCCTTAATTTTTGCGAAGTTAAGGATAATTTTGCTATTATTAAACATTACATATTTGAAAACAAATTCTTTTATAGCTGTAAACTTCTTAATTACCTTTCAAAATTAAAAACATGCTCCGTTAAATTAATAAAAACAGAAACAACTGTAATAAAAGAATAATAAAAATAACAATTAAGACAATTTAAAATACTAATAATAGAAAAATACTTTGCATAGATTTTTGTTACTTTGATAAACGTAAATTCCTTACGAGTTCCTTTTTCAACTATAAGTAGTAGTCTTTCTCGCTATATTAAGTATAGTAGTATTTCTCGCCTTCTTTATTCAATACTTAATCTTCATGTTCCATTTATAGTCGGTATCACCAAATTTAGCTAGCACGCTATTATACTAGTTTCTATAATTTCAACATTTATTCCAGTTTATTGTTGTGTTGAACTGTGTCGTTTTGGAATTCCACCACAAACACAAGTATTGATTTTTTTAATACAATATGATAACAATTTACCAAATGAACCAACTTATTCTTTCGTCAAATAAATTTTTGTTATCCCATCAGTTATTTATTTCATTTGATGGACATTTTTCAAACAAATAATTTTTGTTTCATCATTAATTTACGTTCTTCATTAATTTAATTAATTTTAGCAACTTATGATTAACTTTTTGTGTTTTTTTAACTTATTTAAGTAGTATTTTATTTGCCCAATCGGAATTCTCATTGAACTGTCAAAACGCAATTTTCAAATAAAATGAACCATAGAATTCGATTTGGATATCAAGTGTTTTCTGGAGGTTGGTAGTACTTGTTCAGAAAGTAAATGAAACATATAAAAATCAGCAAACTTATTTATTTAATTTTTTATTATCGTTATAATTTGATAGTTCTGCGTGTTAATATCCTTACATTACTTATACTTATACTTATAATACTCATTATACTTACATTTTATAAATAAATACTAAAGTCAAATTGTCAAAACGTCAAAATTCTGAAATTCTGACAACTTTTAGAAATAAAAAAAGATAGGTAGCGAATTACATGTTGAGTACGCGAGAACTTAAATACGATTCTGAATTTTCAAAACCAACTATTTTGTCAGATTTGGATTTGGATTTGGATACATGAAATTGTTAGCGTAATTTGGCAAATAAAATACGCCCATAGTAATAATTCACCTTTACATTTTATTTAAACTTAAAAAAAGCTATTATATTAATTTGGAAATTCATCTGGAATTTCTCTGACTACCGCTTCGGGTCCACTTTAAAAAAATTCAAACCATTTAACTCCACGCGCAAAATCCAACAACCCATCCTTCTCAATCCCACCTCTCGTTTTTCTCTTAAAAAAAACGAAATTTTTTTAAAAAAATTTCTGGCGAAAAAGTACTAATTTTGATTTTTCATTCCACGATTATTTTTTAATTCTTCTCATTCCATAGCATAAGAAGAAAATTAATACTTTTCTTACGTCTTTATTATTTATGTTTTTTATAAATTTCGAAAATTTACAAGTTCTTTTTCAAAATATCATCAGAACTATACGTTTTAGGCAAAAAAGACTAGGCCCTTTTTTGTAGAGAATTAAATTTTCTAAAAAAGGGTTTCTATGATTTTTTTAAAATCTCCATATTTCATGATATTTAAAAAAAATAGACTTCGATGATTTTGCGGCACGTTTTCTTTTTATTTAAAAAAAGAAGGCAGTTTTGAGTACTGCCGACAGAAATGATAACTTAAAACTGTGAAATAGCTGTACTTTTATCGTCTGAATACAACAAAATCTTTACTTACTGTACCACACTTCCACACTGTTATTAACTGAGAAAAACATCAAATTCAATAAAAAAAATAAAAAACCAAAATAAAAATCAAGAGAATTAGAGTAAAATTATTATAATATATTATTATCATTAATTTTAACAATACTTAGGTTATTCTGACGACCAATTGCGTATTCTTGATTAAAAAGCATAAAGAAAAACACACAAATCAAATATGACAAAATAATTTTTTTATTTTACTTAAAAATACAACAAAATCTTTACTTACTATACCACACTTACACACCACACTTAAACCGAAAAAAAATCGAATTCAATAAAAATTAAAAAGAAAAATAAATTAGAAATCAAGAAATTGAGAATAGGAAATAAGAAAATAACAAATGATTACGATTTATCTCACTCTCTTTTAGTATTTATTTTATATTTTATATTTATTTAGCGTGACAATGACTCGAATATATAACATACAAAATCGCACAACGCGCCTAAAGACGTTTTCACTTCAAAAATGGTACAACAATAACCAACATGAAATAGAAAAAGTGAAAAAAGAAAACAACAACAAAAAGTATAAGAACAGAATAGCAACAAAACTTTTCTTTTAAAAACTGAAGAAAATATTGAGATGTCGTAAAAATCCCCTGAATGCATTCTAAATATAACTTCGTATTGACGTCACACTGTGTTAAAAGACAATAGCAATAATCTTAAAAAACTACACGTTTAAATACCGTAAATTGTGCGCAGCCTTAAACTGTGTTTAAATCAATCTTTTGTGATGAAGATGTGAACTCATATTGAAAGAGAAATACATACTCAAATAGTACTTTTTATTTTCCTTATTTTATTTCACGGGAATGAAATTATGGAAAATAATGATGGGAAAACCAATATTAATTTTCTAGTTAATATCGAAATGAAAATAATTTGAACGAAACGGAAAAAAACAGGAGGACTTAACTTTAAAAACTGCATTATCTCATTGCTCATTTGTTTTATTTTATTTTTGACCCACGGGTGTGACTACTGACTAGATATGTTAAAATACCGTATTTTATTTTTTTGTATAATACAGCATATTATACATTGTATTATACAAAATAAAATACCGTATATTCTGTACAAAAGTGTAGTAGCCGAGATAACATGTGAATAGTATAACAACAAAAAATTGACTTCTATCATCATTTTGAATTACATCTAATTCATTTTCTTCAAAATATCTGAATTTGGATATCTTATCGTTATTTTTATCTATATGCCTCAAAGTTTAAACGAATGCTAATAGAATCTATTTAACCAGCTGACTCTAATTCATGTGAATGGTCTGATAAGCAAAACTATCTAAATTGGTTTCAATTTGTTTCACCTTCATTCGCTGCTAGCTATAGTGTTTGTGTTTTTTATTTAAATCGGATCCTTACCAGTTCCCATGGATACAGTTAGAGTTCTTAATCATGTTTGACATAAACGAGTTTTTCGTTTCGTTGATTTGTAAGACAATTACTTTTGGTATGATTTAGGCTGCATATGAAAAATGATGTTTCTGTTACATTGAGAGATGCAGAACAATGCAAAATAGCAGATCCGATCCGAATAGCCACAAACTCTAATCCATCAAGTTATATAATAAATACAACTTCTATCGGTTTCATACTGGGTGTTCTGAGATTTGTGTGCTGGTTGACAAATCTGAACGCATGAGAGAATCGGTCAACATCTGGGGCTACTCAAAGGTATTAAGTTTAGTGACAAATCCATGTTTCAAAATTTTGATTTGCTCTATTAAAAAATTTTCTGTAACGGTTGCTTCTAAGCAACTATCGATTGTTGATATTTGTGTTCTGTTGATATTAGAACAATCTTGGTACAACAGAAATTTAAAAATTATTTTGAAACGCACACGAACATGGATTAAGTTAATTCATTTCCTCGGCGTCGTTTATATCTTATAAATGTAGTAGTAGACATATTTTCACAGCTATACATTCTTTTAATAATCCACCTGCAATTATAGTAAAAGGGGTATTTGCTACTTTGCGAACCATCAGAATAAAATATATTTGTATAATAAAATACCTTGTATTTTACAACGTTTTGGACAATTACGTATTTTACGTATATACGATTCGTAATTAATAATTACGAATATACGGTATATACGATATATACGAATTTAATACCGCGTATTATACAATGGTATTAAGCACTTTTACATTAATAGGTGTGATAACCCCGCGGACTCCAGTCCCTGCTATTGGCATATGAGTTAATGTGAGATACCACTGGCAATAGTAGTGAGATATCACTAGCCAAGGTGGTATCTTAGGGGTGCTGCGGATGAACTGTATTCAGTTAACGGTAGCACCCTCAATCTTAGCTATGGCATAATCCTTGATGATGAACCACTGTTGCTTGCTTGAAGAAACGAGCCTTCATATAACTCTATATCTGTGTTTTAATCATTGAGGAAGGCAATGCGTCACATAATCAAGGATTGTGCCACTAGCTGGATTATTGGCAACCCCATTTTAGTTTTGTTCCTGCAAATTTTTCAAACAAATTTGCTTTGTATCTCTTATTTTATTTTCATTTTTTATATCCTATCATGAAATATTGGCCTATGTCATATTTTATATGTGATAGGATTTATTGTTCAGTTATCCATTATTTAACAGAAAATTAAAAAAAAATTGCGTCCATTAACATCCTTAGAACGCATGTTTTTGTGGGACCTTTGTCTTAAAAGGTTTATATGTGTTATGATACATATTGTAATGCCTACTACACAACACATTTTATTAAAAAAAAATACAAATTAGTTATAACAAAACCAGAAACTATAATTAATTAGTTAAATAATATATATTTTTTTCTACACCCGTTCTCTAAAAATACACTTATATGACCTTATATGATTTCGATACAGATTTTATTACGATACAGATTTTTAATGAATAGAAAGAAACCCATAGTTTTTCAATCAAACATGCTATGCATTTAACGTTTGTTGAAATTTTCGTATGGGAAAAAAAATTGAACTTTGTTGTAATTTTCGTTCTTCGTTATTTACCGGGTGTAGAAAAAATAGCGTATGCCACTTTCATGTAATGGTTATTAATACACTCGCATATACCATACGAAACTCGCCTACGGCTCGTTTTGTATCCCGGGTAATGCTCGTGTATTAATAACCGTCATTACATGATCGTAGCATAATATACTATTCTTTGAGCAAAAACTAACATAAAAAGTTGAAGAGAAACTATATAATCGGTCTGAAAGACCTAAGTATTGCATTTATGAGCCAAAAGTGAAATTCTTACTCCCACTTTTTGTGGCATTTCTCGACGTTTTAGGACCTACTGATTCAAAAAAAGCAACAAAAAAATGTATGTCTGTCTGCCGGCCGGCCGTCATTGCCTACGAAATCTAGAAAATCGCTGGAAGGATTTCAAAAATAGGTATACTCAAGGGACAGGTCTAAAAGGACGCTATGTTTGATAACTGTACCGAAAGTGTGTCAAAAAATCATTAAGTGTGTCAAAAATAACAAATTTCCATATTTTTGGCTTAAAAAACGTTCATTTTATGTGATTACGAGTAGGAACCAGGGCCGGCGCTTCCATGGAACAGTACGAAGAGTTTGACGGTGCGCTAAAATTGGAGGGCGCCAAAACCCAATTAATAAAAATAAATTTAAAATAATGAAATAAATATTTTAATTACCGAAATTTATTACCAAAAATATTTTTTTCACTGTGTAAAAGTTCTTAAATTTTTTTTTGTAAAATTTCTTTCAGTGCAATCTTTGGCATTCAGGGGTGGGTCAGACAGGTTATACGACAAAAATAATGGTAATTTTTTCCAATTAGTAGAAGCAATTTTTGAATTTAACAATGTTCTTTCAGAACACCTACGACGGATAACTAATAATGAGACGCAAAACAAATATTTGTATAAAAGCATTCAGAATGAACTAATTTCAATCGTGTCTAAAGTTATTCAAAATAAAATCGCTGATATGATAAAAGGTGCAAAATATTGGCTCAAATGTGAAGGGAAAAAACATTGGAATGCAAGCTCAAATTAAACAAATAGAACCCCGAGCATTTTTTGTGCCATGCGCATCACATTCAGCTAACCTAGTCCTTCTGGATTCAGTTCAATGTTCACTTCAAGCTGTAAATTTTTTTGATACTGTCCAATGTTTATATGTTTTTTTTTCTAGTTCTGTTTCATTTTGAAACAGAATGTGAAAACATTAACTCTCAAGCCACTCTGTACGACAAGATGGGAAAGCCGCATAGAACCTTTAAAACTCTTAATGTGTAGTTTGGGTAATATTTATGACGCTTTAGTTCAAATAGGAAGTGACAAGGATAAGGACGGAATAACAAGAAATAACGCGAATAGTTTATCTCTCAAAATTATTCAATTTGAATTTATTTGTTTAATAATTATTTGATATAATTAATATATTTAGCAAATATTTACAAAGTCCTGCTATTTGTTTAACGACCGCAGTACATTTGTTAGAGGGCACAAAAGAGTTTTTGACGAACTTACGAAATGAGGAAAAATTTCTGGGGTTTATCTTGCAAGCTAAAGAAATAGCTTTAAAATTAGATGGTCCCCCAAATTTCCCGGATGCTCCAAGGCGCCCTATTCGAAAACCTCAACTTTTTTCGTACGAAGATAGAGACGAAATTATATCAAATCCTGAACAAAAATTTGAAGTTAAATTTTATTTTCAAATCCTTGATCAGGCGATTCAATCTGTTAGCGAACGGTTTAATCAAATTTCGGAACACAATAATATTTTCAAATTTTTGCATAATATTTCTGTGGCTTTATTAAATGCTTCTGATCATTTAAATAATTGTCTTTCCCTAGAAAAGCATTTAACTTTCAATTCAAAGTCAGATATAGTAGGTTTAGATTTATGGGACGAAATTAAAACATTCCAAAGTATAATTTCAGGAACTTTAAGCCCTATAGAATCATTAGATTTTATATTTGAAAAGAAATTCGACCAGATATTACTAAATCTAGTTGTAGCTCTTAGAATTTTATTGACAATACCAGTCACAATAGCTTCCAGTGAACGTAGCTTTTCTAAATTAAAAATTATTAAAAATTATTTACGTAGTACAATAGGACAAGAAAGACTGGTAGATTTAGCTAGAATATCTATAAAAAGTAATTTTCTGAGCAACTTGGATTGTAGTGATTTGATAGACGACTTTGCAAGAATCAAAGCGCGTAAAATAAAATTTAATTAACTAATATATATTACAATTTAAAAATACCGGCTTGAATTTTAGTGCTATTTATCCAATTTTTTTAATTTTTTGTTATTGAAATTCGTACGCTATATTAGTAAGTACGATAGCAATATTAAATCTTTATTTATTTTTTAAATATATTTTTAATATTAATTTTTTGTTATTGAAATTCGTACGCTGGATTAGAACGATAACAATATTTAATCTTTTATTTATTTTTTTCATGTTTATTTTTGAGGACTATACCTACGTGGGATACCTCCTTAAAAAAAATGCACTGCATATCCTACCTTTTGGGTGATGTGGAAACGGATTATTTACGACAAATAGATTTTTTTAGGGCGGCATTTTTGGAAACTGCACCAGGCGCCAAAATCGCTAGCGCCGGCGCTGGTAGGAACATTGAATTTGGAGAAATCTTGATGGTAGGGATTGGTATGTGAGATCAAAAACTGGATTATTGCATTAGAAGTTTGTCAAAAAAATGTTGTCAAGTGCGTCGGAAGAAAGATTTTTATTTATTTTTTACCCAATTTTTTGGAAAAAAATAAAATTAATGATTTGTATGACATTAAATTTTATTATTATTATGGAGATTTATGGTATTATAAGTTTGTCAAAAAATGTTGTGAAGTGTGTCAAAAGAAAGATTTTTATTTATATTTTTACCATTTTTTGGAAAAAAATAAAATTACTTATTTGTATGACATGAAATATATGTGTATGTCATGAAATTTTATTATTATTACAGAGAATTAAGATATTATAAGTTTGTCAAAAAAAAGTTGTCAAATGTGTCAAAAGAAAGATTTTTATGTATTTTTTACCCATTTTTGGAAAAAAATAAAATTTATTATTTATATGACATGAAATTTTATTATTATTATTAAGTATTATGTCATTATAAGTTTGTCAAAAAAATGTTATCATGTGTGTCAAAAGAAAGATTTTTATTTATTTTTTACCCAATTTTTTGGAAAAAAATAAATTAATTATTTCTATGACATGAAATTTTATTATTCTTATTAAGAACTATGGCATTATAAGTTTGTCAAAAAAACAATTGTCAAGTGTGTCAAAAGAAAGATTTTTATTTATTTTTTTACCCAATTTATGGGAAAAAATAAAATTAATTATTTGTATGACATAAAATTTTATTATTATTATAGAGAGTTATTTTTTTACCCAATTTTTTGGAAAAAAATAAATTATTTCTCTGACATGAAATTTTATTATTCTTACTAAGAATTATGGCATTATAAGTTTGTCAAAAAAATAATGTCAAGTGTGTCAAAATGATTTCATTTATCTTTTTAAGCCAATTTTTTGGAAAAAAAATTTAGTTGTTTTTATGACGTAAATGTAATTGAACATGAAATTGGACATGAACATTTTTGAATTTGGTATAGTTTTTGAAATATTTTTGGAATTTTTTTGATTTTGTAATAATTTTGTCAATATTTTAAGAATTTTGGAAAAAGTTTTAATTTTTGATTTTGTTATAATTTTTGGAATATTTTTCGAATTTTGAAAAATTTTAAATTTTTGAATTTATTATAATTTTTGGAATTTTGAAAAAAGTTTAAGTTTTGATTTTGTAAAAATTTTTGCAATATTTTTAGAATTTTGGAAAAAGTTTGAATTTTTGGAATATTATTGGAATTTAGAAAAAGTTCAAATATTTAATTTTATTCTAATTTTTGGAATACTTTTGGAATTTTGAAAAAAGTTTCAATTTTTGATTTTGTAAGAATTTTCGAAATATTTTTATAATTTTGAAAAATTTAAAATTTTCAATTTTATTTCTATTTTTGCAATATTTTAAGAGTATTGGAAAAAGTTTTAACCTTTGATATTAATAATTTTTGGAATATTTTTAGGATTTTGAAAAATGTTTGATTCTGTTTGATAAAAACAATGTTTGATAAAAACTTTTTTCAAACGAATTGTAACCACTGTTTATTTTGTTTGGTTTTATTTATTTTTTACAATATTTTTGGAATTTTGAAAGAATTTGTGATATTGTAATATTTTCTCGAAACACCAAATGGAAAGATTTTGGAATAGTTTGCTGAGTGTATCATTTTTTCACTAAATTATGTTAATTTATGATCTGTTATAATTTTCCGGCAACGGTTGAACTTTCGTGTTAGTTTTGTAATAAATTTCTAAACAGAGATAAAAAAAATACTAACAAAGTGTTATGTTTGATATACATCGCTGCTTAAAACTAAAAACCATGTCCTCATAAATGTTTTTTACCGAAAACTATATCAAAATCCTTAACCCAGACCGAAGTCTTGATATCTCAGAGCTGTGAGATTTCAGCCCCTCCATATTTTAGCTTTCCGTTTTGATAAACTATGTTACGACGGACTATTTTCAATTTTTACTCTAAAAATAATAGTTTTCAAATTCAATAATAATTTTATTAATTTTCTTCAATTGACATTTATCTGTACCACTGTGCATTTTTTATGATTTAAATAAACTCAATTTCAATTAAAAATGCAAGTATTGTATAAATGATTGGTTGTATTAGTGGAAATTGCTGTTACATGATGGAAAATGAAACAGAAGATCTGGAAGAATATGATATAAAAACGATCAAATTGTTTGGATCGAGTTAATACACAATTTTTAAATCAATCAGCAAATTATATAAATTGAAATAAAATTAAAACTCAGTCATGACTGAATCGTCATACAGCTTATTTTTGAGTAGTTTTAATGTTGTTAATTATTTCAAAAATTTTTAAAACTAAAAATAAAATAAATTTGCTTTTCATTTCAATTATTGTGTTAATATTGTAAAGGTTTTTTATAGTTGTGAATTTAATAAAATGTCAAAACCTCAATTGCATCTATTAAAACATGTAAACGAAATATGTTTTACATTCAAGAAATAAAAGTTATTTATCAAGCAAGTGTTATGTTATCAGTTTTGAAAATGAATTTATAACTTTTTGAAGAAGAGCACGTCTCGCCAAATGGTACATGAGTTTTGATGATGACGTATAACAAAAATTAATTGGAAAAGTTCATGCTGTTGTTACCGTACGAGATGCTAAACACAAATTGTCTAATTCTAGTTGTAGAATTGACCATCAAATCCGTTTATGAAGTTTCGTGCAGTGATATTATTATGTATTGCTTTTTGTAGAGCAGCGGATTAGTTTCGGCTTGATATAACAAAACCTTTAATTAACCATCAAGATAAACGAAGATGTAAAATAAAACATGAAGAAGACAACATTGAAGAAATAAATTTATGTAAGCTTTTTATTGAATTTTAATTTATATAATTTTTGATTTGTTTTTTTTAATAAATTATTTTTGATGTTAGCCAATTAATAGTTTTGTTAAATTATTCATCCTGTGATTCATAATATAAAAGATCTCCAAGTGTAATCAGTTTGTTTGTTATTGATTCAGTGTACCGATGTAATGTTACAGTATACATATATTCAGGCCCGGCTCGTGTTTTTTTTTGTGTGTGTGCGAAAAATGCTTGGCGCCTTTCATTTTTTTTTCAATAAGGTTCTAAAAAGCTATATTATAAGCAAAACCCGGCCACTATTTTCCATGGTCTTATATTATTATCGTTTAAAAGTAAAGCGAAGCCATTGTGAATTTTTTTATGTTTGATAATTTATTTATGACAAAAAAAATAAACAACAAGAGTTTTGATTAAAACATATTTCTTTATTAATCAAAAAAAAAAAAATAAACAAAAATTAAGTAATCCAAGTAATAACAAAAGAATAATGAAAACAAAATTAATTAAAAAACATGACAAAAAAATATAATTAAATAAAACATATATGATATATTTTTTTTAGCTTTAATATATGATATATTTTTTTTGATATATTATTATATATTATATATTATATATATATTATAATATATATATATTATTTATTTGATATATTTTTTATATGATATATTTTTTTTAGCTTTCCGGTGTAATATTATATTATTATATTTTGTATAAAGTCCCAAAATCATAACAACTACTATGTTTAAAAAAATCGATTTAGATTTTTAGTTTGAAAGGACGTCTCAAGCTCACGCAACAAGTTTACAAACTATCCTCCACAGCTATGTTTCAAATTGATTAGACATCTTGACACCCATAAGTATTAATTAAACAATAAATATATGTGAAACAACTGATCTATTAACACCTTCTTATATATATATATATATATATATATATATATATATATATATATATATATATATATATATATATATATATATATATATATATATATATATATATATATATATATATATAATATATATATATATATATATATATATATATATATATATATATATATATTATATATATATATATATATATATATATATATATATATATATATATATATATATATATATATATATATATGGGGCATTCCATGCCAAATCACCGAGGTTTCGGCCCGACCCCTTTCGATTTCGCTGAAAATTTTTTATCATTTTCTACCCTACCAAAGACATTTTTCTTAATTTTTTCAGATTTTTTTACCCAACCCAAAAAAAGTTACGAATTTTTGGAAAAAACCGCACTTTTTTTTAAAAATGCTAGAACTTTTTCAAAAATTGACCGTTTGGGACCGATTTTTTTTCAAATTTGTGTTTTTAAATGCAGTTTTCAGAAAAAAATACAAAAAATTTTGCAGATGTCAGGATCTATGAAATATTTCAATATTTTTAAAAAACGTTTTTTTTTCGAAGTCCGAAACCTTCGATTTCTCAATTTTTTTGTCTCAAAAAAAACTTCAACTAAGATAGTATTTAACCCCCCTATTTAGATTTTGTGCCGACTTTTCTTTCTATTTTTTTTTCGATTGAAAAAAAAAAAAAAATTCTAAAATTAGCTTATTTTTACATAACTGCGTTAAAATTTTTTTGGATTGTTTTTAAAATCTTAGAAATTGAAAAAAAATTGTACAAAAACAATCGTTAAGTGTATTTACAGCCAGGATTGAGTTATTTTATTAAGTATCGTTGTTACAATGTTAAAAATTTAAATATTATAATTATTTTCCTCGATTTAACGATGGTTTTCTTGGTTTCTTAACTGTACTGTGTTGTGTGGATTGTTACGACGAAGAAAAAGACTTAACTATTACAACAAAATTCAATAATGGAGTAATTTGATGAATTTTTTGTGTCGCTGGTATCGGTTTAGCATTTTTGAAGCGTTCCTCTAATTTCTCTTTCATGGAATTGTATTCTTCAGATTTTGAAAATCTAATATTAATATTTGGTAAATTTTTCAAAGCCTACTCAAATAATTGTGATGGTATTAGAATTTGTAGATGAGGTGGCAATTGTAGGCTAGTACGTGCAGCCATTCGTTTCAAAGTACCACCTATTTCATCACATGAACCTTTACCATGTGCCGTAGCGGAAAAATTCCACTCTACGTTTATTCCGAATTCTTCATTGTAATGAGGTAAATTAACAAAATGTTTGTAATTTTTATACTGTTGTGGCGCGCCATCCGAGAAGAAAAAAATTTTACGAACTCCAGATGACAAAGATTTTATGAAATAGATAATGACCCCAGAGTACAAAAGAACAGCAATTGCATCATGATTCAAGCAATCAGAAGTTATTGCCATACTCTGATGAGTAAGTTGATTGTTTTTTTTTATAATAAATAACCAAAGTATAAACCGTCGTTAAACCAAGAAAACCATCGTTAAATCGAGGAAAATAATTATAATATTTAAATTTTTAACATTGTAACAACGATACTTTAATAAAATAACTCAATCCTGGCTGTAAATACACTTAACGATTGTTTTTGTACAATTTTTTTCAATTTCTAAGATTTTAAAAACAATCCAAAAAAATTTTAACGCAAAGTTATGTAAAATAAGCTAATTTAAGAATTTTTTTTTTTCAATCGAAAAAAAAAATAGAAAGAAAAATCGGCACAAAATCTAAATAGGGGGGTTAAATACTATCATAGTTGAAGTTTTTTTTGAGACAAAAAAATTGAAAATCGAAGGTTTCGGACTTCGAAAAAAAAACGTTTTTTTTCGAAAATATTGAAATATTTCATAGATCCTGACATCTGCAAAATTTTTTGTATTTTTTTCTGAAAACTGCATTTAAAAACGCAAATTTTGAAAAAAAAATCGGTCCCAAACGGTCAATTTTTGAAAAAGTTCTAGCATTTTTAAAAAAAAAGTGCGGTTTTTTCCAAAAATTCGTAACTTTTTTTGGGTTGGGTAAAAAAATGTGAAAAAATTCAGAAAAATGTCTTTGGTAGGGTAGAAAATGATAAAAAATTTTCAGCGAAATCGAAAGGGTCGGGCCGAAACCTCGGTGATTTGGCATGGAATGCCCCATATATATATATGTATATACGTATATATATATATATATATATATATATATATATATATATATATATATATATATATATATATATATATATATATATATATATATATATATATATATATATATATATATATATATATATATATATATTTATGAGCAATTTCACGGAGATTCAACATCGTTTTGACTTGACCCCTTTTAATTTTGATTATTTTTTGTTTATGGATAGTCTTGGATAAATAAAAAATACGAGTTCTCTTAGAATTTTTTTTTTCGACCAGGGGTCTTCACAGGGTACCCCTCAATTTTTTGTTATTTTGTGATGTGAGTGCATTTTGACGAGCGATTGTAGAAAAACTACTGAATCGATCTTCATAAATGATATGTCGTTGAATAGGTATTAGAACAAAGTTTTTAAAAATGTACACTGTTAATTTTTTGAAATAATTTTTAACGGTGTAACATAAGAAAAAAACGGTGTAATTGAAAAAAAGATGGCATAACCTTTTTTTTTTTTTTAAACAAAATTGAAGCTTATTTTATATCTAACAACTTGTGAAAGTTTAGGACTAGCATCATATTTTGTTTTAAAGATAAAATTCGTTGTGCATATGACTGTCGGGAATCAGTTTTTTTTGTTCTGAAGGAAAATTATAAAAATGGCGTTATAAACTAAGAGATTTTTTTTTAATGTTAAATATCAAATATTTTATTATTAGATGAACTTTTTAAAATATTATAAAAATTATATATGTAGTACAATAAATAAAATAAATACAATTGTTAAAAATGATTTACTTATTTTACAAACAGAAGTTTCTTTTGAATAGGAAAGCACTTCTGCAATTATTTTCTTTGTATTAGATGGCATAAAAAATGAAATGTTTATTTGTCACTTTTAGTAATCACTTGTCACTCTTATAAAAAATAATTTGACAGTCTTGACTGCAAACAAAAAAGCCGTATAAACAACTAAATCTATTTAGGAACTTTTGACTGGAGAAGTATTATGTTCGTATTATGTTATTATGGAATCATAAAGTAAAGGATTGTTTTTCAACATTAAATTACAAATATTTTATTATTGAATAAACTTTTTAAAATATCATACAAATTATATATGTGAAAATAAATATAGTTATTAAAAATTATTTACTTATTTTACATTCAAAAGTTTCTTTTGAGTTGGAAAACATTTTTGCATTTATTGTCTTAGTATCTACTGGTACAAAAGAATGAAATTTTTGAGTTCCACTTATAGTAATCGCATTTTTATATCGATTTTGTAATTTTTCTTTTGTTAATTGATATTCATTTTTATCGGCGTATCGTATCCAAAGTTCATGGTAGATTCCCATTTTAAAGCCCATTCGAAAAGTTTTTTTGGTGTATCAATAATATTGTCTTCGCTCGCCATACTATAACGGTGTGCAGCACGCTTCAGTGTACCACCAATTCCATCACAAGGTCCCTTTCCATGGCTGGTAGCATGAAAATGCCATTCAGCGTCAACCTTAAAGTCTTCTTTATGGTGGCATAAGTTAATTAGGTTATGTTTATTTTTGTATTGAGAAGGTGCACCGTCAGTGTTATAAATTATTTTTGTAATATTAGAATTTATATGCATTTTGATGAATTCAATAAGTTTTGTAATGAAAAGATGGACTGTAGTACTGTTGTGATCGTTTATATCCGAAATGAGTATAAAACTTCGGTGCTGTATATATTCACTTGTGGCACTTTTAAAATAAATGACAAATGGATGAATAGTAGCTTGTGAATTATTATAATAATAGCCTTGAACCGCATTCTGAATTATGAAGCCGTAGTTTTCAGAAAAATCCCCTTGAACGAAGCACTCTCCTGCTTCTAAATTTTTTTTTTCCTCAATGAATGTAGATTGTTGTTTTGCTATAAAGTTGTGTGGTATCAAAATTTGTAAACGGTAAATAAATTTTTTCATAAATTCTTCTACAGTTTCTATTAAAGTATCCAAATTGCATCGATCAGTGGTATTCCATTGTTGATATTTGACTTGAAGGATTCCTTTAACGTCAAAATCATTTAGTAATTTTTCTTTCAGTTGTTGAAGTTTTTTTGAACATTCATTGCACTTCAAATTATGACAATCTTCTGTTAATTTACCACATAAAACAAATTCAATTAATGTTTTATAATTTTGGAAAGCAGCATCAGTAATCCAAGACATCTTAGAGTAAATAATAAATTTAATTAATAATAAACTTTTGAATGTAAAATAAGTAAATAGTTTTTAATAACTATATTTATTTTCACATATATAATTTGTATGATATTTTAAAAAGTTTATTCAATAATAAAATATTTGTAATTTAATGTTGAAAAACAATCCTTTACTTTATGATTCCATAATAATATAATACGAACATAATACTTCTCCAGTCAAAAGTTCCTAAATAGATTTAGTTGTTTATACGGCTTTTTTGTTTGCAGTCAAGACTGTCAAATTATTTTTTATAAGAGTGACAAGTGATTACTAAAAGTGACAAATAAACATTTCATTTTTTATGCCATCTAATACAAAGAAAATAATTGCAGAAGTGCTTTCCTATTCAAAAGAAACTTCTGTTTGTAAAATAAGTAAATCATTTCTAACAATTGTATTTATTTTATTTATTGTACTACATATATAATTTTTATAATATTTTAAAAAGTTCATCTAATAATAAAATATTTGATATTTAACATAAAAAAAAAATCTCTTAGTTTATAACGCCATTTTTATAATTTTCCTTCAGAACAAAAAAAACTGATTCCCGACAGTCATATGCACAACGAATTTTATCTTTAAAACAAAATATGATGCTAGTCCTAAACTTTCACAAGTTGTTAGATATAAAATAAGCTTCAATTTTGTTTAAAAAAAAAAAAAAAAAGAGGCTATGCCATCTTTTTTTCAATTACACCGTTTTTTTCTTATGTTACACCGTTAAAAATTATTTCAAAAAACAGTGTACAGTTAACAGTTAACAGTGTACATTTTTAAAAACTTTGTTTTAATACCTATTCAACGACATATCATTTATGAAAATCGATTCAGTAGTTTTTCTACAATCGCTCGTCAAAATGCACTCACATCACAAAATAACAAAAAATTGAGGGGCACCCTGTGAAGTCCCCTGGTCGAAAAAAAAAATTCTAAGAGAACTCGTATTTTTTATTTATGAAAGACTATCTATAAACAAAAAATAATCAAAATTAAAAGGGGTCAAGTCAAAATTTCCCAAAAATTTGCTGAACTTGCGTGAAATTGCTCATATATATATATATATATATATATATATATATATATATATATATATATATATATATATATATATATATATATATATATATATATATATATATATATATATATATATATATATATATATATATATATATATATATATATATATATATATATATATATATATATATATATATATATATATATATATATATATATATATATATATATATACGTAAGCAATTTTTGTGGTACCATTTCAAAATATTTGCCCCAAAAGAAGTGGGGCAGTATTTATGTCGTTGGAAAGGACTTGAGTAGTAGATGTGCTAAAAAAATTTTTTGAATTGTGAAGATTTTTTGAGAAAAAATGGGATTAATTTGTAATGTGTTTCACAATTCAAAATCAATTATATCAAGAATTCAAACTCTGAAATAATGTGTTGTAGCTATTTTGTTGAGAGGTCTATTTACAATTTCCATTTACAATGGCAGAATTTCGGCCACTGCGCAATTCCTTGTTAAAGTCTTGTTAAAGGATAGCCAAAATTTCTAAGAACGTTAATTCACTCAACTTTACTGAGTTTTTAAATTAATCTCTCGATGAAGTTAAATCACAATTTTGATCATATTTTATTTTGCGTTGTTTTTATAAACATTTCATAATTTTTATAGTGCTCTGTTTTTAACCATAAATGGCTGCCATGTTTTTACCGATAATAACACCGCACAAAAATCGTTAATGAAAAATAGAAAACCCTCAAATGTTGTAAATTTGATTGAAAGGTCGGAAAAACTAATTGGCTGAAGATTTTCTATTCTAAATATTGAATTCTTTAATCCATTAAAAATGAAACATTCGTATGATGTTTTTTGGACACAAAAACAAAGCCCTATTTTGAAATTTATTCAAATGTCGAAAACACAGTATATACAAATCAATAAGCTATCATCGAAAGTCTACCGTTTTTTCAATAGAATTTTGTTTATTATTCAACATTGGAAAAACCCGAAAAAAATTATCAATGAAAGAATTTTCATATTCAAACATTCTATGTTTCAATTGACTCTTTGTTGTTGCTGTTGTTTTCATTATATTTTATATACAAAACAAGTTGTAAGCGACATTTTTATTTTGAATATAGCATGACATAGAGAACATATAAAAACACATGTATACATTACACAGTGTTGTTGTAATATATCGTACCAAAAGAATGTTACACCGAAACATATAAGCAAATATTTGTATGAACATGATAAAAATTCATTTTCATCCACAAATATCACCTAAATTAAATAATCACCTAATCAAAGGAAAACGATTTTTGTCACGGATTTTTGTTTGAAGAAATGAAAGCAATTTCTTATCACATTTTTTTTTAATTTTATTTTATATTAAGTTTGGTTAAGAGAGCTTTTAAAAAATTCAGCTTCATTTAGTAGTAGTTTACGTTTGTTTGCTTCTTTTTTTTTCTATTCTTTTAATATTTGTTATTTTTTCCATTAAATTAAATTTAAAAGATAAAAGATTGTTTGTGTACGAAAATGGATATAGATCGGAAATGTTTTTATTTAAGAAAGATTTTTTGGGATTTCGTTGGAAAAATAGTTCTTTTTATTATTTAGTCGGATTTTTACGGGAGGAATGAGAAAAAACATCTTACTCCATAATACCGCAACCGCTTTTATGTTATTTTCCCTTTCTCACATATATATATGTTTAAATATACTAACACTTTAATCCACTATAAATTTTATTTTTATAAGGAAAAATTAAATTAGTTTTCTCTCCTTGTTTATATTGTGTAGGTTTAGTTTTTTACTTTTCTTCACTTTTAACAATTTCAATCTTTAACATCTTTTCAGAGTTCTATTTACAAAAATATAAATAAAAAACGAGATAGCAAGAGAAAATAATATAAAAACTTTGTTATAATAATAACTAAGTCTAAAGAATTATTTTTTGCAAAACATAGTCTTACATACTCCAATTTATATGCCAGCTCTATAAGAAGTTATAAATTATAATTAATGAGGAAATTCAATTTTTTTAGTTTGCGTTAATGTTAAGATGACATTTATCGTATGACCTCAATGAGCAATTGGAATAGAAATTAACTTTTTTTATTTTAATCAAAACTGGAGTAATGAGGTAACTTTTAAAAAATGGTATAAACAAAAATTAACAGGAGCGCCTGTTTTTTTTTATAAATTTAAAAACCACTAGGTGACTCCATAAACCAATTTATTTTAGTTAATTTGGATTTTTTTGTCATACAACTGTAACGATCGCTCAGTCATTTTTCACATTAACAATAATTTAAAATTTTCTAATACTCAACTGCTAGTTAAATTTCGAATATACTATAAAAAACAAACGAACGTACTAAATTTTTATTTCCAATTCTAATAAACAGATGTCGTTATTGATCTTTCTTGAATTTTGAGTATTACACGATTTGTCTTGACATCATGAGATGTCTAAAAGGGAAAATCACATTTTTCCTATTTTTAAAAAATCACTCTTCTCATGGATGTCAAAATATAAGGTATAAATTTTGCATTCATGCATTTCTCTTAATATTAAGTTAAATATTAAGTAGTGGAATTTTTTAATTAAATAAAAATTTTAAAATTAGTTTAATTAGTCAATTCATTTTAAATGTCTCGCGTCCCGCTAGTGCAAATTTAGTTAAATTTTAAAAATGTGTGACATTGTTCGATTTTGTTAAAAACAAAAATTAATTCGATTTTTAAATTAAAAACTGAAAACATCTTGATGTTTTCTCTCGAAAATAATAAAAGTTCAATTTATACATGTACATATCTATGTATGTAATTTAATAAAACAGAATTGTGTTGAAAAAAGAATTAACAAAAACACATTTTTGTTTGAAAATATGGGTCTTTCTGTTTTTGGGTCTTCAACCAAAATGTTGAATTGAGATTGTTATTAAACACTCAATAAAACGTATTAAAGAAAAAATACTAATTCCATTTTATTTTGAGTTTAAAAAGAAATTGTTTTAATTTATACAGAAAAAAGGTTAACTTTGTTTTCATTAGTGTGTGATTTGGATGAAATATATATATATTTTTTTTAACAAAGTGTTTCATTCTGTTTTCATTAAGTTTATACTTAATTTATCATAAAGGAAAAAGATTGCTTTATAAAAGTGGCAGTACATGAAAAATAAAGTATCCAATGATGTTATCGAAAGTATGAGTAGTAAGGATAACAGTGATCGAAGCATATTACCACAGTTAGAAACAGTCGAGTGTATGGTGGATTTTCCGGTTGTAGAAACCGTATGGATTTAAAGCAAAATATGAAGTGGAAAGTTAAAGGATTAAAGGCAATGTTCAATTGGGCATTTCGAACAACGAAGGTGTAATTCAGCAGCAGCAACTGATGTTCACAAATTAGTTCATCCAATACAGTTGGTTGATTAGTCAAGGGAATTGGAACACATAGACCAAATCTTCAATCAACAGTTATAAGTTAAGGTACTTACAGTAAATATATTAATTTTTTTTATTTATTCCTCGTTCCCCTTTGGAATGATAGGCTAGATTTTTTTCAGATAATAGGAGATTCCCAAATTTAGGATTCTGTGGGGATAAACGCTATCCCGTAGCAATATTATTAATATTATTTTGTACGAAAGGTCCATATTAACAATCTGGCGCCGAAACAGGGACGGACCGGGGGAATATTTTGGTAATATAATACCGTGATTACGGTGGAGTTTTGTTACCGTTAGGTACGAATTTGTTGTGTTATTTAGAGCTATTTTCGGCGCGAAAAATATTTTTTTTCATTTTTTTTCATGTATTTGGGCGGTGTCAACCGGTTTGGTTGACTTCGAACTTGTTTGGATAAGAACCAGTTGGGTTTTTTTATATGTATATTTTTCTTTTACATATATATTAAATATATATAGAATTTTTTCATTTTTTTAATAATTTTTAAGAATTTCACAATTTGATAAATTTAAAAGGAATTTTTGAGAATTGAATTCAGCGGTAGTTGCAATAACGAATTCAAATGACTATTAAATGCTGCACAGGTACATTTAATTTTGGGATATATAAATATTTACTTGAAGAAGACAAATAATAAGCAATTCTAAGACTTATTAGAATTTGAAAGGAAATTGTATTCTGCTTTCGCATTAACCTTTTGGTCTTTGAGTTCTTGGTAGAGCCAGTGTTAAAAATACCATTATTTGTTTTTCTCTAATTAAATATAATATTCTAAAGATTAAATTCTAATTCTAACATTTAATTTGGTTTTTACAATAGTGTAGAATTGTATTTGGATTAACACTATATTTCTTACACTCAAAAATGCACACAGTCAGAAATTTTGGCTCGTTTAGGAGCAAGCGTCGGCCGGGGCCAGGAGAGTTGGGTCAGGCAGCGGTTAAGCCGGGTGTGAATGAGGTAGATGAAGTAATGCATGAGATTGTGAGTGAAGTGATGAATGTGGTGAATGAGAGGGAACAGGAAAAAATGAATGCAGAACGGAATGAGAAAAGGAATCAACTATATTTAGAATTGATGGATGACATAGCGAATGAGCAGTATGATGAATGGTTGGATGTAGTGATAAATGAGTGGGCAGATGAGGTAGTGCATGGAGTGGAGGAAGTGGATGAGATGAATGAGGAGTTGTTAGGAGAAGTGGTAGTTGATGAAGTGAATGAGTGTGTGGATGAAGTGATGGATGCGCGAGAGAGATATCGATTGAGGAGGCTAGAAAGGGATAGGAAAAGGTGGAGGGAGAAAAAGAGTAGGAGGAAGAAGCAGAAGGCAGCGTGGTTGGCCGAGGAGGTAGAGTTCTCGTCAGTCATGCACGCTTATGCGGAGATATTGGCTGAAGAGAACGCTATCTCTGAGTCCAATCACAGGGGAGAGAACCCTCGACGGTGGTTGGGACCGCAAGTGGCCCCGGGAAATTGTGTGCATCTTTGAAATGTATTTTGTTCTGAATTTGGAAAAAAACCGTTTTGGGGCAGTAATTTTTTTCGGAGACTGTTTTTTTATACTGTCATTGTACATAGTGTATATAGTAGGTTAATTGTTGTATAATTGTACATATTTGTACATATTTTTGTATATAGGAAGCGGATGTAGTGGTTTGTGTGGAGTGTTATGTTACAATAGCACCAACGAGATGAAATTAAGAAACCAAACCGATGAAACGATTTAGCCATTTGAACTTTTTGTGAGTAGCTTTGGCAAATATTATACATTGATAGGAATTGGATAGTAGATCATATTTAAATATTTATACATTAATAAATTAGATCTGGAATCTGATGCTCGTTTTAACGGTGCATTTTGGCCTGCGTGAAATAAATACATGATTTTAATTTCTTTACCACTAATGGTTATAATCGGTGGAAATCCTGTTTTGGTTGTGGTAGATTCGAACTATTTTTAATTTCGCGATGAAAATATTGTACATTCCACTACAGTTGAGCGTTTGTTAGAATTAATTGATTTTTTTTTTTTTGGGTGTTAATTTTTTTATTGTTGTGTAATGATTACAAGTGTGTAATTGATAATTTCTCTCAGCGGTACCTCTAACAAAGGATCCATGGGGCTTATCTCCTTAACATAATTATGTTCTTAGATCGCCTCTGTCCATTATGGACATGCGATCGAAGTTCATTGGTTTCTTCTCTTCATTTCAGAAGGAGTTTTCTGGTGATAAGGGAGTGACTACTGCTGGTCTGTACTTAGGTACAAACCAGTAGTACCATTCCCTGCACAGAAGCTTCTTTAACGAAATGAAGAGGAGAACCAATCATTTTTTTTTATCAGGATCGAGGCTTCACCTCACACAACTTCAACATTTTTCCACTCTTACATTTAGCTTGCAATAGACAGTTTTCATTAAGTTTAGGATTTGAAGTCTGGTGTTCGGGAGCGTTCTTCGACTATGGCATTAGTTTAATGGTAATTTATTTTTAGGTAGAACAACCGCAGCTGGGTCAGTAGAAATGGGCCTAGAGTCTAATCGTGACAGTTGCGATTGTTTTTGTTAGGTTGGGGAGATACTGTTCTGTAGAATCTGGTCGTTAGGGGCTTTTCTAGTCGGTTCTCACATGCATTGTTGGAGTGGGCTCGCGAACGCGATAATTCAAATACTAAATAAAATGGATATTGTAGCCATACTTACTTTTATGTGTCTCCAGTCGAATCTAGATTTTGGGAATCTCTTATTATATTAAATAAAAATAAAATAAATCAAACAAATTTTTCAAAAAATTAAATAAATAATTTTTATTAAATAAAATAAATTTTCGTTAAATAATTTTAGGTAATTAAATAAAATAATTTTTTTTACTAATTAAGCAATACTTCAAGAGATAAATAAATATTTTTTATTTTTTAAAAAAATAAATCAATATTTTGAGCTAGGACGTTGCATCCAATAAATAAACATCCTTTTTGAATATTTTTTATTTTTTTAAATTTTTTTTTTAAAAATAAATAAATATATTTTAGGGGTGCTATCGTCAATAACTAGTTTTAGGTATATATAATTATTTCAGTAGATCTGAAATTAAATAAATAAATCATATCTCTACATGTATAATATTTTAGGAATTTCTGTAAAAGATTCAACAAAGATTAGCTACGACGGTGGTCTTTCCTTTTTGTTCCTTTACAAGTTTGTTTTTGCAAAGTTTTTTTGGGGCGTTCGTTGTTTTTTTCGTTTTTCATTATTTTTTTTTCATTTACAGCGCACTAACTACATTTTTTTTTGTTAATTGGTTTTACTATTGTTGGTGATTGCGAGTTCATGATTTTGCGGGTTTTACCATCGAAATCTCTAGCGTCTGTTTTCTATACACCAAGCCTAAGTTTTTCAATATATTTTTTTTATAAAATTAAATTTAGTTGTTAGAATTATTAGTTCTCATAAATTAAACATCTATTCTTAGTTATTAGTTATTATAGTTATAGATTTAATTTTCGGTTTTTAGAATTTAAATAGGTGTTTAATTTAGGATTACTATAGTTATTATAATTTTTTTTTACTAGTAATGCACTCATACGCGATCCCCATATTCGTCATTGGTTTAATGTGAGTTACAATTTCGAGGTATTGATTTGGGTATTATTCACACTATAGAGTGAGGCGGATCCAAATCATTACCTCCACATTTATCATCATATTGATCTGCTGACGTACGTGTACATATCTCGTATGAGTCCATTTTAGTTACCACCATTTTTAAAATTATTTTTTTTTATTGCGATTAATTTAAAAAAATAGGATAAATATAGAAATAGTTATTAGAATTTCTATTATTAGTTTAAGTTTAATAGTGCTTTGGTGGTTTCTGACGTAGAGGGGATGGCGACGTTTTTGTGATTTCAAGAGTAAAAATCTTGGTTTTTACCTTGAATTCATGTTGTAACGATCGCAATAATCGCAAAACAATAATAAAACCAAATTCCTCTTTGTTTTCAATTCAATAAAAATGTATTTCATTAGTTTCCATTCATTTTTCACATTAACAATAATTTAAAATTTTCTAATACTCAACTGCTAGTTAAATTTCGAATATACTATAAAAAACAAACGAACGTACTAAATTTTTATTTCCAATTCTAATAAACAGATGTCGTTATTGATCTTTCTTGAATTTTGAGTATTACACGATTTGTCTTGACATCATGAGATGTCTAAAAGGGAAAATCACATTTTTCCTATTTTTAAAAAATCACTCTTCTCATGGATGTCAAAATATAAGGTATAAATTTTGCATTCATGCATTTCTCTTAATATTAAGTTAAATATTAAGTAGTGGAATTTTTTAATTAAATAAAAATTTTAAAATTAGTTTAATTAGTCAATTCATTTTAAATGTCTCGCGTCCCGCTAGTGCAAATTTAGTTAAATTTTAAAAATGTGTGACATTGTTCGATTTTGTTAAAAACAAAAATTAATTCGATTTTTAAATTAAAAACTGAAAACATCTTGATGTTTTCTCTCGAAAATAATAAAAGTTCAATTTATACATGTACATATCTATGTATGTAATTTAATAAAACAGAATTGTGTTGAAAAAAGAATTAACAAAAACACATTTTTGTTTGAAAATATGGGTCTTTCTGTTTTTGGGTCTTCAACCAAAATGTTGAATTGAGATTGTTATTAAACACTCAATAAAACGTATTAAAGAAAAAATACTAATTCCATTTTATTTTGAGTTTAAAAAGAAATTGTTTTAATTTATACAGAAAAAAGGTTAACTTTGTTTTCATTAGTGTGTGATTTGGATGAAATATATATATATTTTTTTTAACAAAGTGTTTCATTCTGTTTTCATTAAGTTTATACTTAATTTATCATAAAGGAAAAAGATTGCTTTATAAAAGTGGCAGTACATGAAAAATAAAGTATCCAATGATGTTATCGAAAGTATGAGTAGTAAGGATAACAGTGATCGAAGCATATTACCACAGTTAGAAACAGTCGAGTGTATGGTGGATTTTCCGGTTGTAGAAACCGTATGGATTTAAAGCAAAATATGAAGTGGAAAGTTAAAGGATTAAAGGCAATGTTCAATTGGGCATTTCGAACAACGAAGGTGTAATTCAGCAGCAGCAACTGATGTTCACAAATTAGTTCATCCAATACAGTTGGTTGATTAGTCAAGGGAATTGGAACACATAGACCAAATCTTCAATCAACAGTTATAAGTTAAGGTACTTACAGTAAATATATTAATTTTTTTTATTTATTCCTCGTTCCCCTTTGGAATGATAGGCTAGATTTTTTTCAGATAATAGGAGATTCCCAAATTTAGGATTCTGTGGGGATAAACGCTATCCCGTAGCAATATTATTAATATTATTTTGTACGAAAGGTCCATATTAACACAACGTATAGAGATTATAAAGTATACTAGCTCATCATTAAAGATTAATTTCATTGTATTACACCTTATTTTGTTTAAGATTGTTTCACAGGACCATCTTATCACCAACATCATCATTATTATTAATTTTCTTTTTGCTGTTCTGGTTTGAGATATATCTACATACATTTTCCTCGTTTTTATAACAATTTTCCTTTAAGCGTTTCAAGGAAAACGAAATGTATTTTACAAGAATACTTTTATGATTTTATTTCATTTTCTGTTTTTTGTTCGTTCAACAAAGAAGAAAAGTTTATTAAATATTTTTGTAAGGAGTAGAATAAAACTTGGTTTATTTCTTTTTCCTATAACATAAGAGAAATCGTTTTAATAATGCTTAGCTGAAACATTGTCGGGTTCAAAATGCAAAACACTTGCAACATTTATGATTTTCGAATAATATATCTATAGAAAATAGCTTCTATGGTCTAATAAAATATTTTTAATTTGGAGTTTAAAAAAAAACTTTTTTAATATTTATGAGTTTTTTTTTAATTCCATAAAATTAGCTATGCTAATTTCATTAGCTATGCTAACGTTATCAAGAATATTTTTACTGTGGACTAAAATTTCTAAATTTTCAAACTCTATGGTCTGAGTTGATTAGTAGTTTATAGTAGACATATTTTGTTCATTTTTCATCAGAGGCATTGAGAAAGAGGTGAAGGTGAGATGCTTCTCTGATTTGCACATCGAATTGAAAAAATTAAATCAATAATTTTATTATTATGATCACTTATAAAATAAACTTTTAATTATAATATCCTGTCAAAACCACATAAATAGTAAATATAGTTTAATTGTTAATGAATTATAAAAGCTCATCACAGAAAATTTAAAATATAAAACTCAAAATCATTTCCTGTGTTATTTTAACAAATAAAATATATGTTTTGGTACCTGTTATTTTGATAAGGGTAAATGAACGCACGTTCCTTAAACTGATTTTTTTATTTTAGATAAATTTGAAAGTTTGAATATCAGTTTATTTTTATTCACAATTTCTATTTGAGACTTGAGTCCAAAAACTAGGAAAACCTTTATATGCTAATATTGACAATATATAGTTTTGATAGCACAAAACATTGAAGCTGGGTCTTAACATGCAAACTGTGGACTGTGGATGGTGTTATTAACCAATCAGAAATGAGCAATTTTATTATATTCATCACGTTCACAGACGACATTTCGAAATAGCTATTTAAGTATTAAGGGCGTAAAGTAAATCTTTTTTGCTAGAAAGTGAAATTGTTGCTCAAGTCGTTAGCCGAGGGCAACAAACACTCAAAAGAAAAAAAGATACCTTATGCCCGAATTTTTTGTACGAGTAGGATTGTGCATTATTTGAATAAATAAAAATACATATATTTACACAAAATAGTAAAATATTTTCTGAAAAAATTGTTTAATCCAAGTAGTTTTTTGTTTGATATTTATTTTCCTAAATTTCTATAGCAACCAGTTTTTTTTATATTTCTATATTAATAAATTTAAAACATTTTGTTTTTCAGTTGTATTTGATCTATCTATCGTATTGCTAGGAATACATATGTTTTGTAGAATATTTTTTGAAGAATAGTTAAATTCAAGTAATTTTCTGTTTATTTTTTTCTAAATTTCTTTGGCAACGAATTTATTTAGTTTTAATTAAATTACTAACAAACCAAAAAAGCTTCCAAAAAATAGTATATTTTGCTTTCGTGAGTGAATATTTGTAGACGAGATGCGTCAGCGTCGAGTGGGGTAATTTCACAAACATAAAACGTTTTCAACTTACGTCAGAAACAGTTTTTTTACGATAGTAAATATTATATAAACGATATTTATTATAAGTTATTAAATTAAAAATTGACAACATAACATTAAAAATTCATATTCTATTTTCTCATGGTTGCTTTGATCTATAACTTTGTAAAATTACATGAAAATACTAAAGCAACTACAATTTGTTATTAAGAGGAAATGATTTTACACTAGTGGAAAAAATTTTCACAGGATATTAAGCCTATATGAAAATACTCTTTTTGCACGGGTTGCAATAATGTTCGAAGTCCTCATTTGTGGCAGCGGATTGCATCTTTTACTCCCTAGAGGAGTATCATTTACAATGATAATTTTCACGGAAACAAATTTTTTACAATAAATTCAAGTAAAGTTGTATAAAAACCGCCTACTAATATGAACATTAAAAATTACCTTTGAATTGAAAAAATTCCAACTTCTTTACTTACTTGAGTTTAATTGATCTCAAAAATCCAAAATAAATTTTAATTCCCTTAATGTAGTCTAATGTTAATACATACACGACTACAAATTGACCAAGTGTCAGCCATTGATTTCACATTGATTGGAAACAATCAATAATGACTAACCAATCGTGACTTAGGATGTTAATTAGAATAGAAATGTTCCCCATTCTATGAATTCACACAAAGTATTGTCTAGAAATTTAATGCAAAAATCCCATATAATGTAAAAAAAACATTTCCATAATATGGAGTCTAATAACAGTGGAAAAATTCATCTTAAGTAAAAATAAATAAGTGATGAAGAAGTTTCGACTTTGAAATTGTCATCGCCTCAACGGCGTAATCGATAGCGTGTATGCCCAAGGATTCGAGCCGGGCACTGACGAGGGTATAGGTTCGAATCCCATCCGAAACACGAAAAATGTGAATTGGAGTTTTTTTCTGAGAAACTTCAAACCATACCTTTGAATTGAATAAATTCCAATTATTTCTTTACTTACTTGAGTTTAATTGATCTCAAAAATCCAAAATAAATTAAAAATTATAATTTTTGTTCTCTTTAAATGATTAGATTTAGTTTTTAAAATCATAATTATACTGTAGTCGTTAAAAAAAATAGTATATACACCTTAGGCGAGAGCAGTTCAACTCCCTCAGTGATATGTACCCTTCAGGCTTCGCCCTCGGGCTCCAAACAAACCAAAGGGAGAAAAACATGCATTTCTCTCCCTTGGTGAATAATCTAATATTTCTTCGCAGAAAAAATTTTTTTCATACAAAAAAACTAAAAACAGTTGATATTGTTATATCGTGTGCAAAAAAAATGCACAATAGCTATTTATGTATTAAGGGCGTAAAATGTAAAATCAAATGGCGGCTTCGAAATAATAATTCATCAAATTTGCATTTTTACCAACAAAAGCTAATTGTTTTTGCAGTGAGCGGCAAGAGGATATATTTCGCAATTTATGAATGAAATAAGTGTGTTTAGCATGCTTGGTGATGGTGACGCTATAGAAAATCGAAATTCTCGATAACTTAGGCAACTAACTTTTTAGCACTTGAGCAGAATACCTTAGCGATTGCCAGTTAAATCAGAACATTTAAAATTTTGAATTTTCATTTATTACAAAAACTTATCAGTGTATAAAAAATAAAATGTAATTTTTTTAATACTAATTGATAATGTTACTCAATTTTATTGTATACCTCATTTATAAGAAGAATTATTAAATGATTTATTGCGAATGGCTTCTGAAGACAATTACACTATGGAACTTATCAAATCGTCGTCAATATCGTTATTCTGTACTAAAAAGTACTAAAAACTATAAGCTTAAATATTCAAAGTTCTCAAAATATTACCAAATAATATTTCTATAAAGAATTATAAATTCTGTTATTTTGCCATGGCAGAATATACAGGATGAGTTTTTTTAAAAAATGCCAGGGTTTTATCTCGAGAACGATGCGAAATAGGACAAAATAACCTAAGGTAATATTTGTTAAGCTACAGGTAATCGAACTTTCTACTCAATCAAACCTCTCCTTGGATCACCGTATGTATCAACTAACACCAAGCTCAAGTTATACAAGACATTGATTAGACCGGTTGTGATGTATGAGTCACAAACGTGGACCCTTACACAAAATGACGAATCGCATTTATCTGTATTTGAGCGAAAGATCCTACGCTACGTTTTTGGTCCACTTAAGACAGACGATGGAGAGTATAGAACCCGGTATAACCTTGAGATCAGAGACCTTCTTGAGGGTCCTGATATAATAGGTTGTATTCGTTCTAATAGGATTGCTTGGTTTGGACATGTTCTGCGAGCCGATTCGCAGTCTGGAATGATTAGAAAAATGTACGTTAGTACCCCAGGGAGTGGACGACCGCGAGGTAGACCACGACTACAATGGGAGACTGACGTAATAAACGACCTTAAAAAAATCGGCTGCCATGGTAAGTATGTCGCTGTTGCGAATGACCGTGGTGAATATTCAAAGCTGATTAGCCTGGCAACGCTCCTACATGGAGCATGAACGCCTTAAAAAAAAAAATATTTGTTAAGGATCGAGAGGGACGTCTATTTGTAATATTGAATGACCTTGAAACTCATAAGTATTGCAGATATAAGCCAAAGAAGGGTTTTTTCAATTAGAACTAATATATTTAGGGGCGTTTTTCGGGTTCCGTTTTTTATACGGAACACTATTGGTGAGAGTAAAACGAGTTTTTCACATTATATCGATTATCTCGTAAACTATAAATGCTATGGACTTGAAATTTGAGGTGCGTATAAAACTAATCTGCTCACATGAAATGACGGATACAAATAAAACTAAAGTGGTTTTCGTTTGGTTTACAGGGGTTCGATGTGAGACCTTTGAGAAAATATATTTTTTTATAGATTCAAGTAGGGTATCATATGAAAGGGCTTCATTTCAGTATTCCTTAAAAATTTATTTTGGAATTTTACACAGTTTTTTTCTGAGAAACTTCAAACCATACCTTTGAATTGAAAATATTCCAATTACTTCTTTACTTACTTGAGTTTAATTGATCTCAAAAATCCAAAATAAATTTAAAATTCCTTTAATGTAGTCTAATGTTAATACATATAGAACTACAAATTGACCAAGTGTCAGCCATTGATTTCACATTGATTGGAAACAATCAATAATGACTATACAATCGTGACTTAGGATGTTAATTAGAATAGAAATGTTCCCCATTCTATGAATTCACACAAAGTATTGTCTAGAAATTTAATGCAAAAAATCCCATATAATGTAAAAGCATTTCCATAATATGGAGTCTAATGACAGTGGAAAAATTCAACTTAAGTAAAAATAATTAAGTGATGAAGAAGTTTCAACTTTGAAATTGTCATCGCCTCAACGGCGTAATCGATAGCGTGTCTGCCCAAAGATTCGAGCCGGGCACTGACGAGGGTAGGTTCGAATCCGATCCGAAACACGTAAAAAATGTGAATTGTAGTTTTTTTCTGAGAAACTTCAAACCATACCTTTGAATTGAAAATATTCCAATTACTTCTTTACTTACTTGAGTTTAATTGATCTCAAAAATCCAAAATAAATTTAAAATTCCTTTAATGTAGTCTAATGTTAATACATATAGAACTACAAATTGACCAAGTGTCAGCCATTGATTTCACATTGATTGGAAACAATCAATAATGACTATACAATCGTGACTTAGGATGTTAATTAGAATAGAAATGTTCCCCATTCTATGAATTCACACAAAGTATTGTCTAGAAATTTAATGCAAAAAATCCCATATAATGTAAAAGCATTTCCATAATATGGAGTCTAATGACAGTGGAAAAATTCAACTTAAGTAAAAATAATTAAGTGATGAAGAAGTTTCAACTTTGAAATTGTCATCGCCTCAACGGCGTAATCGATAGCGTGTCTGCCCAAAGATTCGAGCCGGGCACTGACGAGGGTAGGTTCGAATCCGATCCGAAACACGTAAAAAATGTGAATTGTAGTTTTTTTCTGAGAAACTTCAAACCATACCTTTGAATTGAAAATATTCCAATTACTTCTTTACTTACTTGAGTTTAATTGATCTCAAAAATCCAAAATAAATTTAAAATTCCTTTAATGTAGTCTAATGTTAATACATATAGAACTACAAATTGACCAAGTGTCAGCCATTGATTTCACATTGATTGGAAACAATCAATAATGACTATACAATCGTGACTTAGGATGTTAATTAGAATAGAAATGTTCCCCATTCTATGAATTCACACAAAGTATTGTCTAGAAATTTAATGCAAAAAATCCCATATAATGTAAAAGCATTTCCATAATATGGAGTCTAATGACAGTGGAAAAATTCAACTTAAGTAAAAATAATTAAGTGATGAAGAAGTTTCAACTTTGAAATTGTCATCGCCTCAACGGCGTAATCGATAGCGTGTCTGCCCAAAGATTCGAGCCGGGCACTGACGAGGGTAGGTTCGAATCCGATCCGAAACACGTAAAAAATGTGAATTGTAGTTTTTTTCTGAGAAACTTCAAACCATACCTTTGAATTGAAAATATTCCAATTACTTCTTTACTTACTTGAGTTTAATTGATCTCAAAAATCCAAAATAAATTTAAAATTCCTTTAATGTAGTCTAATGTTAATACATATAGAACTACAAATTGACCAAGTGTCAGCCATTGATTTCACATTGATTGGAAACAATCAATAATGACTATACAATCGTGACTTAGGATGTTAATTAGAATAGAAATGTTCCCCATTCTATGAATTCACACAAAGTATTGTCTAGAAATTTAATGCAAAAAATCCCATATAATGTAAAAGCATTTCCATAATATGGAGTCTAATGACAGTGGAAAAATTCAACTTAAGTAAAAATAATTAAGTGATGAAGAAGTTTCAACTTTGAAATTGTCATCGCCTCAACGGCGTAATCGATAGCGTGTCTGCCCAAAGATTCGAGCCGGGCACTGACGAGGGTAGGTTCGAATCCGATCCGAAACACGTAAAAAATGTGAATTGTAGTTTTTTTCTGAGAAACTTCAAACCATACCTTTGAATTGAAAATATTCCAATTACTTCTTTACTTACTTGAGTTTAATTGATCTCAAAAATCCAAAATAAATTTAAAATTCCTTTAATGTAGTCTAATGTTAATACATATAGAACTACAAATTGACCAAGTGTCAGCCATTGATTTCACATTGATTGGAAACAATCAATAATGACTATACAATCGTGACTTAGGATGTTAATTAGAATAGAAATGTTCCCCATTCTATGAATTCACACAAAGTATTGTCTAGAAATTTAATGCAAAAAATCCCATATAATGTAAAAGCATTTCCATAATATGGAGTCTAATGACAGTGGAAAAATTCAACTTAAGTAAAAATAATTAAGTGATGAAGAAGTTTCAACTTTGAAATTGTCATCGCCTCAACGGCGTAATCGATAGCGTGTCTGCCCAAAGATTCGAGCCGGGCACTGACGAGGGTAGGTTCGAATCCGATCCGAAACACGTAAAAAATGTGAATTGTAGTTTTTTTCTGAGAAACTTCAAACCATACCTTTGAATTGAAAATATTCCAATTACTTCTTTACTTACTTGAGTTTAATTGATCTCAAAAATCCAAAATAAATTTAAAATTCCTTTAATGTAGTCTAATGTTAATACATATAGAACTACAAATTGACCAAGTGTCAGCCATTGATTTCACATTGATTGGAAACAATCAATAATGACTATACAATCGTGACTTAGGATGTTAATTAGAATAGAAATGTTCCCCATTCTATGAATTCACACAAAGTATTGTCTAGAAATTTAATGCAAAAAATCCCATATAATGTAAAAGCATTTCCATAATATGGAGTCTAATGACAGTGGAAAAATTCAACTTAAGTAAAAATAATTAAGTGATGAAGAAGTTTCAACTTTGAAATTGTCATCGCCTCAACGGCGTAATCGATAGCGTGTCTGCCCAAAGATTCGAGCCGGGCACTGACGAGGGTAGGTTCGAATCCGATCCGAAACACGTAAAAAATGTGAATTGTAGTTTTTTTCTGAGAAACTTCAAACCATACCTTTGAATTGAAAATATTCCAATTACTTCTTTACTTACTTGAGTTTAATTGATCTCAAAAATCCAAAATAAATTTAAAATTCCTTTAATGTAGTCTAATGTTAATACATATAGAACTACAAATTGACCAAGTGTCAGCCATTGATTTCACATTGATTGGAAACAATCAATAATGACTATACAATCGTGACTTAGGATGTTAATTAGAATAGAAATGTTCCCCATTCTATGAATTCACACAAAGTATTGTCTAGAAATTTAATGCAAAAAATCCCATATAATGTAAAAGCATTTCCATAATATGGAGTCTAATGACAGTGGAAAAATTCAACTTAAGTAAAAATAATTAAGTGATGAAGAAGTTTCAACTTTGAAATTGTCATCGCCTCAACGGCGTAATCGATAGCGTGTCTGCCCAAAGATTCGAGCCGGGCACTGACGAGGGTAGGTTCGAATCCGATCCGAAACACGTAAAAAATGTGAATTGTAGTTTTTTTCTGAGAAACTTCAAACCATACCTTTGAATTGAAAATATTCCAATTACTTCTTTACTTACTTGAGTTTAATTGATCTCAAAAATCCAAAATAAATTTAAAATTCCTTTAATGTAGTCTAATGTTAATACATATAGAACTACAAATTGACCAAGTGTCAGCCATTGATTTCACATTGATTGGAAACAATCAATAATGACTATACAATCGTGACTTAGGATGTTAATTAGAATAGAAATGTTCCCCATTCTATGAATTCACACAAAGTATTGTCTAGAAATTTAATGCAAAAAATCCCATATAATGTAAAAGCATTTCCATAATATGGAGTCTAATGACAGTGGAAAAATTCAACTTAAGTAAAAATAATTAAGTGATGAAGAAGTTTCAACTTTGAAATTGTCATCGCCTCAACGGCGTAATCGATAGCGTGTCTGCCCAAAGATTCGAGCCGGGCACTGACGAGGGTAGGTTCGAATCCGATCCGAAACACGTAAAAAATGTGAATTGTAGTTTTTTTCTGAGAAACTTCAAACCATACCTTTGAATTGAAAATATTCCAATTACTTCTTTACTTACTTGAGTTTAATTGATCTCAAAAATCCAAAATAAATTTAAAATTCCTTTAATGTAGTCTAATGTTAATACATATAGAACTACAAATTGACCAAGTGTCAGCCATTGATTTCACATTGATTGGAAACAATCAATAATGACTATACAATCGTGACTTAGGATGTTAATTAGAATAGAAATGTTCCCCATTCTATGAATTCACACAAAGTATTGTCTAGAAATTTAATGCAAAAAATCCCATATAATGTAAAAGCATTTCCATAATATGGAGTCTAATGACAGTGGAAAAATTCAACTTAAGTAAAAATAATTAAGTGATGAAGAAGTTTCAACTTTGAAATTGTCATCGCCTCAACGGCGTAATCGATAGCGTGTCTGCCCAAAGATTCGAGCCGGGCACTGACGAGGGTAGGTTCGAATCCGATCCGAAACACGTAAAAAATGTGAATTGTAGTTTTTTTCTGAGAAACTTCAAACCATACCTTTGAATTGAAAATATTCCAATTACTTCTTTACTTACTTGAGTTTAATTGATCTCAAAAATCCAAAATAAATTTAAAATTCCTTTAATGTAGTCTAATGTTAATACATATAGAACTACAAATTGACCAAGTGTCAGCCATTGATTTCACATTGATTGGAAACAATCAATAATGACTATACAATCGTGACTTAGGATGTTAATTAGAATAGAAATGTTCCCCATTCTATGAATTCACACAAAGTATTGTCTAGAAATTTAATGCAAAAAATCCCATATAATGTAAAAGCATTTCCATAATATGGAGTCTAATGACAGTGGAAAAATTCAACTTAAGTAAAAATAATTAAGTGATGAAGAAGTTTCAACTTTGAAATTGTCATCGCCTCAACGGCGTAATCGATAGCGTGTCTGCCCAAAGATTCGAGCCGGGCACTGACGAGGGTAGGTTCGAATCCGATCCGAAACACGTAAAAAATGTGAATTGTAGTTTTTTTCTGAGAAACTTCAAACCATACCTTTGAATTGAAAATATTCCAATTACTTCTTTACTTACTTGAGTTTAATTGATCTCAAAAATCCAAAATAAATTTAAAATTCCTTTAATGTAGTCTAATGTTAATACATATAGAACTACAAATTGACCAAGTGTCAGCCATTGATTTCACATTGATTGGAAACAATCAATAATGACTATACAATCGTGACTTAGGATGTTAATTAGAATAGAAATGTTCCCCATTCTATGAATTCACACAAAGTATTGTCTAGAAATTTAATGCAAAAAATCCCATATAATGTAAAATTAATTATTTTGTTATGCGTCTATGGTCTGTTAATATAAGGACATTACAACACAACTTTTTGTCAATAGTTTTTGATATTGTGTTCTTTTACATTCACGGAACCTTTGACGAGCGAATTTTATTCGCACTTGTCTGACTTTTTAATTAAGTAAATCAAACTACACACTTTTTGCTCACAAAAATGTTTTGTAAAAGTGTACGATTTTGTAGGTATGAGTGAAAATTGATTTGCACTAAAGCAAACGTGTCTTCGCTAAGGTCTTCAGTATAAAAAAAAAATTTCTAGCTTAATCGAGCTTAATTGATAGAAAAATTTAAAAAACTCACAGACACAGGTAGTTTGATAAACTGTCAAGAAAAACTATAGCAAAGTGTCACATAATTTTATTTCTCTATTTTGAGGAGATGAGATTGGATTTGGATAAAAGTAAAAACTATTTTGATGAGTTGAGTATCATTTAAAAGGAGGTGGGGTTGATACCCCTTACCCCTTTTGGGTGGGATATCAAATAAGTGTGTTATAATTTGAAAGAGCGCTTAATTTAAGAATCATTGCAATTTTTGTTACGAAAGACAGCACGTTGTAGAGTATCTCAACTTTCAAGAGCTTTTATCCAAAAATTATATAAAACAAACCTTAACACAGACCGAAGTCTTGATACCCCATAGCCGAAAATGAATTTGAATGTGACTTCGGTCTGAAAGACCTACCTATTACATACATGAGCTAAAAGTGAAATTCTTACCCCCACTTTTTTTTGGCATTTCTCGACGTTTCTCGACCTACTGATTCTAAAAAGCAAAAAAAAAAAATAATATATGTCTGTCTGCCGGCCGGCCGACACAACCGACGAAATCTAGAAAACCGCTGAAAATTTCAAAAATTTTTTTTTCTAAAAATAGGTTTACTCAATAGGAAGAGCCAAAAGGACGATGTGTTCGATAACTGTACCGGAAGTGTGTCGAAAAAATCGCCAAGTGTGTCCAAACAAGGAAATATGCATATTTTTTGCTAAGAAAACGTTCGTTTTTAGTGATAATGAGGGACAAAGAATGTGGAGGAATCTGGATAGTCGGGATTGGTATGTGAGATCAAAAACTAGTTATTGCATTAGAATTTTGTCAAAAAAATGTTGTCAAAGGTGTCAAAAGAAAGGTTTTTATTTATTTTTTTAGCCAATTTTTTGGAAAAAAATAAAATTAATTATTTGTTTGACATGAAATTTTATTATTATTATTGAGAATTATGGCATTATGAGTTTGTCAAAATAATGTTGTCAAGTGTATCAAAAGAAAGATTTTTTATTTTTTTAGCCAATTTTTTGGAAAAAAATAAAATTAATTATTTGTATGACATGAAATTTTATTATTACTATTGAGAATTATGGCATTATAAGTGTGTCGAAAAATTGTTGTCAAGTGTGTCAAAAGAAAGATTTTTATTGATTTTTTACACAATTTTTTGGAAAAAAATAAAATTAATTATTTGTTTGACATGAAATTTTATTATTATTATTGGGAATTATAGCATTATAAGTTTGTCAAAAAAATGTTGTGAAGTGTGTCGAAAGAAAGATTTTTATTTATTTTTTTACCCAAGTTTTTGGAAAAATAAAATTAATTATTTGTACGGCATGAAATTTTACTATTATTATTTAGAATTTAAGTTAATCAAAAAAATAATGTCAAGTGTGTCAAAAGAATGATTTTCATTTATTTTTTTAGAAAAAAATAAAATTCGTTATTTGTATGAAATGAAATGTATAATGAACCTGAAATTATTATTATTGAGAATTTTATTGCATTATAAGTTTGTCAAAAAATATTGTCAAGTGTGTCAAAAAAATGATTTTATTTATTTTTTAGATAATTTTTTGGAAAAAAAAATTTAGCTGTTTGTTTACGTAAATATAATTGAACATGGAAATTTTTAAATGTGTTATAGTTTTATAAATATTTTTGGAATTTTGAAAAATTTTAAATTTTTGATTTTATTCTAATTTTTATAATTTTGGAAAAAGTTTCAATTTTTGATATTGTTATAATTTTTGAAATATTTTTAGAATTTCGGAAAAAGTTTGAATCTTTGATTTTGTAATAATTTTTGGAATATTATTAGAATTTAGAAAAAGTTTCAATTTTTGATTTTATTCTAATTTATGGAATATTTTTAGAATTTTGTAAAAAAAATAGAATTTTTGAATTTTATATATATTTTTAGAATTTTGAAAAAAGATATATTTATAGATTTTTGATTTTGTAAGAATTTTTGGAATATTTTTAGAATTTTGAAAAATTTTTAATTTTTGGTTTTATTATAATTTTTATAGTTTTGGAAAAAGTTACAATTTTTGATTTTGTTATAATTTATGAAATATTTTTAAAATTTTTGAAAAAAGTTTCAATCTTTGATTTTGTAATGATTTTTGGAATGTTTTTAGAATTTTGTTTGAAAAAAGTTTGAATTTTTGATTTTATTTAGTTTTACAATATTTTTGGAATTTTGAAAGAAATATGAATTTGTGATTTTGAAATATTTTCTCGAAACGCTAAATGGAGGGGTTTTTGAGTAGTTTGCTGATTGTATAAATGTATAATCTTTTCACTAAATTATCTTAATTTATGATCTGTTATAATTTTCCGACAACGTATTAATGTTTAGTGTTAGTTTTGTAATACATATCTAAAAAGAGATAAAAAATACATGTACTCAACAAAAAGTTATGTTTGATATACATCGTTACCAAAAACTAAAAACCATGTCCCCATAAAAGTTTTTTGTCGAAAACTATATCAAAATCCTTAACCCAGACCGAAGTCTTGATATATTAGAGCTGTGAGAGTTCAGCCCCTCCATATTTTCTTTTTAAATTTATTAAAATTTTTTTCTATATACTGAAGACCTTAGCGAAGACACGTTTGCTTTAGTGCAAATCAATTTTTACTCATATCTATAAAATCGTACACTTTACAAAAAATGTTTGTGAGCAAAAAGTGTGTAGTTTGATTTACTTAATTAAAAAACGCCCCTAAATATATAGGTTCTAATTTAAAAAAACCTTTCTTTTCTTATATCTGCAATACTTATGAGTTTCAATGTCATTCAATATTACCAATAGACGTCCCCCTCGTCCCCCTTTAAAAAAAACTCACCCGTATATATTTCATTAAAATAATGCATAAAATTATTTCTATGTTGACAGCATTTGAAGAAGAATTGTTGTAACCTGCACGACCAATGCGGCATTGGTCGAGCAGAATGCGTCATCGAACTTCAATCAATTTTTCCATTAGAATGTTTCACATCTGTATACTCAGATTACCAACATAAAGGATTGTATTTCTTAATCCAATTATGCAGACAAACGATAAATATATTTAACCACGTTTTCTGGTTTGGCATTAAAATGCCTTCGGATTAATTCGCCATTTCGTTGATAAAATGTCAAACGTAATATCAATAACTCTTAACTCGATAGTTAAAAATTTGTTGTGATTGAAGTAATCTATTCAAAGAATTTCTCCGGGAATGGTCTGATAATATGCTTTAATATTGGAAAAACCCCGTCTCCAACAATCACATGTAGAAAACTAGCAGTCGTGCTTGATAGATATTTATCTGACGGAATGTTTAAAAATGTCCTGGCTTTAGTTATCTCTTAACCGAACTCAGTACTTTTGAATATTGCGCTCTCACTAAATCTCCTCGATGCTCTTATATTTACATAAAAAGTTATAGTTCACATCGTAAAGGGCTATCAAAATGATACTTTGAGATGATTTGTAGTTATAGCTTGTACGCCCAGCATTATGAATAATAAATACATACGGTTTCATAATACGGTTCATATCAAGAAAAAAACGTAAACTACAATAAATACATAAGAAATATTTTTGTTTGTCCTTCTTAGAAAACAACGAAAATTTTATTTATGCTTCACAACGATATAAAGTTGTTATAATATCTAGCTAGGATACGCAATACATTTTTTTCTTTTTTTTTTTTAATAAGAAGTGTTGTGTAGTAGGAATTACAAAATGTGTCACAACAACACATAGATACCTTTTAAGACGTAGGTCCCACAACAACATGCGTCTTGAGGTATAGGTGGACGCTTTTTTTAAATCTTTGTGGATTGAAGGCACTCGAGACTATTGATTCGGGTAAAACATTCCATGTGTACGATGTACGCACAAAGAAGTCCCTTTGCATTTTATTACTATGACGATGAGTAATCTCGACAGTCCGACCGCCCGCACAAACCGATTGACGAGTAAAACGGGGAAAAACTTATGTTTGAGGCATTATGGACCTGATTTCATCCGAGCACTGCTGGTGACGATATTTATAAAAAACAACGAGATCAGCAACAGTGCGACGATGTTGTAGGGAATCAAGATCTAATGTTAAATCTCGATCACCAACAATTCTTATACCTCGCTTTTGAACAGAGTCCAAAAGAGCCAGGATAGTAACAGATGCAGCGCCCCAAACTTGACAACAATGCTCCATACAGGGACGAATATAGGACTTATAAATGTGGAGTAATTGATGCGAAGTAAAATATTTTTTACATCTATTGAGGAGGCCGAATTTTCTTGACGCGCTTTTTGCCTTGGCCATTATATGATCGTTCCAGAGTAAGTCATTGGATATTGTGACTCCCAATAAACGAATGCTTTCACATTCGTCTATTTGGTCGTCACACATATTAATTGAAATATCGTTGGGAAACTCGGTCTTTGATCTGGAAATAATCAATAGCTGTGTTTTGGTGGAATTAAAATTGACCAAACTTTTGTCACCCCAATCGGCGACTTTTTTTAGGTCCTCGTTTACATTTATGGCAGCGTCTCGCCGGACGGGATTTATTCGTTCATGCATTTTACCCTTTGAAGATAGGGGGACGAATGACTTGTGCAGTGTACTATCATCTGCAAAACTATTTATTGGGTTACTGGTGATTTGCAACAGTTCGTTGATATAAATTAAAAATAAAGTGGGAAATAAAACTGAGCTTTGGGGTACACCAGCGGTTATTAATTTAAACTTAGAAGAAAAGCCATCTATAGATACCGAGATGTATCGGTTAGACAGAAAATTTTGAATCAACTTCACGACTGCGGGATGAAAACCGTACGCAACGAGCTTGTTGATCAAGTTGGCATACCAAATTCGATCAAATGCTTTTGAGATGTCTAATGCGATCACGTACGTTTCACCACCTTTCTCAAGTATGCTATTCCAAAGTTCAATGGATCGGTTGTTGATCTTTTGTTTCTAAAACCGTATTGGCTGTCAGATATCAAATGGTTGTCTTCCAAAAATTTGGATATGTGTGAATTAATATAGTGCTCGTATATTTTAGACATGACTGGGAGTAAGGCTATTGGTCTATAATTTGAAATATCACATTTCGTTCCTTTTTTTGGGACAGGCTGGACATTGGCCAACTTCCAGCAGGACGGATAAATACCAGATTTATAGGATTTATAAAATATTTTGGTGAGGGTTGGTGCAAGTTCTTTTGAAAATGTTTTTAGAATAACAGGAGGAATGTTGTCCAGACCAGAAGCTTTGTTGTTGTTTAACCCCCTTAAAAGTTTTTCGACAATTTTAGGTTTGAAATGTAATTGTTTCATATTAACTCCTGAAGACTGGATTTGGGGCATTTCTTTAGGAGTTTCTAAAACTGTTGAATTTGAAGCAAAGCGTTCCGCGAACAATATAGCTTTCCTTGCAGGGTCAGTAATGATTTAGTCACCATCAATGATAAGAGGGATAGAAGATTTAGTACCACAATTTGAAGAATTAATGGCACTGTAAAAACTTTTGTCAGAAATTGACATACTCGAAAGTTTTGCCGCTTTCGCTCTGTCAATCTCTGCTTTTTTCGTTTTTAATTATCTGGTTTGATATTTTATTAGCCTTTAAATATTGGGATCGATTAACAGAGTTCTTTTTATGAATCCAAATATTAAATAATCTACGTTTGTTTCTAAGAGCCAATTTGGCTGCTTTCGAAAACAAATATTTTTGTTGGGGTTTCATTATTGAAAAGGGAACGAATTTGTTAATACCGAATTGAATGGTTTCAGTAAAGTTTTGAGCAGAAACACTTACATCGTCAGTATAAAAACAATGACGATCAAAAGGGAAACCTTGAAAAAAACTTCGGAGACCATTGGTGCCCATTTGCTGAAAAGTGAAATATTTTACGGGATTTGGGAACTCTAGTTTGTAGCAAATCAGTTTTGATAATTGATGTGATTAGATAATGGTCAGAATTTCCAATACTACCCTTATCGACATCGACACTCGTAATATCTGGCATAGATGTGAGATAAAGGTCTAAGAGAAAACTTTTATCACCGCCATTACGAGGAGTGAAAGTTGGGCTTTTTACAATCTGCGTCAGGTCGTGCGATGCAGCAAATATTTCTGCCTTCCATTGTTGTCGTCGTCGGTCATTTTGGAAAATTCTAACCACGATTTGTTGTGGACGTTGAAGTCACCGATAACGATAACCTCACAACTTTGAAATTGTGCTCTAATTTCGTCGACAGCATTGGTCAAGTCATTAAAAGTCTTTCTTAGTTTTTAGTTTATTAAGTGAAGCATAAAATCTTGTATGCACAACTGGCGTTACTGAGTATTACGCCCATCAAGCGACATCCATCCCTCGGGCCAAATTACGTCGCTTTCCGGGCGCAATAACCTACATAACGCCCTTGGTACATAAATAGCTCTTATGCTTCACTTTAATATAAAGTTATTATAAAGTTTTGGATACTCAATATAAAAACCCATTCATAAAAACCGGAGCTTAATGAGAGCGCATTATGAATTCATAACGCTCGCTCATAAGACGTTTAAAAACTAAATAAAGTAATTTTTCTATATGAGCAGGCTTAATCCTCTGTGAAAATGTTTTTTTTCTCTAGTGGGAAAATTATTAACAAATTGTAGTTGATATGGTATTTACATTAATTTTACAAAGCCTTTAAAACAAGGTTGCTATGAAAAAAGAGAATATGAATTTTGAATGCTATGTTGTCGATTTGTAATTTGACAATTTCTAATAAATATTGTTTATAAATTAAAAACTAATAACACTTGTTTTTATATTTCGCAAATATGTTTTTATTTTTATTTTCTAAAAATTTTTGCTCAATGCATTTCGGCTTACGCCATTATCAAGAGCGATTCAAAAAGTTTATGAAGAAAAAATTTTGATTTGAATCAAAAATAAAATGAAAAATGAATAACTAGATTAAATAATTTATATAAACAAATTGTTAAAACATTTAATTAAAAAGTAGGTAATTTTTCTTATTTGGGTAGCGAAATCCGAAATTCGACGTCCACGCCGTGCTGCCTGGGTAATGCTGACAGAATTAGGTTGGTGTATTGGAGACAAGCAGAGTAAAAACTGCTTAGTCAATGACGCTACATCACGGCGAATTGGCGCCTTAAAACCAATGTGACTCAAGCGTCTGTTCTCCATGTCAGGGGCGGCTTGGAGCGGGCGTCTGTCTTGAATCAAGCGGCTCGCTATATAAACGTGTAAAAAGGTTGTTTCTGGTGACCTTAATATGCAGAACGGACCCATTCACGACAATTTGGGTTGGGCCTAAGGTTAACACCCTAACCCCGGAAAAAAACTCATATGTTAAATTTGGTTATCAAAAAAAGAATAACAGACCCGGACAAAAAAACACAATTTTACCTGGACGTGAAAAAGGACCAGACTACCGAATCGGAACGTGGAACGTGCGCAGCCTGAGCGCTCCTGATGCTCTTATAAGTCTGGAAACAGAGGCTGAGAGGTATAGGATGGATATTATTGCTCTACAAGAAATTAGACAGCCGATAATCGGAAAACAAGATTTAGATAGTCACTCTCTATATTGTAGTGGTCATCCTTCCCGAAGAGAATTTGGTACTGGCTTTCTTGTTGGTGCACGCATACAAGAAACCGTGATGAAATTCATCCCGGTCAGTGAGAGGATCTGCTACCTACGTGTACGTGGTACATATAACAATATTTCTCTTATTGCCGTGCATGCACCTACTGAAGCTAAGACCGTCGACGAGAAGGATAATTTCTACATAGCACTGGAAGAGGTTATGAAACAAACACCAACACGCGACTTCATTATGGTTCTTGGTGACTTTAATGGACAGGTTGGAAGAGATATCTCTTATGGAAATGTGGTAGGTCCCAACAGCCTGCATTTGAATTCGAATGATAATGGTGAGAGAATGACTGAGTTTGCATTATCAAATAATTTGAGAATTGCCAGTACGTTCTTTCCGCATCGATCGATTCATAAACAGACTTGGGTCTCACCGAATGGAAACACTCGAAATCAAATTGATCACGTTCTAGTAACAGCAGGTTTCTTTTCGAGCGTTCGGGATGTGCGATCCTTTAGAGGTGCATACATCGGAAGTGATCACTTCCTTGTATGTGCAACGATAAGGTTCCACTTCCCAAATCCAGGCATTCCAAAATTCAATCAACGGAAACGTTTTAACATCTCATCATTAAAGAATGCTGAAACAGAAGAGAGATATCAAATCCATATTGCCGAAACATTGAAGAAATCAGAAACCATTAATGGAGACGTCGATAAGTCATGGTATTTGCTCAAAGATGCTGTTTTAAGCGCTGCTGAGGGAATACTTGGACGACCACAGAACCACTCCCAGAAGCCATGGATGGATCAAGCATGCCTTGACGCTATTCAATACAAAAGAGATTGCTATCTGAAGTGTCTACAAGGACGCAACACCAGGTCCACGAAGGAAAACTATAAACTGGCAAGACAAGCCGTTACAAAGCTATGTAGACGAGCGAAGAGAGAATGGTGGAAGAGACAGTGTGAGGAGATTGAAAGCTTCAATAAGGAACATCAATCGCGTAACTTCTTTCAACAGGTTAAAACCTTAAAGAAGGGCCCTCAAACTAGATCAACTGCTATTCAAAATGAAGATGGGGAGCTACAAGTAGACCTTAAAAATATTTTAGATACTTGGGCCGCTTATTTTGAGAATCTTCTCAACTTAAGTGACCAGCAACAAGTCGGACGACGAGCCAAGCTTATTCGTGCGTCAAAGGTACATGTAGACGAACCCACCAAAGAGGAATTCGATGCGGCGCTGTCAAAACTAAAATGCAATAAAGCACCTGGTATCGACGATATAACATCCGAAATGATTGTACATGGTGGCGAAACTCTATCCTTAAGATTGTTTGAACTTGTTCAAATGATCTGGCGGACTGAAACCATGCCACAGGACTGGAACACAGCTATGCTGATACCAATCCATAAAAAAGGTAATCGCCTACAATGTGCAAACTACAGAGGAATCGCTCTCCTCTGCACAGCATATAAGATCTTTTCCTACATTTTGCTATCCAAAATCAATCCTTTTGCTGAACAACTGTTTGGAGAATATCAGTGTGGCTTCCGGCGGGGCCGAGGTACCACCGATGCACTTTTCTCGATAAGGATGATTTTGGAAAAGTGTCGAGAGTTCAACATACCTGTGCACCAACTTTTCATTGATTTCAGGCAGGCCTACGACTCTCTCGAACGAGAGACTCTATGGTCTGCTCTGGTGTCGATGGGAATTCCTGGTAAACTGGTATCACTATGCAAAATGACAGTACAGAACTCTCAATGCTGTGTACGAGTAGAGAACGAAATATCAAAGTTTTTTAAAGTCGACTCCGGTTTAAGACAAGGTGATGCTATCTCTCCTATACTTTTTAATCTAGCCTTGGAATATGTGTGCCGTCAAAAGAAACTACCGACTAACAACAATATCTTGTCAATAAACTCAGTACAGATGATTGCTTACGCTGATGATGTTGTCATCCTCGGCCGAAGTGAAGCTGTTATGAGTGAGACTTTCAAGTCGCTTGAGAGTGGTGCTAGGAAAATTGGTCTGCAAATTAACTACAATAAAACCAAACATATGAATGTTTCAAGAGAGGCTGAGAAGAAAGATTTGATGTGCGGCGATGAACGAATTGAGGGAGTTGAATCTTTTAAATATTTGGGATCAATGCTTGACTCAAACAACAGCATACTTACAGATATTAAAGCTCGAATCGCTGCAGGTAATCGAACTTTCTACTCAATTAAACCTCTTCTTGGATCACCGTATGTATCAACTAACACCAAGCTCAAGTTATACAAGACATTGATTAGACCGGTTGTGATGTATGGGTCACAAACGTGGACCCTTACACAAAATGACGAATCGCATTTATCTGTATTTGAGCGTAAGATCCTACGCTACATATTTGGTCCACTTAAGACAGACGATGGGGAGTATAGAACCCGGTATAACTTTGAGATCAGAGACCTTCTTGAGGGTCCTGATATAATAGGTTGTATCCGTTCTAATAGGATTGCTTGGTTTGGGCATGTTCTACGAGCCGATTCACAGTCTGGAATGATTAGAAAAATGTACGTTAGTACCCCAGGGAGTGGTAGACCGCGAGGTAGACCACGACTACAATGGGAGACTGACGTAATAAACGACCTTAAAAAAATCGGCTGCCATGGTAATTATGTCGCTGTTGCGAATGACCGTGGTGAATATTCAAAGCTGATTAACCTGGCAACGCTCCTACATGGAGCATGAACGCCTTTAAAAAAAAAAAAAAAAAAAAAAAAAAAATTTTTCTTATTTAACTGGTTTATAATGGAAATACCATAAATTTGTTGATTTAATAGTTTCTAAAAATGATGACCGAAAAATAGATCCGGATTTGTCAAAGGAGAACAAATAACGTCGGTTTGAGAATTTAGTAAATTTTTGTTAAAGTGCATTGCTTTACGTATTTCAAAAGCTTCCAAAAGATCAAGTTTAAGACCTTTCGTTTCATATTGTAAAATTTGGATATTGTTGTTATTTATAAAATTACTAGTATGATTTTCCTCAATTAAATGATTAGAAAAGGTGGAAGATGTTTGTCCTAATCTTAAACTACGAAAATGTTCAGCACATCGAACATGAAACGGACGACCTGTCTGTCCAATATAGATTGCATCACAGTCAGAACAAGATAGTTGATAGACTCCAGATTTTGAAAACTTACTTAATTTTTGTTTATTATTTACAAGAAGATTTTGAAGGTTATGATTATTATAATAAGCACAACTTAAATTTGTATGTTTTGAAATTTTGTTTCCTAATTTTTGGCTTAAATTACCTGTGTAAAGTATTTTACGCCATAATTTGGTTTCAAGGACGGGGTTTGGATAAATTAAATTATAAGAAATCTTTTTTAATTTCTTACGTAAAATTTTGTGAACTAATGTAGGATTATATCCATTATTAAGAGTTATGTTCGAAATAACATTTAATTCCTTTTGAAAATTAGCTGCGGAAAGAGGGACTTTTATAAGTCTATCAACCAATGCATGAATGGCTGAATGTTTTATATTTGACGAATGATTAGAAGTAGAGTGTATAATAGAATCTGTACATGTTGGCTTACGATAAATATTAAAAGAGAATTTAGAAAATGAATGACTTATACTTATATCAAGAAAATTGATGCAATTTTCGACTTCTTTTTCGATTGTAAATTTAATAGAAATATGTTTATTATTAATTATTTCAAGAAACGACTCTAATTCTAAATCAGTTCCAGTCCAAAGACAAAGAATATCATCAACATAACGATACCAAAATAAAACATGACTAGAAAGTGGAATTGATACATCTAAAATTTCGATCTCAAAAAAGTTCATAAAAATTTCTGCCAAAAGTGGGGACAAAGGAGATCCCATTGGTAGACCGTCTGTGAATTTATAATATCTATTATCAAAACAAAAGTAATTTTGCTCTACACAAGTTTTGTACATCATGGAGAGCTCATTTCGAATGTCATCAGATTGAACGGAATCATTAATAATTTTGAATACAACAGTATTTAGAACGTTAATAGGAATAGATGTAAATAAGCTGGTTACATCAAAGGAAATTAATTTTGAAGATGAAGGAACAACAATATTTTTTATTTTGTCAATAAGGTCAATTGAATTTTTAACAGAATAATGTGAGAAAAAGTTTGTATGTTCAATAAAAAGTTTGTTAAATTTTTGACAAAGTTTATAAGCTGGTGCATTGCAATATGAAACTATAGGTCTGATAGGCATAGTTAATTTATGTAGTTTAGGTAATCCGTAAAGGACAGGAGCAGAAGGGTTCATTAATTTGAAACGAAAAGCAGTTTGTGGTGGGATTAGTTGTATACATGACGAGAGACATTTAGACACATTAATCTTAAATTTACTCGTGGGGTCAGAGCGTAGTAATACAGCTCCGCTATCACTAATAAAATCAAAAATTTTTTCAGAATAAAGATTTTCTGATAAAATTACTATGGTATTTCCTTTATCTGCCTTACATAAAACTGAATTTGTGTCTAAAAGTTTAGTTTTTATATTATTAACCAAAAATGAATTTTTTAAATCAAAATTATTTAAATTAGAAAAATTTAGATGAAACCTGATATCTTCAGCACAGATAGATTTAAAATTATTTCTGTTGATGTTACAGCTAGCTGATGGTCCAGAGAGAGCTACATCAATATCCACTGCTAATGATAAGTGGCTTTTAATTTTATTAGTATTAACTGGAGCGAATTTTAACCCTTTGTTTAACAGTTCAGTTTCATCATTTGAAAAAATGATATTTGTTAAATTTTTTATTCTTGGATAAAAAGAATTTGTAGATTCAGTTGTTGTTAATATTGTTGTAGAATCTTCACAGCTGACATTACACAAAATATCTAGTTTAGCTTTTTGTTTTAAATATAGTGCGTGAGTGGTTTCATTAATTTCTTCACGTAGGTTTTGGTCTAATACATCAAACTCAAATGGATGTAGCCTCTTAGCTAATTCGGTATGTGCAACTTTTAAATGTGTAGCTAAATTACTTCTTGTTGCATACAGGAATTGTATTTCAGCTTGTAGCCAAATATCTTGACCAACTCTAATAGCTTTCATAGCTCGTGGATTAGAAAGAGACGCTGTTAATTTTATGTAATTGGGAATTACATTTAAACGTTGACAACTTGAATTAAACCATAGATGATTTTCAGTCATCTTTTTCTTCATAATTAACTTTTTATAAATGACAGTTAAAAAGGCTAGATCTGCCGATTTAATAAATTCAATTGTGTCGACTGTCGGCACTTGGCGAAACATTTTAATATAAATTAAAAACTAATAACACTTGTTTTTATATTTCGCAAATATGTTTTTATTTTTATTTTCTAAAAATTTTTGCTCAATGCATTTCGGCTTACGCCATTATCAAGAGCGATTCAAAAAGTTTATGAAGAAAAAATTTTGATTTGAATCAAAAATAAAATGAAAAATGAATAACTAGATTAAATAATTTATATAAACAAATTGTTAAAACATTTAATTAAAAAGTAGGTAATTTTTCTTATTTAACTGGTTTATAATGGAAAATGAAACCACCACCGTTTATAATTAATGAAACCACTCACGCACTATATTTAAAACAAAAAGCTAAACTAGATATTTTGTGTAATGTCAGCTGTGAAGATTCTACAACAATATTAACAACAACTGAATCTACAAATTCTTTTTATCCAAGAATAAAAAATTTAACAAATATCATTTTTTCAAATGATGAAACTGAACTGTTAAACAAAGGGTTAAAATTCGCTCCAGTTAATACTAATAAAATTAAAAGCCACTTATCATTAGCAGTGGATATTGATGTAGCTCTCTCTGGAACATCAGCTAGCTGTAACATCAACAGAAATAATTTTAAATCTATCTGTGCTGAAGATATCAGGTTTCATCTAAATTTTTCTAATTTAAATAATTTTGATTTAAAAAATTCATTTTTGGTTAATAATATAAAAACTAAACTTTTAGACACAAATTCAGTTTTATGTAAGGCAGATAAAGGAAATACCATAGTAATTTTATCAGAAAATCTTTATTCTGAAAAAATTTTTGATTTTATTAGTGATAGCGGAGCTGTATTACTACGCTCTGACCCCACGAGTAAATTTAAGATTAATGTGTCTAAATGTCTCTCGTCATGTATACAACTAATCCCACCACAAACTGCGTTTCGTTTCAAATTAATGAACCCTTCTGCTCCTGTCCTTTACGGATTACCTAAACTACATAAATTAACTATGCCTATCAGACCTATAGTTTCATATTGCAATGCACCAGCTTATAAACTTTGTCAAAAATTTAACAAACTTTTTATTGAACATACAAACTTTTTCTCACATTATTCTGTTAAAAATTCAATTGACCTTATTGACAAAATAAAAAATATTGTTGTTCCTTCATCTTCAAAATTAATTTCCTTTGATGTAACCAGCTTATTTACATCTATTCCTATTAACGTTCTAAATACTGTTGTATTCAAAATTATTAATGATTCCGTTCAATCTGATGACATTCGAAATGAGCTCTCCATGATGTACAAAACTTGTGTAGAGCAAAATTACTTTTGTTTTGATAATAGATATTATAAATTCACAGACGGTCTACCAATGGGATCTCCTTTGTCCCCACTTTTGGCAGAAATTTTTATGAACTTTTTTGAGATCGAAATTTTAGATGTATCAATTCCACTTTCTAGTCATGTTTTATTTTGGTATCGTTATGTTGATGATATTCTTTGTCTTTGGACTGGAACTGATTTAGAATTAGAGTCGTTTCTTGAAATAATTAATAATAAACATATTTCTATTAAATTTACAATCGAAAAAGAAGTCGAAAATTGCATCAATTTTCTTGATATAAGTATAAGTCATTCATTTTCTAAATTCTCTTTTAATATTTATCGTAAGCCAACATGTACAGATTCTATTATACACTCTACTTCTAATCATTCGTCAAATATAAAACATTCAGCCATTCATGCATTGGTTGATAGACTTATAAAAGTCCCTCTTTCCGCAGCTAATTTTCAAAAGGAATTAAATGTTATTTCGAACATAACTCTTAATAATGGATATAATCCTACATTAGTTCACAAAATTTTACGTAAGAAATTAAAAAAGATTTCTTATAATTTAATTTATCCAAACCCCGTCCTTGAAACCAAATTATGGCGTAAAATACTTTACACAGGTAATTTAAGCCAAAAATTAGGAAACAAAATTTCAAAACATACAAATTTAAGTTGTGCTTATTATAATAATCATAACCTTCAAAATCTTCTTGTAAATAATAAACAAAAATTAAGTAAGTTTTCAAAATCTGGAGTCTATCAACTATCTTGTTCTGACTGTGATGCAATCTATATTGGACAGACAGGTCGTCCGTTTCATGTTCGATGTGCTGAACATTTTCGTAGTTTAAGATTAGGACAAACATCTTCCACCTTTTCTAATCATTTAATTGAGGAAAATCATACTAGTAATTTTATAAATAACAACAATATCCAAATTTTACAATATGAAACGAAAGGTCTTAAACTTGATCTTTTGGAAGCTTTTGAAATACGTAAAGCAATGCACTTTAACAAAAATTTACTAAATTCTCAAACCGACGTTATTTGTTCTCCTTTGACAAATCCGGATCTATTTTTCGGTCATCATTTTTAGAAACTATTAAATCAACAAATTTATGGTATTTCCATTATAAACCAGTTAAATAAGAAAAATTACCTACTTTTTAATTAAATGTTTTAACAATTTGTTTATATAAATTATTTAATCTAGTTATTCATTTTTCATTTTATTTTTGATTCAAATCAAAATTTTTTCTTCATAAACTTTTTGAATCGCTCTTGATAATGGCGTAAGCCGAAATGCATTGAGCAAAAATTTTTAGAAAATAAAAATAAAAACATATTTGCGAAATATAAAAACAAGTGTTATTAGTTTTTAATTTATATTAAAATGTTTCGCCAAGTGCCGACAGTCGACACAATTGAATTTTTTAAATATTGTTTATATATTATGTAATTACTATCATAAAAAAACTTGTATTTCCTACGCGAGATAAAATCATTTTACGCACAAACGAATCGTAAAACACATTTTACATCCTAGTTATCGTGACTGAAAGTTGAAATAAAAGCCCGTTGCTATATAAAACATTAGTGTATTTTTCTACTTTGCCGCCCATAAAATAATCGCACATTTTATATCCTAGTTATCGTGACTGAAAGTTGAACTTAACGCCCGTAAAATAAAAGCCCGTTGCTATATAAAACATTAGTGTATTTTTCTACTTTGCCACCCGTAAAATAATCGCTCGGAAAATAATCATAAAATTAGAACAAACAAAAAAATATTATATGAAGTTTATAGAAAAAATCATGGCAGTTTAGTATAATTTTCAAAATGTCTAGCGAGTTTAAAAAATTCAAAAATTGATTTATAGCTCAATTAAGTTATGTAGTTGTGCGTAAAACGTTGTACATACACTCAGTCTGAAAGGAAGATTACGCCTTTGGTTAAATAAAAGCCCTCGCTTCGCGTCGGGCTTCAATATGAACCGCAGGCGTACTCTTCTACTTTCAGCCCTCGATATGTAAGTAACTATTACGTTCGTGAAAATGCCCCACTCGACGTTAACGCGTCTCATGAACAATTAAACGCCATTCAATGTTTTTGTCATACGCAACAAAATTTAGGAGAATTTATTTACATAGTAGCATACAAACAACAGATAATTATTTTGAACTTCAAACTATTTGTTTTCATGACATTCTTGGATATATTGGTAATTTTTGTGTATCACTAATAATAGTATATTTTCCTACAAGAGATGAAAACATTGTTTTTTCGCAAGTAAACATTTGTTCACGAGACGCGCGAGCGTCGAGTGGGACATGTTTACGAACGAAAAACGTGTTTATTAGACATGACCTAACTTATGAATTTGTTATTTTCATCCCTCCCACCGACTAATTATGTTCCATTTGACTCGAAAATGAAGTGTATGCAGTTTTACTGAAATCGGAAAATAAGATAAGAAAATTAGCAGAATAATAGGATTTTTTATGTTTATCAGATATAATCATCTTAAAATATAATATATCTCATAATTTTGATTTTGTATTAAAAGCTAATTACTTTACGATTCCAACGAGCCTAAGTATGTAGAAATCGATCTCAGGAAAGCGTTTTTATCGAATTTCTTCTTCTTAAATCCAAAAAAAAAAGTTCTGCGAAAATTCAGAAAAAATAAATTTTTATGTTAGATTTAGACTTTGTTTGAGTAACACAAATTTTTATTTTTGGATACATTGCTAGCAGAATTAACTGGACATGGTAAAGTAGATCGTTTGCCAACCATAGTAACATTTGGTAATATTGAGAAGTTATTAACGGTTCCATAATGCAAAGAAGGGAGCGGCTTATCGATTGCGAATGCGATATATGAATGCCTTGAAGAATGGGATCTTACTGATAAACTCGAAGCCATGTGTTACGACACGACATCAAGTAACGCTGGACCAGAAAAAGGTGGAAAAAAAGATTGGCCACAACTTGATTCGATTCCCATGTCGTCATCACATACAGGAAATTAAACTACGGGCTGTTTATGATCTCAAATTTGGAAAGACCACAGCACCCGATGTTTATCTGTTCAACAAATTTCAGGAGGGATGGGACGATGATAAAATTAATCCAACAATGTTCAAAAGTGGGATATCGGACAAAAAACTGGGAAACAAAATTCCAAAACACTCGTGAGAAGCTCTAGTAATTTTTTGTCATGAAGAGTTTGAAAAATCACACCCACGCAGTGAATATAAAGAATTTTTGGAAGTTACATTGAATTTTCTTGGCGAAACCATTGAGAATTACAAATTCAAACGCCCAGGTCCGACAAGTCACGCCGTTTGCATTTTTTCGATACGTTTGCATTTTTCTGATTATGTTGTTTGTAAAAATTTGGTTCAAATGCATAGATGGAAAAGCAGACGCAAATCAGGATTTGGATTTTATCAAAATTGATCGAAGAGTTTCAGAAGAAATGTTGAGCAAAATTTGTTATCATCTTCACTATTCAACGGAAGCAAATATTGGCTTGGCTTTTTCGACCCAGAGATTTCGTTTGATGAAAAACGAAAAATGATTCAAAACCTTGAGGTCCCAGCACGAGACATTCCCATCGCACCCCAAACTCGCAAAAAAGATTTTGACGCAACATATGCAACTTTTTGCTAATAAGAACATTAGTGATTTTGTCACAGAAAAAACTCAGAGTTTTTTTAGTCGATTTAGAATTTGTATTGATTTTTTGCTACATGACCCATCGGAATGAGGATTTCGTCAAGGCCACGTTGTTTTGCCAAAGTTTGCATGTTGTTAATGATACCGCCGAACTCGGTGTTAAGTTGATGACACGGAATACAACAGCATTCTAACTAAAGACGAGGAAGGTACCCAATACACCATTCAGGTGGTCGAAAACTACAGATGCCAATACCCATCATACAATAAATCTAATTTAATTTATTGATTTCTTTTGGAAAAATGTTGCTTTTGAATGAAAAATTATTATAAATTTAACCATAAAAATTAATTTTTTTCTTTGAAAAAAGATTATTATGAATTAGTGAATTTTCGTATATGTAAGAAGAAAAATTAAGATAAATCGCTTTTCTAAGATCGATTTCTACATACTTAGGCTCGTTAGAATCGTTAATTAATTAGTTTTTAATAAAAAAAATCGAAATTATGAGATATATTATGTTTTAAGATGATTATATCTGATAAAAATAAAAAATCCTATTATTCTGCAAATTTTCTTATCTTCGACGCCACTGCGCGGTGGGTAATTATTTTCCGATTTCAATAAAACTGGATATAGTTCATATTCGAGTCAAATGGAACATAATTAGCCGGTGGGAGCGAAGTAAAAGATGGTTTGAAAATTGTTCATACATATCTGGTCATGCCTAGTATTTATCTCTCATAGGGAATGCAATTTTTTCTATGATATAATACATATAATCGATATTTACTCTTAATTATAAAATTAGAAATCGACAACAAAACATTCAAAATGTATATTCTATTTTTTCATGGTTACGTTGTTTAAAATACTTTGTAAAATTATATGAAAAACCATAGCAACTATAATTTGTTATTCTTTTTCACTAGTAAATTGACTTTTCACATAGATAAATTAAATTTTTTCTTAGTTTTTAGCTTATTAATATTATTATTGGACATCCATTCCTCAGGCCAGAGGCCCTCGGGCTAGATTACGTCGCTTTCCGGACATTATAACCCACATAATACCCCTGGTACATAAAAAGCTATAATTTCTAATCATTTTTTGATTATGATGAATATGATTTTATTTTTTTTATTTTGTGTAGGGTGTTCCTTGATGATGAATTGAACAGAAATGTATGTTGTATTTCGTGTCGATTTTGTCATAACCGTAACACTATCATTTATATATACTATCGTTGAAAAAATAGCATATCCTACGATAGATGAAATCGTGTTTTGTTCGTAAACTTGCCCCACTCGACGCTGGCGCTTCTCACCTCCTTTAGCTATATTCTTTTCTTGGCTGTATAAAATTTTTATAGGATCCACAAATTTATATTTTTGTTCACTGATATAACTATAGTAACACCACTATTTCCTAAAGGAACATATAAGAACGATCTACTCTTTGTTTCTATTGTGTTTTCCAAATCTAAAAGCTTTATGGAATTCTATGATTTGATTATGATTTATAACATATCAATACAACTTAGTTTACCCCAACAAATATGGCAAAAAACCTCTAAAAGTTTTATATCTAGAAAATTGAGCAAATAATATAGAAAGCAGAAAATAGAACAAAGATATAAAAGTTTTCAGGAACGAATAAAAGAAAATATAATATAAAAAAGTAAATACCTCAAATACAATTATAGTATTTTGTTTGGACAAATTGAATTTGAATTGAATTATATGGATTAGATATGTTCTAAGTGGTTAAAAATTAGAAATTGATTTTATATTTCGATGTAATGTAATTATATTTGAAAATAGGGAATCATTTTCATCGATAAATTGGCAATATATGTAGGATAATTATGTTTTAAAACATACTGATTCTGGTTGGCGCAGTTTTTATTTTAATACACTAAAACTGAAACCTGTGCTATCCTGGTATATATTACACTAATAGAAACAACGTTCCTGTATTTTATATTAAACGGATATATATTAGTTAGGATATGAGTGGACATGAATAAAACCGATAGATCGAAAATGTAAAGTTTATTTTTGGTATGGTTTTCTATTTGTTTTTCAATCCAACCAATTTACTGCATATGAAAAATGTAAAACTCATTTAAAATTAGAAATAAAAATTTTATAGCTAAAGTGAAATTTGGTTTTAGGATTGTGGGTCGTTTCTGATTTAATTCTAAATTAAACAAAAATCCTTACGGCGTTTGTGTAATATTATGATGCAACCAAATTCTATAATAAAATTCCTATTGGATATTGAAAAATTATTACATAAAATTTAAACTGCATTTATATGGTATGAATTCTTTTTATTCCATAGTAAAAATGTTATAACATTTTGTGAAAAAAAAAATTGAATATAACTACAAAAACAATGTATTCTGGCATAACTAAATACAGAATAAAAAATTGGAATGTTAAAAAATATTCACCTGTTATGTAGGAAGAACAGTACGTACGATATCAGTTTGTAATATATACACTCGTACAATATCAATTAAATTTTGTGTAGTTTGTGTGATATTTTATTGATTGAGTTATGAGGATGTGGCATTATGTAGAAGGTTTATGTCTTGTGATACCTAGTGATATTATTATACTTTACCATTCGTTTAATGATGAATAGGGAATGAAAACTTTTAATTTTAAATTTATTCTCTTAAAAACTAGTTTCATAAGTTTCTGGCACTAGACAGCTACAAAGTTATACTTTTAGCATAGCAAGTTGTTTGCAATCGTCATTAAAATAAAATAAAGTTCTATATATACGATTCTGGTTACTTTATTCATTTCTATTGTAATAAAAAGCCAAATGATGATTAAATCCTTAATTAATGCAGCTTATATGTTTTCTAAATTATAAAAATTCTGGAATAATTTTTCCATTTATAAGAGTTTGTTTATATTTTTCTAGTTGTTATTTCCTCATTCATTTTCTATTCATTTTCTTTTGAATTTTAAATGAAAATTTAAATTTACACAATAACATTTCTTCTTTCGTTTTTTGGCTTTAGCTTAAAAAAATATGTTATGAAATTATGTTAAATTATTAATCTTAAATTAAAATAAAACGAAATACGGTTTAAAGTTTGAAGTTATGTGTTTAAGAATAGAAAAAGTTAGTCAACAAATATGATAAAATCATAGCGATAAGGTAGAGAAAACTAAAGTTCTATTCTTAGGGTTCCGTGAGTGAGTACTTTGGTGTCCGTCTAAATTTCTACACTATTTTAAGGATAGAACGAAAATTATAGTGGTCGGTAGGACAAATTTTGAAAAAAAAAATGATTTTGACCTTTAAAAGTGGGATGTCACATGCAAGGTGATTTTTTTCTAATCCAAAGTAATTTTTTTTTGTATTTTTCGAAAGCACAGTTTTTGATTTATTATTAAAATTGTGTTTTTGTGAAAGACTTTCGCATAGAATAGTCTACACTGAAAAAAAAACTGAAGTTCATGACAACCTCATCTCGAAGTTGGCAGTTGGTTATTCATGCAAAGAAAAATTATTTGCAAACAATTTCACTGTGATTGGGACAACTACACGATAACACTTTCCTAACAACAGAATCAGGTTTATTTAAAATATAAAGTGTTATATCCAATATAACAGTAGTTGAATAAAGATAATAACTATTTCCCTGAAAAAAATTTTCTTTGGCCTTGTTTCATGAATTTTTCATTTTAAAGTTTAAGTATTTGAGATTAATTGAACTATGTTTTATTTTCACATAAATATTTCGTGTGATTGTCTCAACTTCATCGATTTATAATTGTAGAGTTGTTGAAGCAATTCCGTAGTTTGATTCGTCATATGTGACCGCACGGTGAGGTTGAGACAATTGCATTTCGATTGGAAATATGACATGTTTTTTTCAGTGTAAGAAGAGAATATATTGTGCTACGACCAATTGCATATTTTAGTAAGAAATTAAATCTAACAAAAAAGGAGACAAATATTGAGTACAAAACCTGTCTGTTCCCAATGTTCTGTTGACAAATCAATTGATTTTCTTAACCAACAACAACTTGACAACACTACACTGGTACAATAGGTGGTGCAATAATAAATTAACACAGAGAGTGACATTACAAATTTATATAATAAAAATATGGCGTGTCAATGCTTTGTTTTACAAAGAAAAATTGACTTTTCATTTTATCAAAGAATGGCGCAGTTAAAACAATAACATGAAGCAAATTACGTTTCAATAAACCTATTTTTTGGAAACTTTTCTCTTTTTCCACCAGGAGTAGAACTATTTTTTTTGGTTAGATGGAATTATAATAATGGAAAATATCATATTGATATATCTTTTAGTTAAAAAATGTATATCTTTTTGTCCACAGTAATCAATAATTAATAAAATAAAACGACTTACCTAAATAAACTTTTCATCTTTATTACTTCAACATTTAATGATAACTGAAATCCATACTCGAAATAATATAATGTTTAACCAAAATATTAAAATGATAATATAGAGTCAGGCAAGTGCGAATATAATTCGCTCGCTGAGGGTTCCGTGTATATAATATTTGAGAAAAGAACAGTTTTTGTTAGCATAGTTTTACGTTGGGTTGCATTTTACATAAAGCTGTATATGGTGGCTAAAGAAAGCTTCAATAACGACAGCTTATATATTGATTATATTGGAAAATATATTATCAATTGTTGTAGCTTCAACTGTTGTTGGTTGGTTCATGAATTTTTCTTTGTAAATTTTTTTGTAGAAAATTGTTTGATAGCCAGTTTTGAAGATTTTTATTGAAACCAACATTTAAGTATTAAAGTCACCTATTACAATTGTTGGAGGAAAAATTATCGTCAAATTATTGCCAATGAGTACATTGTTCACATAGTTGAGTGATTTGTCTACTGGACATTGGACAGATCTGTATACCAACAGGATTTGAGCTCCAGCTAGTTGAATATTCACAATGACTGCCAGCAGAGCTGAAATCGAAGTGATGGAAGCTACTACTTCTCTGCACTGGTGGTACTCTATCAGACCTAACGAAAAGACCTCGATTTACTTGACTGTAACAATTTTATACTTCCACCAATTTTCTGGCCGAGTTCAAGAATGCAATTGTAATTAGTGATCAACCTCACAGAGGACATTTGCAACGCAACCATACGGACATTTCCAACGCAAGAAGACATTTCCATCGCAACCATTTTCCTCCAGGAGGGATCGATTTTGCTCGATTATGATCAATGTTGATCTACGGGTCTGACTACCGTACTCCAGTCCCTGCCATTAACATATGAGTTAGCGTGAGATATCTCATACCACTGGCAATCGCAGGAGATGTCATTAGCCAAGATGATATCTTAGGGTGCTGGCGAACGAACTTTAATTAGTCAATGGCAGCACTTCCAGTCTTAGCTGGTACCGTTCATTAGCTCTTCCGAGGAATCGGACCAACACGTAATTATTCGTGGGTTTTGTGCCTCGATTGAGGTGGTGAGTGGTGCGTCTGGGATGCGCTGTATCAGCTGGATTATTGGCAATTCGTTTTGTTTTGTTTTCTGCAAATTTCTCACAATTTGTTTTTCACTTATTATTTTTTATTATTTCTTCATCTTATCATGAAATATTGGCATATGTCATATTTTATTGTATGATAGGATTTTTTACTTAGTTATCCATTTTAAAATAAAACATAAAAAAATAAAACAAACCTTTTAATATATATATCTATATATATATAGCAGTACAACCGAAAAGATATAAGTCTGCAAGTGGTAAAGCAAATTTGCGCAATCCACCCGCCCATAAAGCGGCACGTCCACGGTATTTGCAGGGACAACACATATATGAATCAATAAAAAATTTTAAAATACATGTTCAAAACATCTGCGGATTGAACGCTAACCATGACCACGTGCAACATCATCTTGAGCACAACAAACCGAACATTCTATTCCTAATAGAAACACAAGTTTCTGTAAATTTTGTCTTTATAGAATCGCTTAATTCCAAATATAGGCTCGAATCAGCTTTCAAACTCCATCAGGGCGTATGCGCATTTATTCATGAGAGTGTTGCGTATACACGCTTTCCATTTTGAACTACACGGACATTTTTGTGCATAAATTGTCACGGTTCTGATCTGTGTTCTACTGCCGAGAAATTCTTATACGAAAAATTTTGTAATCTCGAGAACATCGAAGACGAAGACAGTATCCACTGTCTAATAAATAATAATAATGAAAATAATGATACAGAACTGGAAAATCTAGAACAGCTCCAAGAAATTGAAGATGTAGGAAATGAACATTAAGAAATCGAAAGGTTGATCGATTCTGGCGATGAAGAATTCGATTCTGGCGATGAAGTCCACGAAGAAAAAAAGTCCAGCGGCAGGTATATCCGCTAGAAAAAGGTAGATTTATTGATCAGACAGATATGTATACAAGTAGAATCAATGTATCAAATTAGTTGAAATCAAAAAACTAAATAGAAACGGAATTATCTAACAAATTTCACAAAAGACATTTAATACATTAACCGAAACTACATTATACAATTTCGGAACAGTTTTGTTTAATTTGGTTAAAATTAGTCATAACATATTAAATCCACCAAAGATCAAATAAACGTCCAACAAAGATCAAAAGAACTACGTGACAACTACAATTATACCATCACACATAATTTATAATCAAACATTATTAAACAATTTTAATTTAAAATCATCTTTGTGTTGTATTTTTTTGTTCTCATTTAATCTTTTTTCAAATACATAGTTTACTTAGTGAAAAAAAAAATAAAAATACAAACAAAAGAGCATATGATAATTTTCCTTTGGTATTAAATGGCTTTAGATTTGTCTGTAATAGGTGCATTATATTGCTTATAAAAATGGAACCTTTTGGGTTAGAAAGCTGGAATTTTGTGAGGCTATAGTTTAAAAATTGTCTTAAAAGTTAAGATGAATTTAAATAACATAAACTCAAACATGATGAAATCATTGCTTTTTGCGTTTGTTTTCATTTCAACAGACCTGAGGCCTCAACCTTTAGACCTGAACTATTTTTTTTTTAAATTTTGGAAAGATTTATATTGTAACTTTGTGTAAAAAAGTTTTCAAATATGAGCTTGGCCATTTTCAGCTAGATCAAGGACAAAAAAGATTGGCAAATTTTTAAAAGAGCTGATTTTGCAGGAACCTGGAACGTCAAAGTTGTCATTTGGATAAAAATGATAGAAATATGTTTAAATATTCAATATTTATAAATTTTATTAAAATGTTATGATTCAAACGGAAGCTATAGCGCCCTAGATTATTCGACATTTTAGGCTCTAGCCGCTTAACTGGTACCCGGATATGGCCAGTTCACGAACTTGTCCAAGACATTATTTGCCGAAACACACACAAATAATTATTTTGATGTAGGTCGAAAAATGCGACCGTCAGAGTGCCGCCAAATTCCGTTATATCTCATATCGTTATATATATATATATATATATATATATATATATATATATATATATATATATATATATATATATATATATATATATATATATATATATATATATACCGGGTGATTTTTTTAACCTGAAACTTTCAAATATCTCGAAAAATAAGCACTCTACGGAAAAAATGACCATAATCAAAATTTAATCATTCCGTGGGGGAAACACATTAGTGCAAAAAAATAGTCCCCCACCCCCCCTCTTTGTATGTGGGCGGGGGTAACTTGGAATCTAAAACAGGAACCCCATTTTTTTATTGCAGATACGGATTCTACGGGTAAAAGTACGTACGATTTGACTAAAAAATTTTGTTCGATTTATGATAGATGTAAATTGGCCTGCCAGATCACCAGATCTTACTTCGCCAGATTTCTTTTTGTAGAGCTATCTGAAAGAAAAAGTTTACAAACATGAACCAACAACACGTGAGAATACGACTGGGCGAATCAAAAATGCTTGTGCCGAAATTCAAGCAGACACACTTCTCAGTTGTGTACAGTCATTTGAAGAGCGGATTAATAAGTGCATTGAAGTCGAAGGCATCATTTTGAACACTTATTTTTAGCTAAAATTTGTTTATTCACCAGCCATTTACATTAATAAACTTTTTACAATGAAAACGTGATATTTTTTATTTCAAATGTATTACAAAATCGTAGGCATATGTTCTTAGTAAAAGAAATCGAAAAAATTGAATTTCGTCGATTACAGCGCCATCTATCATGAATCGAACGAATTTTTTTAGTCAAATCGTACGTACTTTTTGCTGTAGAATCCGTATCTGCAATTAAAAATTGGGGTTCCTATTTTAGATTCAAAGTTACCCCCACCCACCTACAAAGAAGGGGGGTGGGGGACTATTTGTTTGCACTAATGTGTTTCCCTCGCGGAATGATTAAATTTTGAATATGGACATTTTTTCCGTAGAGGGCTTATTTTTCGAGATATTTGAAAGTTTCAGGTTAAAAAAATCACCCTGTATATATATATATATATATATATATATATATATATATATATATATATATATATATATATATATATATATATATATATATATATATATATATATATATATATATATATATATATATAAATTTTTTTTTCATTTTGATTTTCCGTCTCCGCTTATCATATATAGTCGTTTGGCACCAACATTTTTCCGAAATTCCGAGATGAAGCACATACCAATAGGTAGATTTTTATATGAAATCTACCTAAAAGATTTCAATGAAATTATTTTACTTCAAATTTTTGTATTTTGTCATCAAAACACTTTGATATGATAATTTGTAAATATACTTACGAATCACAAGAAATAATAAAAAAAAATTTTCAGTCACAGCCTTTGTGTTTTTTGAGTTTTTACCTATTTAATTGCAGTTTAAACGATGATTTCGGGACTTTGAAAGCCAATATTAGTCAAATATATGGTAAATTACTTGTATAACATAGTATCGTATGTGAATTAACGCTTTTTATGAATGCAAACGTTTATTTACAACAAAGAAAAAGAAATTCATGATTTGAAAGTAGTTTTTTCGGTTTTTCGCTTTTTTAACGAAATTTTTGTGGATAAACAATATTATATTTTAGTTCTATATTAAAGTTGGGATTTCAACAAAAAAAATAAGCACTGGTAAAGTTCAAAAATCGAAAATTTTCCAACCAAATTTTTCGATTGAAAATTAGGTTTTTGTTTTAATTTTCTTCATAAAACATCGAAAATTAAATATTTCGCTTTGAAAAAATTTGAGATTGTTTGAAACACAAAAAAGAACATTTTCACAAATTTTCATGAAAATATAAAAACTTTTGCGATAGTTATAAATTAAAAACAAAACAAACGGTTTTTTGCATTTTTCTCGCTAATTTTGTGGTTATGGTCAATAATATCTGGTAAGAAAGTCCTAGATTTTTTTATTACCTACAACTTTACATCAATTTTTTTTCGATAGGATGCATAGTTTAGTCGCAAATCGCAAAAAACTAATACAAACCCCTAAAAACGTATAAACTACAACCCCCCACCCCTCTCTGGCACTTTTACTCAGTTCGGTCGATTTTTCCTTAATTACTTAGACCATTAACTACATTTTTCGACCATTCGTATACTGCTAAGAATTTTTCGTCTATTTCGATATTTATAACGGTTTGGCCCTGGTCTAACTCGAAATAATATAATAAATAATGTTTAAAAAAATATTAAATTTATAATAAAACAGAGAATGTGCTTAAGACCGCACGGCAGAAGTGAAAACTTCATTGGCAATCGCAATCAATTGATATCGTATTAGTAGTATTTGGATCGTATTAGTAGAATAAATGAGAAACAAGTCAGAACAATAAACCGCTAACTACACACACTAACCTCACAATGTAAACCAAATAATTGTCAAAATAGCACTCATATGCCAATAGCAGGAACTAAAGTACGCGTGGTTGTCACACCCATAGATCAACAAGTTTAAATTTTACAAATCTTCCTGCGGAAAACTAAGCAAATTCATTGATATTAATGCGCATTGTTGCCGTTTGCAAATCACTATCGGCTAAGTGCCACCATTTTTAATTATTTTATTTATCAAGATTGCCATCCATGTTTAATCATACATAAGCTATGCTTCTTTGTATAGAATTTATGCGATTTCCGTCTCGTAATTGTGAGCTTTAAATCGATATAATCGATCTTATCAAGTATCAAGTTACAAGTATTAAGTCTTCACTTAATTTTAGAACATGTATTACATGTATTACATACAATTCTAAACCGACAACATATTTGGTGAAGATGATAAAATTCCAATACATATAATTTTGATATACAAATGTAATTGTTTCAGGTTATACTATCTTTCTTACGTTATTTTTAATTTCATAAAAATTATATTCAATAAAAAAACATTGATCAAAGCAAACTACCGTTTAAAACGATAGTTAAATAAAAAGCAAATTAAGTGTACACAACAACTTCCCAAATTTTCATGATGATTAATTTTATATATATTCAATATTTATTTAGCATGATGACTCGAATGCAAATTGCAAAAGACAGTAGCAATATAACTTTAAAAACTGCGTTATAGATCAATTTTTTAAAATTCGCATAAAGAAATTTTTATTATTTTTATGAATTCATAAATAAAAAAAAATAATTTTAATGGTATTTAATAAAAATTAAAAAAAAACAATAAAAAAATATGTACCACACCAGGTTTTGAAACTCACTACCTACAGCACATCAGTCGAGTACGATATCCAAAACGCAATTTGAAACGTTAAGAAATGATAGATAGATTATTATTTATTATTATTTCGAGTCTTTCACCTCAGAGCGTCACGGATCAGCCTAAATTACTACTTACGGAAAAATCTGTGTGTGGTGCGCCAAAAGCCTCAATTCAAAAACTTATACGGTAAACCTTCTTTTACAATGGTTAATTATCTTACATAATTCAAACAAAACAATTAGTATTTTAGAGCTTTCCAATTTGTTATCCTTATATTCATATTTATAACACATACGTATCACGCAACAACGCAGTGTACAAAATACATGTTCTATTTCCAATCGAAATGCAGTTGTCTCAACTTCACCGTGCGGGCAGATATGGCAAATAGAACTACGAAATTGTTTCAACAATTGTACATTTATAGAACGATGTAGTTGAGACAATCACACGAAATATTTATGTGAAAATAAAATATAGCTAAATTAATTTTAAATACTTCAATTTTAAAATGAAAAATTCATGATATAAGACCAAAGAAAATTTTGTTCATGGAAATAGTTATTAGCTTTATTTTATTCAACTACTGTTATATTGGATGTAACACTTTATTTTTTAAATAAACCTCACTATGTTGTCAGGAAAATATTTATATGTAGTTGTCCCAATCACATTGAAATTGTTTGCAAGTATTTTGTCTTTGTTTGAAAAATAAACTTCCAACTTCGAGATGAGGTTGTCATTACTTCATCTTTTTTAGTGTGGGAACAGCAATGATGAGTAGAGTAGAGATGATTTTTTTAGTTGATGGTTATTTAAAAATGTTTCATAAAGATTGATTAGTGTCAATTCAATTTTGATAGCAATACTTTTATCTTTTGAATATATTGTACTAAAGTTGATTAATAGCAATTTAGTTTTGATAGAAATACTTAATTATTTGTAACTTGATGTTCTATTTAACTAGACTCAAATGATGAATACATCAGAAAAATATAATTTATATTAACAGATTCATTAACGAGATCAAGAATATCACCAAAAACATTTATTCAACTTCATTTACAAAAATAGTTCCAAACATTTACATAAATTAATTTTAAAGAATAAATTCACTTCGTTACAACAATTTTTTTTAGTAACAAGAACAGAAACGTTTATTATTTTAAAGAATATGTTTTTTCTTTTAATCAAAATAATTTTGTTAACCAAATAAAATATAACTAGGAAATTTCATTATTAAAGAAATCAAATCCAAAATTTTTTTTGGGAAAACGAAAAAACAAGCACTGAAAACTATTTTGTTTTCATTAATTTTAATGCAAAAACATCGCCAACTAAATTTGAATTTTTAATTTTAATTTAAATGTTCGCCACAACACTCCTCCCTAGCCATCGAAGATGGAACGATAAAAGAAAAGTAGCGAGTAAGAGTTGGAAAGAGGAGCAGGGAAGAAAATTTTAATGCTCGAGTATTGTAGCCAAAAAGAGAAAGTTTGGAGGTGTCCGAAGAAGTAGAGTGGACAGTTGTCTGTACAAGACAGTGTTTAGTTTGTACGAATGAGAAATAGTGGCGAAAGGGTTGTCGAGTCATCTTCAGATGTGACCTAAAGTAAGGTATTATCTGTTGATGTTCGATCATATCAAGGTTAGGAGAAATTGTGTTAGGAGAGAGTTAAAAACTAATGTGTTAGGAGAGATTGTGTTAAACGAGAGCGTTGTTTAGTAATCGATACCATTTAGTGGAGAAAAATTATTATACTTGTTTACGGCCGGCACTGTTGTATTTGAAGATGTTGCTTTAAATGTCCTTAGTCGGGGTCACCAAAAATATAGCTTGTATATATTCGCGCTATATAATTCAGGAGATAATAATTCAATCTATAGCTAATAGTTTCTCACTGTAGTTTTCTGTAACTTAACAGCACTATAACTAGTCATTCGCGTTATAGTTCAATTTAGATGCATTAAGTGTATGACAGCACTAATTCAAAATTCATAAAATTTTCAGAAATATGTTCTTCTAAATTATAATTTGTTGGTATGGAGAATTCCTTCTTTTCTTGAGTAAACGTAAATTTTACTTTATGTAAGTAGCATATACTCTCCCTCACTTTGTTTAAAAAGCGTCTTGACTTTGGCTATTATAAACATGAATTGTTGCTCATACAAAATAGAAATTGCTTAAATTTGTCTTTAAGGCGCGCTATACACCTGAGCTAAACTATGCGAAATATGCGAACTATGTTTTTAAAAAATAATGTATATAATGTAATTATAGAAAAAAACATTACGGAAACAAAACATTTAAAAAGAAAAGAAAAACGGAAACATTACATTTTTTTTAAAAAGCTTTATTCGCATTAAAACATTACTTTTTTAAAAACATAGTTCGCATATTTCGCATAGTTTAGCTCAGGTGTATAGCACGCCTAATACTTGATTTTGTAAATGTATGTAATAATGAAAGATTTCGCAATGGTAATTTATTTTTTAATATAAAATTTTAATAATGTTATTTATTCTTGAATAAAGTGATTTGAGGTTTTAATTACACTGCTTAAGAAATTGAAAAAAATATAATACGGGAATTTCAAACTATTTTCCATATCGAAAAACAAAAACTCTAAACTATTTTGTTTTCATTAATTTTAATGCAAGAACATCGCCAACTAAATTTGAATTTTTAAGTTTAATTTAAATGTTCGCCACACGAAAGAAATTTTTTGCTATTTTTATTTGTTGGAATTGGGAGCTATCGCCACATACTACATACAGAGTGTTTCCTCAAACTAATCTCTGGCCCAATAATTATGTCGTCGCTTACACAAGCCCCTTGCACTAATTATATCACTAGTTTACAAGAAAAATCTCCCGAAATAAAACCCAACTTTTCTTATAGATTTGGACCTCCTGAACACGAATATCATATTCATTTTTTTTTGGTTAGCCTTTGTTTTTGAGATATTCACGAAAAACCAAATTTTTTGGTGATCAAAAATGTTGTTTCGGTTTTTGGATCTCATATTTTACAAAACAAACAAATTAAGCATATTAATAAAACAAATGCATAGTAAATATGCCAACAAACATTTTGAGTTATATTTTGTAAAAATCCGTTAAGGATTCTGGAAGTTACAGTCGAAAAAAGTCGAAAAAATACGAAAAATTCACGTTTTTTTTAAATTTTTCCATTTTCAACACCATAAATTTTGAACAAATAAAGACACTAATTTTTTTTAATTTCTTAGCGCCTATAGTAGCTTCAATTTTCTTTCTTTTAAGCTAAAAGATACGAATATTGGTGCAGTTTGCACCAAGTTATTCAAGTTTTCCCAAAAAAAGTCAAAACTCAAAATTTGGAAAAAATAGTTTTTTACTTATTTTATTGTGCCATAAATAATAATTTTAAATGTTCAGTCGTTCTCAAACATCAGTAAAGAATTATTTTAAAATAGTGAAGTATAATTTTTATTTTTGTTTTCGAAGTTGGGAATTGGATCGATATGAGACGTATATAGAAAAATATAAACAAAAGATAATGAATTGTGAGGAGAGGCAAAACATCATAACATCAGAACTATTTAAGTTAGTTCAAGCACCATAAAGTTAAGCCCCTATTTATGTCTATTAATACCTGTAAGGTTTGTTTCTTTTCTGTTTTTGGTTTTTTGATAATGTAAATTTTTTTCTACCTTGTGTTACTCCTTACGTTTATGATCATTTAAAGTTTAATTTAAGAAAGCAATTACTTCTCTTTTTTAATAGTTTTTCGGTTTTGCCAACTTTTGTTTGATTAGTTTGATTTCTTTTTAAGTAGATAGTTGTCGTATGATTAGTTGCAAATATAATCTCTCTGAGGATAAATTTAATTCTAAACGTTCAAGTGAAAATATTAATTAAAAACGAAAAAATATTACTAATATAAATTTTAAATAGTGTTTTGTTTTTAAAAATCAATAAATCAATAGTGATAGGCAGCTATAAGCAAAACAACATAAATTGTTAGTAAAGTGTAAGGTCTAGTTTATTTAAATGGCGTCGTCAAGAAGTTTCAAGTGTAAAAATAGCCCAAATTCATTTTGTTTTATTTGTGGAAGTAACATAATACATACTGCTAAAAGAATCACCCCATTTATAAGAACTGCCTATCTTCATTACAAACTGATATTTTCCAACTCCTAAAATAAATCCGAGGTGGGAGGAGCTAGATCATGTCAAAAAACTTCACAAAAAAATATCAATTTCGAGAAAAACCATATAAAAATTAAATATATCTTTTGTCCAAAAAGGACATTTCATAATCAACTAACTGATATTTGTCAACTCCTAAAATAAGTTCAAGGTGTGAGGAGCTAGATCATGTTAAAAAAACTTCACAAAAAAAGTCTCAATTTCGAGAAAAATCATATAAAAATAAAATACAACTTTTGTAAAAAAAAAGACATTGCATAATCAACTAACTGATATTTTCCAACTCCCAAAATAAGTCCGAGGTGGAAGGAGCTAGATCATGTCAAAAAATTTCACAAAAAAAATCTCAATTTTGAGAAAAATCATATACAAATAAAATACAACTTTTGTCAAAAAAAGACATTTCATAATCAACTAACTGATATTTTTCAACTCCTAAAATAATCCCGAAGTAGGAGGAGTTAGATCTAATACGAAAACAACCTATATATAAATCAATTATGTTGCAGAGTTTAAATTATTCTTATAGTTAAATTTTTTTCCAAATTTTGAGCTTTGACTTTCTTTGGGAAAACTTGAATAACTTGGTGCAAACTGCTTAAAAGAAAGAAAATTCGCTATTCGCTTAAAAGAAAGAAAATTGAAGCTACTATAGGCGCCAAGAAATTAAAAAAAATTAGTGTCTTTATTTGTTCAAAATTTATGGTGTTGAAAATGGAAAAATTTAAAAAAAACGTGAATTTTTCGTATTTTTTCTACTTTTTTCGACTGTAACTTCCAGAATCCTTAACGGATTTTTACAAAATATAACTCAAAATGTTTGTTGGCATATTTACTATGCTCTTGTTTTATTAGTACATTTAATTTGTTTGTTTTGTAAAATATGAGATCCAAAAACCGAAACAACATTTTTGATCACCGAAAAAATTGGTTTTTCGTGAATATCTCAAAAACAAGGGCTAACCAAAAAAAATGAATATGATATTCGTGTTCAGAAGGTCCAAATCCATAAGAAAAGTTGGGTTTTATTCAAGGAGACAAAAAAAGTTCAAAATTTGTAAACTAGTGTTATCTAATGACCAGAATTTTCACTCCCACTGAGCTCCACATCAGGAATGATAAGACCTGACTCTGTGAACATCCTCCGGTAGTAGCAAGGTTAATTTTATGGTCTCTCGTCTGAGTTTTGACTGTAAAATTTAATCCGAAAATATTGTATTGCAAAAAAATTTCACCTGCAGTAACATCCAATCAGCAACATAAAATCGAAATAATCAAGATCAGAACTTATTTTGAAGCAAACTCCAAGTTTTTGTTACAGAATAATTTTTCTGTTGAAATTCAAGTGCATATAATAATAATTGCCGTAAATATTATTACAACGGTACAAATAGTATTTGACGAACAAAAAAATTCGTTACAGCAATCTGACAGCGGAAAATTATAAAAGATATTATAAAAGATATTATAAAAGATATTATAAAAGAGGAAAAAATAAATCGAATCGACAGCTGCTATGCGGGGTGGAATGGGGTGTATTTTTAGGGGTTGAAAACAGTTTTTCGTGATTTCTGGCTATACCGCGCATCCTATCAAAAAAAAAGTTAAAAATCGTAGGAAATAAACCGCATTTATGAATACGAGTAACGAGTAAGTGAGCAAAAACAGAACTCTGTAGGAGGCGTTGTTTTAAGAGGAATCGCAGTTAAAGTTGTTTTTTTTTAAATTAAATTTAACAACAACCTCTAAATATTTCCCTCCGAAAAAATTACTGCATTTTTGCAATAAATAGAGATATCTTTTGCCAAAGTTTGAGCTTCATAAAGTTTTTTCTGCAAAGAAAAAAATTAAAAATCGGTTTTTCATATTTTTTCGAAAAATTTTGAGTTTAGGGTAAAAATGGTTGGCATAAAGGTTGTAGATCTTTTTATTCCCAATTAACTTTTTTTAATAGGATGCACGGTTTAGCCAGAAATCACGAAAAACTGTTTTCAACCCCTAAAACACATCCCATTCCACCGCGGAAAGCAGCTGTCGTTTCGATTTATTTTTCCCTCTTTTATAATATCTTGTTAGTTGTTCTACAATATCCCGCTGTCAGATTGCTGTAACGAATTATTTTTTTTTTGTCTAATTTTTTCTCCTATATGCGGTGGACTCAATACAAGTTTCCTCTACCTCAACAATCAAATTTATGATTTTCACACCAACTATCCTGACATTCCAACTAAAATATTAATGGGAAGTATTTGAAATCTTTAATTTAATTCAAAAACTGATAATTTAACAACTTTACAGCAATATAAAATTTTTAAAAGAATATAATTTCCATTTTGATTTCAAAAAGACAGATTTAAGGTGAAATTTAAACGGATTTTTGTAAAAAATCCAAAAGGTTTGCCGTGCCAAGCAAAATCGTTAAATGAGCCTAGTTTGGCACGTGTGCCACGTATTTGCGATCACTGATTTATAAACTGCAGGTATTATTGAGTCTGTCTTTTGCCACCATAAACAGTTATGTGCAAGATTCAACCCAAAGTGAAACTATAATAAAAACTGTTTTTAATATATCGTCGCTTTAATAATGAAACAACGTATTCGCAAAAGTGTAGTTTCGAGATAATTGAGTTTAAAGATTTTTCGATTTTCTGATTTTCGTAAACTCGGCAGCGCTATTGAATGAATAAAGATATTGGAAAAAAAATTTCTACCAATTAATCTTGACTAATTTCCCCACAACATATTAAAATTTCACATTGGTACCTGCTGGATATTCTACCTAAAAAGAGGTGAAAAGTCATTCAGGTACCTTAAACGTTATTTCATATTTCATATACGTTATTTCATTTTGCATGGAAGTACGATTAAGCCTAAAATAAATTATAATTGTTTTAAAGCATGATGTTCTTACAATTTTTTATTTATATGAACCGGTCTATCATGTAGTCATGAATGATGCTTATACAATATTTCAGATTTACCATTTCGTGTGGCGATCGTAATGTATGTAACATATACGACAATGATTTTACCCAAGTTATTATTCTGTAGGAATTGAAATATCGTACATGCATTTACGTTGTTTCAATATTTAACCAAATTCAAATTTGCATGTACGTTAATTATCAATATATTAATTTTCACCCCCAGTTATAAAATAATTGGAAAATGTTAAAATGCCACTCTATAGACATCCTTATGGGGAATGCAGCGCACCCGTTATATAATAACAACGTATATATGGCATACGTTATTTCATTATTAAGGCGACGATATTATATACGCGGAACCCTCGGCGTGCGAGCGACATGTATTCGCACTTGACTGATTTTTTTAAAAATTTTTCACTCGTTTTTATATTAAAATGTCAATAATATATTTAAAAGTTTTTCCGTTCTCCAATTTTTTTTTGTCTATGTCCTTTTCCTTCCTTTTGTGTTTGTTTTTGTTTAAATCTATTTAAAAGAATATTTACGGAAATTTTACACATATGTGTAAGTTACAATTATTGACAGTGATAAATGACAACCCATAGGAATTATATGGATGGTTTGAATATTATTTCATGGTGTTTAGTTTCTTTTAAAATTAGATTGAATTAAATTGAATGTAAAAAAACTTGCATTAAAGATTATTGTGTTGACAAATACTGAATTAGAGATTATTTACGATACCAGTTTTTCCAGAATGGATTAAGAGAAGAAAAATATCTCAATTTTTAGAAAAAAAATTAGATCAAGACTCGTCATATGTTTTTTCTTAACTCTATGTAACTAATCTTTATAATATTATTTTTTTTTGTTTTCAATTGAAGTTGTTTTTTGCTTTCTGATTTTATTTTCTAAGAAAAGTAGAAAAGGAAGTTGAAACAATTTCATAAACCAATTTTTTGTATAATCTTTTACAAAATCCTTATTCTTAAGAAGGATACAATATTCAAACATTCTAACATCATTAACAAATCTTGAGAAGATCGAGAAACTCTTATTTATATTTTTATAATGAATTCTTGACAATTTTCCATATTTGAAAAAAAAAAATATTTTATGGAATAATAATCATACAAGAGGAAAATTTTATTTTTTCTTATTTTTCCTTTTTCCTTATGAGTGTAATCGAATTAATATTTTTCGATTCCTAATGAATTATTTTTGAATTTTCAAGATATTTGAAGAAATAAAATCATGTTTTTTATCATTTATTATTATACAAAATATAAAATATTTCTTGAGCTATAATATGAATGGATATTATTTTAAATCAATAAATACATAAAAAAAAATTCTGTGAATATGTAATTGTTGTTGCAATTTATATTTAAAAAATTTCTGATCAAAAATTAGATGTTGGTTCTAAATTAATACGTTTAAAAATATTTTCACTAACTTCAGATATCTTTTCTCAATTCGATAAACACAATTCATCTTTATATGATACTAAATTACATGACCATCTCACCAGTCTGTGATCTCTATTCCCAGTAGATGTATCACAATAGTTTTAAAGGGCATACAGTCATGCTCTTACAAGAACTTCACATAAAACACTGTTATTCTTCTTTTTATTGAAATTTTAATAATGTATCAAAAACAAGCACAAAATTTGTGATCATGAATTCATTGTGAATTGATTCAAAATATTATATGACTAATTATAAAATATAATATAAATTTTAAAAGACACAATTTTTGGAAACGAATTAAAAATCAAAAGTTTGGAATTAAGATAATATTTTCTTAACAAATATAGTTATACAGTTTAACAAATATTCCAACAGCCGGCATGACACATATGCCAACATACAGAATAGATTGCTATTTTTGATAGATAATTAATTTTACTTTCTTATTTAAAAACAAAAAAGAAGTGTGTGGCGCAGTCAATACATAATGGCAACAAATGTTTGTAATATCTTGTATTAACTAATATCTAACAGTATTCGCACATTTTGCAGTTGTTGTGTCAGGGGCTAAATTATTGAAAACAATTTAATTAATATTTTTTTATATTTATATTTATTCTACAAACAAAATTGACATTTTTAATTCAGTTAAGAAACTGCCCAAAATATTATTATAAATAATACGATATAGTTCTAAAAAATCGAATTGTTAGACACATAACTATTACTCACAAATTAAAAACAAGCTTTTTTAAAAATCATTTATTTATTTGGTAATAGATTATTTTAATTTTACCAACTAGTTTCGGACTCTATAAGTCCATCGACTTCACTAGGGTTAACAACTCAACAGTTAGCTTCAGTTGTTAACCATTGTCGATGGACTCATAGAGTCCGAAACTAGTTATTAAAATTAAAAATAAACGATTAAAGAATAAATAAGTGTTTGTTTTAAATAAAGGTTGATTTTTCTGATTTTTTTCTGAGTAAAAGTTATTAGCCAAACATTTCAATTTTTTTAAAAATATCACATTTTAATAAAATGAATTACTCACGTCACTCCAATAATAGTATGTATTAAGTATAATGGCAATAATGCATTTTTTATTCGCCTACATATTAAAGTTTTACTTTATAACTGTTATTTGCGGCTTTAAGGTGTGACTTTTAAACCATATATTATGTTGTCATGGTTACGTCCAAAAAAGTAAAAAACACTTGTATTTGTTTAAATTCTATAAAAAATAGACATTTTGATCAAAGCAACCTTTCAATTCAACATTTCATAATCCAATCAAAATAATTGTTTTTTGTTGTTGTCATAGTTATAAGAATTTTTTGAAAAAAAAAATAAATATTTTGGTCAAAGGTTACTTGTTAAACATATTCATATTTCAAAATTTATAAAAATTTTAATTTTGATTTAGATTGCGACTAATAAAAAAAAGTCAGACAAGTGCGAATAAAATTCGCTCGTCAAGGGTTCCGTGAATGTAAAAGAACACAATATCAAAAATTATTGACAAAAAGTTGTGTTGTAATGTCCTTATATTTTCAGACCATAGACACATAACAAAATAAATGTTAAATTGTAAATGTCAATAGTAAATTACAATCAAATCTACATTGATCAAAAATGGCAAAAAAAATGTTAATTCAGGTTAAATATTATCCATAGATGTTTTTGGTAACTTAAAAAAGATTCAATTACACCAGCTTGTAAATGGATTAAATTTGATTATTTTTTCGGTCAATCGAGTGTTGAAATTTAGGGGTGTGGAAAGGCTACATACTAAAAATATTTTTTTTTTAATAACACAAAAACTCTGCATTGCAAAATTCTAAAAAAATAGTAACATTTCTTAAATTTAGTGCTTTTTTATATGACACCCCACTCATTTGGGTCAAAAATGGTTTTTTTCTCTCCCCACACCCATCCCATAAACACACAGAAATATAATTATTTGAGTCTTCGATATGATTTTCATTCAAAATTTACCAATATTCCTGTCTCTGTGAGTTTTTTCAAATTTTTCAGTCAGTCATCGTCGAAAGGTAGGCGGCGGCACGATCTGAATTTAGCCCTTTCTTATCCATAACTCAAAAACTGTGCTGTAGTTTTCATACAAAACTTACCAAATTTCCTAACTCTGTAAAATTTTCCAAATTTTTCTGTCATTTAGTATCGAAACGTATGGAGGGGGAGACGGTCTGAATTTTGCACTTTTTTAACAGTAACTCAAAAACTGGGCAACGCAAAATTCTAAATAAAATTGCATCGAATTTTAAATTAGATGTTCTTTCAAATGACACCCCACTCGCTTGGGTAAAAAAAAGTTTTTTTTTACCCCCTCTACCCCGGTCTTCTAAACACACAGAAATATAACTATTGGAGACTTCGCTATATTTTTTATACAAAATTTACCAAATTACCTAACTCTGTGAATTTTTACAAATTTTTCTGTCAACCAGTGTCGAAACGTACGGGGGAGAACGGTGTGAATTTTGCCCTTTTTTCACAATAACTCAAAAACTGGGCACCGAAAAATTCTAAAAAAAATTGCAACGAATTCTAAATTAGATGTTCTATCAAATGACACCCCACTCGCTTGGGTAAAAAAAAGTTTTTTTTTTACCCCCTCTACCCCGGTCCTTTAAACTCACAGAAATATAATTATTGGAGACTTCGCTATAGTTTTCGTACAAAATTTAGCAAATTTCCTAACTCTGTGAATTTTTACAAATTTTTCTGTCAATCAGTGTCGAAACGTATGGGGGGGGAACGGTCTGAATTTTGCACTTTTTCGACAATATCTCAAAAACTGGGAATCGCAAAATTCTAAAAAAAACTGCAACGAATTCCAAATTAGATGTTCTTTCAAATGACACCCCACTCGCTTGGGTAAAAAAAAGTTTTTTTTTACCCCCTCTACCCCGGTCCTCTAAACACACATAAATATAATTATTGGAGACTTCGCTATAGTTTTCGTACAAAATTTAGCAAATTTCCTAACTCTGTGAATTTTTACAAATTTTTCTGTCAATCAGTGTCGAAACGTATGGGGGGGGGGAACGGTCTGAATTTTGCACTTTTTCGACAATATCGCAAAAACTGGGCACCGAAAAATTCTAAAAAAAATTGCAACGAATTCTAAATTAGATGTTCTTTCAAATGACACCCCACTCGCTTGGGTAAAAAAAAGTTTTTTTTTACCCCCTCTAACCCGGTCCTCTAAACACACAGAAATATAATTATTGGAGACTTCGCTATAGTTTTCGTACAAAATTTAGCAAATTTCCTAACTCTGTGAATTTTTACAAATTTTTCTGTCAATCAGTGTCGAAACGTAGGGGGGGGGGGACGGTCTAAATTCGCACTTTTTTTTCTATAACTCAAAACCTGGGCATCGCAAAATTCTAAAAAAAATTGCTTTGTTTTTTAAGTTAAGTGCTCTTTCAAATGACACCCCACTTGACCACATTTTAAATAGTTTTTTTACCCCTCCTCATTTCCACCCCCTTAATAAATCTAAGTATGGAAATATGACACTTTTTTATGTTGTTTATTAAAAACGTACTAATTTTTCTATCATTCCAAGTATATTTGAAAATTTTCGATCAGATAGGTTCGGAGCTAATCGAGGTAAGAAAACGCGTAAAAAACGTCATTATTCAAAATTATACAAAAAAGGGTGAGGTGTAAAATTCCAAAATAAATTTTTATGGAATACTGAAATAAAGCCCTTTCATATGATACCCTACTTGAATCTATAAAAAAATGTATTTTCTCAAAGGTCTCACATCTCAGCCCTGTAAACCAAACGAAAACCACTTTAGTTTTATTTGTATCCGTCATTTCATGTGGACAGGTTAGTTTTATACGCATGCCAAATTTCAAGTCCATAGCATTTATAGTTTACGAGATAATCGATATAATGTGAAAAACACGTTTTACTCTCACCAATAGTGTTCCGTATAAAAAACGGAACCCTAATAATATATGATGCACGGACGTAAGCCATTTTGGACTTCACACAGGCCAAACTCCACATACGTCCAAGAACTTTTGCTTTACCCCAGATAACAAACAAATTATTCCAACTTAACTTGAAAAAGCATTGTATACGACCATATTATTCAAGCTTTACCTAAAAAAAGCTTGTAAAAGACTAGATTCACCAAGTTTCTTATATAATTCCTTAAGTAAGGCTTTATTAAATGATAAATTTTTAGAACATATTCAAGCAACTGCTACTCTAGTATAATTTCTTATATAAGGCTTTATTCAAAAGTAACTTTTAAGATAGTATTCAAGAGGATTCAAGAGGATTCAAGTACAAATCCTTATTAAAATTTTATTAAAATAAAATTTGTAGGTAGTATTCAGGAATATTATTATTCAAAATGTACATAAAAAATTATTCAGGCAAGTGCGAATATAATTCACTCGCTGAGGGTTCCGTGTATATAATATTTGAGAAAAAAACAGTTTTTGTTACCATAGTTTCACGTTTATTTGAAATTATAACTACCTAGTCAAAAAAATTTTAGTATCGATTTAGCAAAATCCTTACACCCTTGAAATTTTTTAAATGTTTTCTTTTGTAATATTCGTAGATAAGGAGTGGGGGGACAAAACATTTTTTTACGTTTTTGAAAATAAATCGAAAACTGTGCTTTCGAAAATTACAAAAAAAACTCTTTTGCACTACACAAAAAATCACCTTTCATATGACACTCCACACGCGATGATCAAAAATATTTTTTTTTCAAAATTTCTACTTTAAACCCCCTCTAATAAACGTATTTGAAATTATAACAACCAAAAAAAATTTTAGTATCGATTTAGCAAAAACCCTACACCCATGAATTTTTTTAATTTTTTCTTTTGTAATATTCGTAGATAAGGGGGTGGGGAAAATTCTTTTGAAAATTACTCTTTTGCACTACAAAACTAAAATTACCTTTCATATGACACCCCACATGCCATGATCAAAAATAATTTTTTTTCAAAATTTCTACTTTAAACCCCTCTAATGAGCATTTGAAATTATAACAACCAAAAAAAAATTTTTATTTCGATTTAGTAAAATCCCTACACCCATGAATTTTTTTAAATTTTTTCTTTTGTAATGTTCGAAGTTAAGGGGGGGGGGGTTACAAAAGAAAACCACTCGTTTTTGGTAATAACTCAAAAACTAAGCATTCAAAAATTCAATGAAATTTTTCTTTGAAATACTTCCATTTTTATCGATTTTTCTAGACCAAACTTGATTCCTTAAAAAAACTTTTGTTTTACTATCTCCTTATCTATGTCCATAAAATATAGATAAAAACAAATATTTGATTTTTTTTTGTTATCATCAGGTGTGGGAAAACACATTGAATAACTGACAACTGTAGAAATTTTCAAGTTGATAGCACTTATTTGTGAGTAAATTAATTATGTAGAAATTCGGACGGATACCGAAGTCTCACCAATAGGGTACCGTTTTTATTTTTGCAAAGTACGGAACCCTAAAAATGTGCATTTTTTCGTAAATTTTTTTGACATTACTAATTTCAATAAAGAAAATTTAAAAAATAAACGTTTTGTTAACGACAATTTTTATAAAACTATGAATTGTTTAATTTTGAAGAATTAACTATTGTGTTTTATATGATATATATATATATATATATATATATATATATATATATATATATATATATATATATATATATATATATATCTGTAGGTGGGAGGTAAACTACACCAAGTCCAATTTTTTCAAAATACGTTTTTTTATACTGTTAGAATCAGGATTTTGTTCTCTACCGAGAGGTTGAAAGAACTGAGTCCTAACTAGTGTAGTTTTCGAGATAGAACAATTTTAAATAGTCCAATTCCATAGTAAATAGTCCATTTTCAAACAGTTTTTTGGCTTTCCTGTAAAATTTTAAAAATGTGACTTGGTGTAGTTTACCTCCCACCTACAGATATATATATATACAATAATACTACTAACATTTATTAAAATAACCCTTAATAAATAAAAAATATGTATGTTACTCTAAAATGGATTTATTAGAATTAAAATACTTACTATATTTCATTGGGCGGATGAAAAAAGATGCATCATAGAAAAAAACGAAGACGCTTTTCTCTAAAATGAAGTATGTACATAATTTAAATTGAAAACAAATATGAATGAATAAAACAAAATTATTTAATTTACAAATTAATTAAATCTCTTACAAATATTTCAATACGCAATTGCAGAATATGCTATTATACAAAATTTTTCAAATTTAAAAGTAAACAACCGCCATTTAAATATTACTAATACAAACATATTTCACATCAAATGTTATTTTTTGTTCTTTTCAACACATACTTTGTAAATTGATTTAAGAAAGTGAAAAGAAAACTACAATTGTTTGCGTTTTCACAGCCCATATTTCAGTGAGAATGTGTTTTCTCTATTTAAATTTGATATAATATCATTATGGATTTGCTTCAAAAGTGGAAAAAAACTAAAAATTCTGGGAATTATCAGTTGTAATTTCCCAAAGGCGGTGATAATTCGATATAATTTTTTACCAAAAATTTCGAAAGCAAGTATATTAGCAAGAGCAAGCTAGATAAAACCACGAGGCCGTAGACCGAGAGCTTTTATCAATACCACTTGCTTGAGGAATTTTTCAAAAATTATGAGAATTTATCAACGAAGAGGGGAATTCGTTTAGAAAATTTTTTGCCATTTTTCATTTCTTTATATATTTTTTATGAATTATACGTTGGCATACTGTGATATCAGTTAATTATTTCAAAATTAGATTGATAGTTTTTAATATCCCAGTAGGCCAGACGTATAAATATTTGTTATTAGTATAATTCAAATTTTATTGGTGAAATTGAATGATGTCATTACATTTTAGAGAATCTCATTGATTTAAATTAAAATAAAGCTAAGGCAAAAAATGTTCAGTAGTAATCTACTAAGGGCGGTGTAATTCGAAATAATTTTTGCCAAACATTTCGAAAGCAAGTACATTGATAATGGCACGAGGCCGTAGGCTTCGTGCTATTATTAATATCACTTGCTTGAGGAATTTTCCAAAAATTTTATGAGAATTTATCAACGAACGAGGGTAATTCGTTTAGAAAATTTTTTGCCGTTCTGATATCTTTATATATTTTTTATGAATATGGCATTTCTTTGCAACTGCCCACGGAAAGGGTCCATCCGATGGGATTGGAGGAACACTTGAAAGAGAAGCCCGGAGATCTTCGCTTAGAGGAGAAAAAATATCAACAGCAAGGGAATTATTTGAATGGGCGCACATTTGGAGGAAAAAACCAGCCGCGTTATGAAGATGTCACCTAACTTAGCCCCGCCATTTTTAAGAAAATTAAAAACAAAGATTGTGCTGTATTGTGCTACAGTTGTGCCGGATGTGCTACTCAGAAAGAATGCCATATTACCAATGGAAAAAAGTTGGCACGCTTAAACAATTTTTCGAGCAGAAGTTAGCCCAGCCATTTTGAAAAATCTGAAAAACAATGGTTGTCCTGTATTGTCCTCGAGTTGTGCTGGTTGTGCTATTTAGAAAAAATTTCATATCCCTAGTGGAAAAATTTTAAAACACTAAAATCATTTTTTCGAGCAAAATTGAACCCCGCCATTTTGGAAAAAAAGAAAAACAAAGGGTCTGCTGCACGGTGTTAGAGTTGTACTAGTTGTGCTATTCAGGAACAAATTTGTACCACCAGCAGAATAATTTAAACACGCTAAAACGATTTTGCGAGTAGAAGTTAGCCCCGCCATTTTGAAAAAAATTAAAAGCAAAGGTTGTGCTGTATTGTGCTAGGGTTGTGCTGGTTGTGCTACTCAGAAATAGTTCCATATTATCAATGAAAAAAAGTTGGCACGCTAAGACGACTTTTCGAGCAGAAGTTAGCCCCGCCATTTTGAAAAAAAATGAAAACCAAAGGTTGTGCTGTATTGTGCTCGAGTTGTGCTGGTTGTGCTACTTTGACAAAAATTTCGTAACCCTAACAGAATTTTTTTACAAAGTTAGCATCATTTTTTTCGAATAGAAGTTAGCCCCGTCATTTTGGAAAAAATCAAAAACAAAAGAAGTGCTGCATTGTGTTATAGTTGTGCTGGTTGTGCTACTGAAAAAATATCGTATCACCAACAGAATAACTTAAACCACGCTAAAACCATTTTTCGAATGAAAGTTAGCCCCGCCATTTTGCAAAAATCAAAGAAGAAAGGTTGTGCTGTATTGTGCTACAGTTGTGCTGGATATGCCACTCAAAACGAATCCCATATCAACAATGAATAAAAGTTGGCACGCTAAAACGATTTTTCGAGCAGAAGGATATTTTCGAGCCGAAAGCATTCGAGCAGAAGAGTAAGCAGAAGTTAGCCCCGCCATTTTGAAAAAAATGAAAAACAAGGGTTGTTATGTATTGTACTCTAGTTGTGCTGGTTGTGCTACTCAGAAAGAATTGCATATAAGCAATGAATAAAAGTTGGCAGACTAAACCGATTTTTCGAGCAGAAGTTAGCCCCGCCACTTATAAAAAAATAAAAAACAAAGGTTGTACTGTATTGTTCTTGAGTTGTGCTGGTTGTGCTACTCAGACAAAAATTTCGTATTCCTAACAGAAAAATTTTTTAACGCTAACATCATTTCTTCAAATAGAAGTTAGCCCCACCATTTTGGAAAAAAATTAACTAAATTGAGTGCTGTATTGTGTTAAAATTGTGCGAGTTGTGCTACTTCAAAACAAATTGGTACCCACCGACGGAAAAATTTAAACACGCTAAAACGATTTTTCGAGTAGAAGTTAGCTCCGCCATTCAACAGAGCATTGTACCATAGTTGTGCTGGGTGTGCTACTCAAGAAAAATTCCATATCACCAATAAATAAATGGTGACAGGTTAAAATGATAATTCGAGCAGACCGCATTCGAGCAGAAGGCTAAGCAAATGTTAGCCCCGCCATTTGGCAAAAAACAAAAAAAAGGCTGTGGTGTATTGTTCTATCGTTGTGCTTGTTGTGCTACTCAAAAAAAACTCCATACTGCCAATGCAAAAATTTGGTACGCAAGAACGATTTTTTGATTAGAAGTTAACCCCCGTTGTTTTCGAAAAAATGAAAAATCAAAATTTTGTATATGTGAGAGATGATTATATATACCCAATGAAAAATATTTTTACGTTAGCATCATTTATTCTTGTAGGAATCAATGTAATCATTAATTTATAAGTACTAATAATGTAAGTGACACCTGGTGCCCGATAGCATAAATGAATCTTGTGTGTTTTGTAATATAAAATAAGGGAATCACAAAAATGGCGGGGCTAACTTCTACTCGAAAAATCGTTTTAGCGTGTTTAAATTTTTCCGTTGGTGGGTACGAATTTGTTTTGGAGTAGCACAACTCGCACAACTTTAACACAATACAGCACTCAATTTAGTTATTTTTTTTTTTCAAAATGGTGGGGCTAGCTTCTATTTGAAGAAATGATGTTAGCGTTATAAAATTTTTCTGTTAGGAATACGAAATTTTTGTCTGAGTAGCACAACCAGCACAACTCAGGCACAATACAGTACAACCTTTGATTTTTATTTTTTTATAAGTGGCGGGGCTAACTTCTGCTCGAAAAATCGGTTTAGTCTGCCAACTTTTATTCATTGCTTATATATGCAATGCTTTCTGAGTAGCACAACTAGAGTACAATACATAACAACCTATGTTTTTCGTTTTTTTTTTTTCAAAATGGCGGGGCTAACTTCTGCTTAATCTTCTGCTCGAATGCTTTCTGCTCGAAAATATCCTTCTGCTCGAAAAATCGTTTTAGCGTGCCAACTTTTATTCATTGTTGATATGGGATTCGTTTTGAGTGGCATATCCAGCACAACTGTAGCACAATACAGCACAACCTTTCTGCTTTGATTTCTGCAAAATGGCGGGGCTAACTTTCATTGGAAAATGGTTGTAGCGTGGTTTAAGTTATTCTGTTGGTGATACGATATTTTTTCAGTAGCACAACCAGCACAACTATAACACAATACAGCACTTTTTTTGTTTTTGATTTTTTCCAAAATGGCGGGGCTAACTTCTATTCGAAAAAAATGATGCTAACTTTGTAAAAAAATTCTGTTAGGGTTACAAAATTTTTGTCTAAGTAGCACAACCAGCACAACCTTTGGTTTTCATTTTTTTTTTTCAAAATGGCGGGGCTAACTTCTGCTCGAAAAGTCGTCTTAGCGTGCCAACTTTTTTTCATTGATAATATGGAACTGAGCAGCACAACCAACACAACCCTAGCACAATACAGCACAGCCTTTGCTTTTAATTTTTTTCAAAATGGCGGGGCTAACTTCTACTCGAAAAATCGTTTTAGCGTGTTTAAATTATTCTGCTGGTGGTACAAATTTGTTCCTGAATAGCACAACTAGCACAACTCTAACACCGTGCAGCAGACCCTTTGTTTTTCTTTTTTTCCAAAATGGCGGGGCTCAATTCTACTCGAAAAAATGATTTTAGTGTTTTAAAATTTTTCCACTAGGGATATGAAATTTTTTTCTAAATAGCACAACCAGCACAACTCGAGGACAATACAGGACAACCATTGTTTTTCAGATTTTTCAAAATGGCTGGGCTAACTTCTGCTCGAAAAATTGTTTAAGCGTGCCAACTTTTTTTCATTGGTTGCATTCTTTCTGAGTAGCACATCCGGCACAACTGTAGCACAATACAGCACAATCTTTGTTATTAATTTTTTTTAAGTTAGGTGACATGTTATGAAGTTTTCATATGTGTCTTCAGGAGATATCGAACTACAGGAGCAATTTCTTTCGATGCGGTTTTCGGACATTTACCGGATAACACTACACCAGATAAAATAATTGCCAAAATGTTTTCTTTTTCTGATGATCTTATAAATATTTCAATTTAAAGGTAAAAAAAAATATATAAATTAATTTTTTAATGTATTTATTTATAATATTGATTAAATTATAATGTTTATAGAAAAAATATGTTTTTAATGTTTTTTTCTAATGTTAGTGTTGGTGATGTTGAAATTATAACAAAATCTTTGATCATTGGGATCTCCAATTCTTATTCTGAATAAAAACCTGTTTCTCAATCAGAAATGCACAGAAAATGGTTCAAATTTATTGCAGGTATTAAAAGATGAAATGTTTAATTTATTAGATTCACATTTAGTACAGGATTATTAACTTAATAAAAAAACACATGTGAATTTTTCATATACCAAACTTTAAAAAATCGTAAGAAAAAATCCATATTGAATTGCGGACTTTTTATTTCTCAATTTCATAATAGCCTGCATATGTTTACTTTAAAATTTGTGAAAAACAAAAAAAATGGACTTTTTTGAGAAATGAGCTTTGAAGTAAACCAAGGTTTTAGGCGCCGCCTAGCGGAAAAAAGAAAAGTTATTAATTTTAAACTTACTTATTTCAATTATTCAATTATTTTCCTTTTTACTTGCAAATATATACTTAAGTCGGATGAAATTTGTGGCACCTATTCACAAAACATTGACACATTGACAATAAATTCAACCGCGCATAACTCTGATTCAGAGTACTCAAAAAATAAAAGCAGAAATCAGTTTTTTCCTTTCGTCAATACCAAAAATATATCAAAATTTCAGATTTTTCAAAAATCAAAAATTTAAAAATCAACAAAAAAATCTATGTTTTCAAGCCCATTTGTTTTATTTTGCTACGGCGACATTTGGCAGACGACATTCGTTGTGGCACCTTAGCACGAACTTTGCTTTGATCAATGATACATTTTTAAAAAATTCATGGCATTGCAAATCCGTGAAGGATTCATAATATTTACGAATTACATACGTAAAAAAAATGTCAAAGTTCTCAAATAAGTTTTTAGCGAATGTTTTTTTTACACACCACGACTGCCGCCTGCCCAAGATATGTCCAACCAAATTTGTCGACTAAATATTATGTCAACAACCGTAAAGCATGCATCCCTGACACCTTTAATTATATTGGTCACATCTTTATTGCAAATAAGCTCGCTCCAATTTATCAAACTGTGGAAAAATAATCAAAATTTATTTTTTGAAACTGTTCAGCTATTATTATAATAACATGTTTATATTTATAATATATTTACCTGTCCGGTTTGGAAGTTCAAATTTTCATGTTTATGTTCAAAAATATTCAAATCGTTGATTGAAATTATTTTCTCAAATATTTTCAGTATCGAAACCGATGAAGTTTGATTAATTGGTGGCGGTGCTGTGCTGAGGATTTTATAACTAAATTTAATTTGGTGTCTAGTTTTGACTGATTGTGGATTATTGTGCGCAGTAAATTCAATGCTTCATTTTCAAATGCACTACTGCTCGATTCGTGCTCTTGAAGTAGCCGGATTTGACCTTCATTTTCAAGAATATATTTATTGACTATCGTCTCCTCTGGTATCCCAATAATTTCATCGTTTTTTAATTCATAGTTTGTATATTGGTCATTCATGCTATATAAATATACTACCTCTTGCTCTGGTGAGAAAGAAACAATATCTGATACAGGCGATAACAAAAGTGGTGGTGGTTGGTTCATTCGGAACATTTTAACAATTTCAGAAGTTTGACTTTTCGAAGTTGTTTTAAGTTCTTTAACCTGAAATGATCAAAATGGGATATAAAAAATGTTCATTTAAATTATAACACAAGATAAATAAAAATTATAGTGTATTACCAGTGATGAAAAATCAAGAGCAATTTTGCGTTTTGCTTTGTCTCGCACCACTTCGTCCCTGCATGGGGCATTGTTCTCACATATGGGAAGGAGCCTACATAAATAGTTTGAAATATCTTGATTCTATACAGCGCAGAGCTGTTAAATTGATCAGCAACTCGACTCTTACTAACGAGCTTGATTCCTTGCAACATAGAAGAGACGTCGCTAATTTGACGGTATTTTACAAGTATATTATGGACGAACGGGCGTCTGCAGAGATCAAATCAATTTTGCCTGAACCAGCAAACTTCGCGCATTTTACTAGAGTATCAATAGCAGCCCATCCTTTTACGGTTTGAGTGACTAGGTGTAGAACTGTCGCTTTTCAACGCGATTTTTTTAACAGAGTTTCTCATCTCTGGAATGCCTTACCGGCGTGGGTCTTTCCTGATAATTTTAATCCTCAAAACTTTAAGATCAACGTTAATAAATTCCTCAAAGAAAATTGAATAATACTTTCAAGCCTTAGTTCCTTAGTTAGCATGGTATCTTCGGATATTCATAGACGTTGATCTATATTGGTTAACACTAAACATGCCTAACATAGAATAAAAAAAAAATACCACAGAAAGTCGTTTTTTGTTGTATGGTTGCCAGATGGTGGTATATCCAAAAAATCTAGGTTACTGCTGTCAACTACAGCCAGTTCAAACGATGCGATGCCAGATCGTTTCACCACGCAATTGTGACTAGGCCAATCTGTTCCTGGAACGCTATTCGGATCTTTTGACAAAACAATAAGTTTTTTTTTGTTAATTTGACTGCAGCTTGCTGGCCATTTGAAGATCCCATCGGCTTCCCACAAATGAGGAACCGTCGAGAAAAAAGTTTTGTTTTTTCATTTGTTTGTATAACCTTGATAGACATTCTGAAATTTCCATAATTACTTCGGTCTGAAAGACCTAAGTATTACATTCATGAGCTCAAAGTGAAATTCTTACCCCCACTTTTTTTGGCATTTCTCGACGTTTTAGGACATACTGATTCTAAAAAAGCAAAAAAAAAAAAAAATATGTGTCTGTCTGTCGGCCGTCCGGCCGTCACAACCGACGAAATCTAGAAAACCGCTGGACGGATTTCAAAATTTTTTTTTTCTAAAAATAGGTTTACTCAATGGGAAGAGCCAAAAGGACGATGTGTTTGATAACTGTACCGGAAGTGTGTCAAAAAAATCGTCAAGTGTGTCAAAACATGGAAATTTGCATATTTTTTGCTTAAAAATCGATCATTTTAAGTGATTACGAGTAGAAACGTTAAATTTGGAGAAATCTTGATGGTCGGGATTGGTATGTGAGACCAAAATCTAGATTACTGCATTATAAGTTTGTCAAAAAAATGTTGTCTGTCGAGAAATTTAACGTCGACCACAACGACGACGGTGACGAAAAGAAAATTCATATTTGTATTTTCTGAATTTAATTTATTGGTTTACATGTTTTGAAATATTCAATTAACTTTTTTTTGTTTGTTTTATTTTTGTTTAATTTTCCAAAAAAAAGTTATATGTGATTTAAAATAAAAAATTAGTTTTTGTGCATAGATCTTTTTTTAATTGAAACGATAAAAAAATTAACATTAAAATGGCATTGGCTAATTTAAATCTCGATTTTTTAAATATAAAATTTAACCGCGAAGAATTGGAGTCACTTATTTATTGGCGAGATCCAAAAAAATCTGGACCAGTTTTTGGGATTGGTTTGGCTCTGTTAATTGCAATGTCATGTTTTTCATTAATTAGTGTATTTGCATATGTATCACTTGTTGCACTAGCCGGAACAATAGTTTTCAGAATATATAAAAATATATTACAAGCTGTTCAAAAAACATCAGAAGGACACCCGTTCCAAGAATATTTGGAATTTGATTTATCACTTTCTCAAGAAAAAGTTCAACAAGCCGCTACAGTTAGTGTTGCTCATGTAAACGCAGTAGTTGCTGAATTACGTCGCCTATTTCTTGTTGAAGATCTCATCGATTCGATTAAATTTGGATTAATTTTATGGAGTCTTACATATGTTGGTGGATGGTTTAATGGCATGACATTAGTTATATGTGCATTTGTCGCACTCTTCACTTTGCCCAAAGTATATGAAAACAACAAGCAATCAATCGACACATATTTGGATTTAGGTAGAAGCAAATTCTCGGAAATTACAGATAAAGTTAAAGCTGCAATTCCAATTGGCAAAAAAGTCGAAAGTGAGAAAGATAAATAAATATATATAAATTTTTTTTAAAAGAATATAATTCTTAATTTTGATATAATGTTACTAAAATAGAAACATTAATAACAAACGTGGCTCCGTATCAGGGCCATAACAAAACGTGGCTCCGTATCAGGGCCAAAAGTTACAAACGTGGCGCCAAATGTTTCGGCGCCACGTTTTGTAATTTGGACCTTTATAAATCATGTCTAATACATATATATATTCCTAAAAAAAAATTGCGGGATAACCGGAATCATACCCACACAAACCTTAAAAAATTTTTGGGAATCTCTTAGCTTTATACAATTAGCCTGTCATCAAAAAAGCTTATTTGGATCACATAAAAGATATAAATTCAATACTAAAAAGAAAATTTAGAAAAATACCTTATTTAAGATTGTTGATTGATGAAATCCGACTCTGGTTCACTAAATTCTTTTCTTCTAGTCCACATATATTCCTTTAGTTTTGTTCTTCCACTCCTACATACCAAAGATGCATTTCATTTTCCAATTATTGATGATGTCACTTCATTTATTTATTCCGGTTCGAAATGATGACTGCAAAATCATTTCTTTTTCTTCATTCAACAATCTTAATTTCTCTTTGTTTTAACGAATCCAAAATTTCCCCGTTATTTTTCATAAGTGATTATTATTAAAACATACAATCACTTTTATATTGAAATTTATATTACTTGTAATATTTTCACAAAATGATTATTATAAAAAAAGATATAATGATAAAACATACAATCACTTTTCTAGTGAAATCTATATTAATTATAATTTTGTAATATTTTCTATTTTCTTCATTCTAGATGTGATCTTTCTTTTAATGACAAAATCGGAATCAAAAAGAATCATCCTTTTGTTTTAAAAATTAAAAACTGAATGAATTTAAAAAATGTGATTTTTTGTTTGACATCTTCCAATCTTAGTCTTAATCATTGCAGGTAAGAACTTTGGAGCCAATTTTGCCGAGAATTTTTTTGTAGCGTCACTCAAATGATGTTGCCGTACAAACACACGTTGTTGTGGTTGAAAAGTCCGTAGTTTAGATCGCAGGTTATACTGATGTTGCGATCTCTTGAAAGCTGTTTTTAAATTTTCCTGAACCCGGTTCCGAAGCAGAGTCAAATGATCAGAACGTTCTAATTCCTCACCAGCATCTTCACCAAGCTGGTGTAGTGATCTCAACAAATGGTAAGTATTTCCATCCGAGATTGGATGTTGACCAAATAATAAATAGTACGGTGAGTACTTGGTAGCTGAATGTACTGCGGCTCGCAGTGCATATGCGATTTCACCAATTTGTGAATCCCACTTGGTATGTTGACCTTTTATGAACGCTCGAATTGCAGCTAGAACTGACCTATTGACCCGCTCTGACGCGTTGCTTTGAGGACTATAGACACCGGTCCTAATGTGTTTAATGCCGAAATCTGACAAAAGACTTTGAAAGTTCCTACTAGTGAACTGTTTGCCATTGTCACTGTGTAGAAACTCTGGTACCCCATATGTAAGAAACACTTCATTCCTTAGAAAAGCATTCACCTTCGGTGAAGTTGCGTTTCTAAGTGGTTTCAGTAGTACAAACTTCATAGCATGATCCAGAACTATCAATAACACCGTATTCCCAAGTGTAGAACGAGGGTACGGTCCCAAAAAATCTATATAGACTCTCTGCCATGGACGTGCTGTTTCGAATTGATATTGCATCGGAGGACGCAATATCTGATTCGTGGCTTTTGTTTGTTTACATGTGTCGCAGGACACAACATAGTTGTGTACCTGCGACGCCATGCCCGGCCAATAATAAAGACGTCGAAGTAATTCTAAAGTCTTTTTAACACCTCCATGAGCAGCAGTACTATCATCATGATGTTTCTGAATCATGTTGGAAGTCATCGGTTTTGGTACCCAGAGTTTCCACACAGGAACATCGTTGGGTATTGTATCAGGTCTTGGCTCAATACGTATATATAGCTTATTATCCACGACTTTAACTGATGGAAAGTCCTTGGGTGATGATTGAACTTTAGCTATCATATCCGTATATTCGTTGTGCCGATAACCTTCATTGTCGATTTTAATGTCGTTAATGTGATGTGTTAATGCTTCCGTCAATTCCTCGTGTGTATCGTCATAAAGACGAGATAGAGCATCAGGGACTATATTTTGGGTACCTTTTTGGTGGACAATGGTAAAATCCATATGTTGGAGTTTTAGGCTCCACCTAGCCAGACGACCACTCAAGTCTTTCTGTGACATAAGCCACTTCAGACTTGAGTGATCAGTCACAATTGTAAATCGGTGACCTTCAACATAGCCCCTGAATTTCTTCACACTCAGAATTGCCGCAAGACATTCCAGCTCAGAAACCGAATAGTTTCGTTGAGCTTTATTAAGTTTCTTCGACATGAAGGCTATCGGACACTCTTGTCCGTCTTCGTCGATCTGATACAGTACACTACCTATCCCTGTCAGACTCGCATCGCATCTAATAAAAAACTCTTTATTATAATCAGGGTTAATTAATACCGGTGCTGTAGTCAGCAATCGTTTTAAATTTTCGAAAGCAGCTTGCGCTTCCAATGTCCATTTCAATTTCCCAGAACTTTTCTTTAATAAGTCCGTAATCGGTGATACCACGCTTGCATAATTTGGTATGAAACGTTGGTACCAACCAGCCATTCCTAAAAGACGTCGTATTTGTTTTACTGTAGATGGAGCTGGATACTCTGCTACAGCTCTTACCTTGTCAGGGTCTGTTCGAAGACCATCTTCACCAACCAAAAATCCCAAATATTTCACCTCTCTCAGAACAAATTTGCTTTTCTTGAGGTTTATGGTTAACCCAGCCGCTCTTAACAATGAAGAGACTTTGGACAGCAATTCCATATGTTACTGGAACGTGGAAGAGACTACCAATAGATCATCTAAATAAACAAAGACATTTTCGTGATATTGATGTGGTATCACTTTGCACGCATTAGCCGACACATTGTCTGGGGAGCATTGCACAATCCAAAGGGCATAACCCGGAATTGATACAATGGACGACCAGGCACTGTGAAGGCTGTCTTGTCTCTAGATGCTTCTGCCAGAGGAATCTGCCAGAAAGCATCTTTGAGATCAATACTGGAAATGTACTTTGTGCTATTTAGACGACCTAGTAAGCCATCAATCAAGGGAAGTGGGTAAGCGTCCTTTTTCGTTAGTGAATTGACACGACGGCTATCAATACATAATCTGTTTTTACCAGATTCTTTTTGTACCAAAACCACTGGCGAGCACCAAGAACTGTTACTCTCTTCGATCACGCCCATTTGAAGCATTCGGTCGAGTTCGGCATAAACCTTTAGTTGAACAGCCGGCGATGTGGGATAGTGCCTCTGTTTAACAGGTGCACTATCACCAACATCGATGACATGTTCAACCAAAGAAGTCTTTCCGAGCCCAGACACTTCAAATGACGGGAAAGAATCCTTGATCATATCCAGTTCATGTTGCTGATCAGTGGTGAGGCTGTGTGTATTTAAAGTTTGTAGCTCTGTGCAAGTCAGTTCACTAACAAAAGAAGGAACAATACCGAATTTCTCCCAGAAATCTATGCCCAGGTAGAGCTCTTCTCGTAAACCAGGGACTATATGGAACCGCATTGGTTTAGTGGAGCCATTCACAGTTATTGGAATTTCAATGTAACCTAAAATTTTAGTTGCGGTACCATCTGCCGTACGAATACACGAAGTGTACTTACGGTAAGTTGTACCTGCTGATTCCAATAATTCCAAGGAATTTCTTCCAAGTATTGTGATTGACGCTCCACTATCCAATAGTCCTGAAATATGTTTGTCCAAAATCCTAATTGTTAGTCGCGGCCGAGGATCCTTTGTTTCTGAAAGGATAGATGAAACACAAGCTTTGCGAAATAATTTCCTCATCCTCCAATATCTAATGTTACGTTCAAGACGTCTAAAATACGTTCGATGTAATGATGGGAAATTAAATGTATTCGATGATTTTATTCGGGTTTCATTGGTGGTTGCCGATCGTCCTGCGTTCCTACATCTCTCGTCGCTTTCTTCGGGCTGTTGTTCGGACTGTGTTGAATCCATCGTTTCAATATATCCATCTCGATCTAGTTTAACATCCACCTCATAATCATCCATATGCTGTAACTCGCTAATTCTTAAGTTTGATGTTCTGGTCGGAACTGGTGTGGACCACAAACGTTCAAACTTCTGACATAAAGTCCGAAGTTCATCCATTGAATGTATTGTTGCTGCAAGTGTAGCATTTTTGAGCTCCACACTCAGTCCCTCCCGAGCAATCTCTAGCATTTCTCGGTCAGCAAATGGACGTGCCAAGCGACGGTTTAACGAACCAATCTCCACCAGATACTCGTATACGCTCTCCTTTGACTTTTGTTTGCGGTTCAGAAGAACTCGCAAGATCGCCTTATCATCAGTGAGCGTACCGAAGGTTTGTAGGAGTCCCTCCCTGAGCACTGGATAGGTCACCACCTCATATTCATGAGTTAAGTTCAAATAGTATCGGTCGGCAGCCCCCTTGAGATACCGTGGAACGATAGACCTAAGGTCGTCCCAATTCACACGGTCCCTCCTGGCAGCCGCCTCAACTCTGTGAACAAACTCATGAACATCAGGAGAGTGACCATCTCCTGTGAAGGTTGGAACCCAATTTGAGTCATAACGACTCAAATTGTTCCCACGAACCCCTCGGTACTCCACTGGTGCTAACGCTGGAGCCGCGTCACGCCATACCTGAGGAGGTTGGTTGTATGGTGGTGGTGCTGTTAGTGGAACTGGTGGATATACTGGTAGTGGTTGTACCTGTGGTACTGATGACCGATTTAATGATTGTTGTTGTACCAATCCTGGATTGTTGTGTAAGTGTTCAGCTTGGACTGTTGGACCCAATTGTGGTATTGCAAAGTCCTCTGCCCTCAAGCCCGATTGCTGGAAATAAGCCGGTGGTAACTGATCTGACCGTCTATGTTGTTGCTGGTTTGGACGATTCAGACTATGTATTGTTTCCGATATTGGCCGTACTGGGATCGGTGTGGATCTCTCATCTGGCTGAAAAGCAGGTGAAGCAGATGGAGCAGATGATACTCCTGGTTTACTCTGCATAATTGGACGTGTTGACAACGATCCTATTATACTCCAAGCGCGTGACAATTGTGAGATAGCGTAGGTGCGGGCCTCTTGCAAGTCATTGCGAGGACCCAACCTATTCATCCTACCCGTGTAATGTAACACTCGATTCGCCAAACCATCTAAGAAGGTCTGATCAATCGGTGACTGAAGTCGTCGTACTTGATTTAAAATAAGTTGTGCTGCCTGCGCCACCATTTGAGATTCCTCTATCAAATCTCTCGCATAAGACACTGTTATTGGAACTGACCCATGATCTACATGGTTTCGCAGTTCCTCTGCCCAATCGGCCCCCCCGAAGTTCACACCCCGAACCAAACATTCGACCTGTAGTTCGGTGGGTTCCAGACCATAGAACGGATGGTCAATGTCTAGTTGGTTTGACATTTTGATGGTAAAACCCGTAAAATTATGAACTCGCTAACAACAACACTAAAACCAATTCCCAACAACAAAAAAAGTTAGTACGCTGTAAATGTAAAAATAATGAAAAACGCAGAAACGAAAAAAAAACCAACGAACGCCCAATTCGAAAACACAAAAATTTGTAAAAACCAAATTCCGTAAAAGAACAAAAAGACCACCGTCGTACCTAATCTTTGCTTTACCTTTCACAAAAATTCCTAAAATATTGTATATAAAGATATAATTTATTTATTTAATTTCAGATATACTGAAATTTCAGAACTAATCATATACCTAAAATTATTTATTGACGATAGCACCCCTAAAAATATTTATTTATTTTTAAAAAAAATTGAAAAATAAAAAATATTCAAAAGAATGTTTATTTATCGGATGCACCGTCTTAACTTCGAAATATTGATTTATTTTTAAGAAAAATAAAAAATATTTAGTTATATCTTGATGTAGTGTGTATTTAAAAAAATTTATTTATTTAGGTACCTAAAATTATTTAATTCTAAAGAAAATTATTTTATTTAATAAAAATTTTATTTATTTAATTTTTTTAAAAATTTGTTTTATTTATTTTATTTTTATTTAATAAGATAAGAGATTCCCAAAATCAAGATTCGTCTGGAGACAATTTAAAAAGTAAGTATGGTTACAATATCCATTTGTTTAAATTTGAATTCCCGCGTTCGCGAGCCCACTCCAACAATGCATGTGAGAACCGACTAGAAAAGCCCCTAACGACCAGATTCTACAGAACAGTTTCTCCCCAACCTAATAAAACAATCACAACTGTCACGATTAGACACTAGGTCCATTTCTACTGACCCAGTTGTCAACCTACAAATAAATTACAACTAAACCTAATGCGAAAGTTGAAGAACGCTCCCGAGCACCAGACTTCAAATCCTAAACTCTATGAAAAATTGTTCTATTGTAAAAGCTTAGTGGAAAAATGGAAAAGTTTTTTGAATTTGTATGAGGTGAAGCCTCTGATCCTGAAAGCAAAGTATAATTGGTTCTTCTCTTCATTACACCGAAGAAGCCTCTGAGCAAAGAATGGTACTACTGGTTTGCACCTAAGTACAAACACAGCAACACCACTCCTCGTCCCTGAGAACTTCCTCGCCGAATGAAGAGAAGAAACCAATGTTATTCGATCGCATAACCCCGATGGCCATAGGCGACCTAAGAACGTCATTAACGTTAAAGAGTGAAGCTCTATGGATGGCTTGTTAGGCCTACCGCTGAGAATGAGATTTAATAAACCTAGTACACGAAAAAAATTCCAAAAACTATTTATAAACAAAAATATGTACCATAGTTTACAAAAATACCTGACCAAAAAAAAAATATTTACTTTGTATGTATCTTATATACAATATTATAGACAATATACATACTTTGTATGTATGTTATATGAAAATATGTACAATATTATTCCAAAAAAAATATGTACAATGAAAATTTACATTGGAACTATATACAAAAAAATTATTTACAAAAATATTTACAAATATGTACAATATGTACAAAAACAAATTCGAATGACAGCACAAAAAAAACAATCTCCAAAAAAAAATTGCTGTCCCAAAACGGGTTTTTTTTCAAACAAGCAAAATAATTAAATTTAATTAATTATACAATGAGGAACAGGGGCCTCCTGTGGACCAGACCACTCCTCTTCCTGTCGCGTGATCGGTGAGATGGGAACCTCTTGATTGTATACATATTTTGAAAATTCGATACTATTCCAATTTAAAAACCAATAGGTTATCAACAAAAATATATTACCTATATTTAATATATTTATATGTACAAGATAAACCAAACCGATTTATCCAAAATTTAAATATTTACATATAAATACCTACATACACATATATATACACATGTATATATATATATATCCAAAAAAAAGAAATATATAAAAAAACCAAACTGGTTTTACTATGTACCAGCAAAAATATTTTATATAAAAAAAAACCCCAAAACTGGTTTACCAAAAATTTGCGCCCAAAATTCTATAAATGGGCCAGAATGACCAAACCTTAAATTTTGGCCCAAAAATTTTAGAAAAACTAACAGGTTTTGTTTTTGTTTCGCGCCACGCTTGTATACATTATTGAATTAGAATTGAAACGAAAAAAGGTTATTGAACCAGATAGGGGGAAGTGGGGATGGTATAAACAGTTTTTACTTAAAGCTCAATAACTTTAAAACCATAAAACATTTTTACTTAAAAACTGTTTCATTGTAAAATTTCATATCTTTACTACAAAAAACTATTTTTTTTAATTACGTAACTAAACATTAAGTATAAAATTTTGAATTTCAAAAAATTTATGTTTCTCGTTTAAAGTATCCCCACTGGTGGGGCACTTGTAAACAATGAGCATTTTTGTATGGGGCACATATAAACACCCAAAAAACACCACAATAAAATTCATAAAGTACCTTTTTTAAAATTTTTTATTATTTATTGTGCTTCAAACAATATATATAAGCATATAACATATATATTTCTTTAAAAAAAAAACAATATTTTTCGATTGTTGTAAAACCTCAATAAATTCAGGTAGAAAATTATAAAGAAAAAAGCAAAAATTCAATCTCATCGTATGTTTAGGTTTTGCAAATCAATATCAAAAGTGAAACGGGAAACCACACGTATACCATATAACCATACTATGCTTCACATATAAACGCGTTTATACTATCAAAATTTTTTTTGTTTATATGTGCCCCACGTGGCGATTTTAGGGTTATGTTTTGAAAAAATATTCCAAGATCTAAAATTTGGCTAAAACAAAGAAATATTATGTTTCATGAATATTTCAGCTATCAAAACATGTTGGAATATTTTTAAATATATGATGGTAAAAAAAGTTATTCGAGTTTTACAAAAAAAAAAAAAATTTACTTTTGGGTTGCCGAAACACCTATTCACCAATAATTTTTGAACAAGACTGACTTCAGCTGTCAAATTCTCCTGGTGTGTGTAGTCGATCGAAGCGACATCTGTGATATTTTTGTCGAATTTTTTGATTGATGTTTTGTGAGGGAAATTAAAACTTTTTACAGTTGCCCCATGTTTATACTATCCCCACTTCCCCCTAAATTAAAAATTCTTGCAAAATTGCAAAATCGCAAAAAAAACCAAAACTGGTTTTATATTTAAAGAAAAAACCCAGTAAGTGGTTTCCAAAAAAAAAGGCAGAAAAGCAAAAACCGGTTTGACGGCCAACGCCCAAATTAACTTTTTGCTTTCCCACTAAAATTAATAACTGTAAAAAAAATAACTCAAATAATGGTCCCTTTTGTTCGACGCCACGTTTGTAATTGGACCTTTGTTAACTAATTTATATATAAAAAGAAATATACCCGGGATGCGGTTTGTCCCCACGAATCTTAAATTTAGGAATCTCTTAACACTGGAATTTATCTTTCCATCAAAAAGAATTCAATAAATGCAAAGATCTAACGTTAAAATAATAATAATAATAATAAAACTAATAAAAACCTTATTATAATTTTTTTCCTTTGGTGATCGATGTCGTCTTCTTGATTGGATATCAAACAATTTCTCTTTCCACAATACCCTTCGATTTTTTTCCAACAACACAATATCTTTTCTCCTAACCATATACAACAGCTTCCCTTTTTCGATGAATTTAATTTCCTTCCAGCAATACTATAATTTCTTTTAGCACTAACAATAGTCTCCTTCCACAATAAACTTTAATTTCCTTCCAGCAATACTATAATTTCTGGTTGTGGACAAATTTTCCCAGCCACATTTGAGTTTACCAGACAGCCATTTTCTCTTTTCCTAATATGCATTGAAAAGACTACTCATCGTCTCCAAATATACCAAATTGAAAACATAATTTATTTGTACTGATAAAATATTTAATTTTACTATCTTTTTTTTATATTATTATTTCAGGACTAAAACAATGTATGAATATCTTTTAAACTTTTTAGCTTTTCATTCTTATTAGTTTTAATGTCAAACATCGAATTTGTAAGTCACCTTCTTAGAAGACAATCACGGAATGAATTTTTATTCTTTTTCAGATTTTTTCATCGACTTGATTCAACCAAAAAAAAATGTGATGATCCGTTTGACATCTTCTAAATGAAAAATCAAATCGTGTAATACTAAAGATTCAGCAAAAATTAGCAACGACATCTGTTCGTTAGAATTGGAAATAAAATTGAGTACGTTCGTTTGTTTTTTATAGTATATTCGAAATTTAACTAGCCGTTAAGTATTAGAAAATTTTAAAATGATTATTAATGAAAAAAAATGAACTGAAACTAATGAAATAAATTTTTATTGAATTAGAAAAAGAAGATGAATTGGTTTTATTATTGTGTAGGCGAATATAGCGGACGTTACAAATTTTTGGAATATTTTTAGAATTTTGAAAAAAGTTTGATTTTATTTAATTTTTACAATATTTTTGGAATTTTGAAAGAAATATGAATTTGTGATTTTGTAATATTTTCTCGAAACGCTAAATGGAGAGGTTTTTGAGTAGTTTGCTGATTGTATCATCTTTTCACTTAATTCTTAACTTAACTTTTAACTTTAACTCAACTTAACTTTAAACTTTAACTTTTCGTTAATTTATGATCTTTTATAATTTTCCGGCATCGTATTGATGTTTCGTGTTAGTTTTGTAATAAATTTCTAAACAGAGATTAAAAAAAATACTTGTACTTGTACTCTTTGAGTTATGTTTGATGTACATCGCTGCCCAAAACTAAAAACCATGTCCTCATAAAAGTTTTTTGCCGAAAACTATATCAAAAACCTTAACCCAGACCGAAGTCTTGATATCTCAGAGCTGTGAGATTTCAGCCCCTCCATATTTTTCAATTTAAAATAATATTATTTATTCTTACCTATTAAATTTTGCTTCTGAAACTTACCTAGTTTTGTCTACATAAAACTTAAATGTTTGTTAACACGTTTTCAAAAAACAGATAAATGAAAAATGTCGAATTGAGATTGTGTAAAACAATTGTGATAATCTTTTTAAAAAAATTATTCAAATCAAAAGACTACTATAGTTCGAATAATTAATTTATTTACTTTATTCAAGGTTTCTGACCTTTATTCACGGTTTATAAACAAAATAATTGATTTCACAAAACATTGTTGTCTTTAAATGGCAAAAAAACCGTGTACCGATTCCTGGCCCAAGCTTTTTTTTTATTGAACATATTTAATTCATTATTAATTTATTATTTATTATTTCCTTTTTAGATTTTTGATTCTTATAACTGCGAAATTGAATGAAAACATACTGTTACGATTACAGAAAAATCCAGACGATTACAATGACTTCCAGAAATATCAAATCACAACAAAACACAACAGCCCATTAATGAAATGAATAGTGTTGTTGTTGTTGTATTTCGTGGAATTTGGGTCAACAATAAATAAAATTGAATGATTTTATGAATCAAATCAGCATAACTTAAAGTAATCGAATATTCTACTATTTTCTCAAGGTTTCTAAAAAGTGACCTCGAATTATCTAGGAATTAAGCAGAATAGTATAAAAGCAATTGCCTCTTGTAGATTAGTGATTAGTTTTAATTTAAACCTGCGATATTAAAGTTAAAATTATAAAAGTGATTTTTAAATTAGTTACTGTGAATAAAGTTGTAAGTGTTATTTAATGAGTAGAAATAATTTGTGTATTATTTTGAACGTTGTGTTACTGGAAATTTCTGGAAATTTCTGTTGAAAGAATATTCTAGTTAGAAATATTGTTTGCTGTATTGTTTTCCTGTTGTTGTGGAACAATTAAGGTGTTGAATACTTAATGAATCCTGGTGTTTGTGCTTACTAATCAGTGATCGAACTCTGAAGATATTTGGGAATTGCGTTTATCGAATTGAGAGTAAGGTCAATTCGAAGTAAAGTTGGAAAAACGTAACATTGGTGGCATCGGCGGATTAGTAAGCTGGTAATAATGGTTTTCTTAAGTGAATTGAAGGTTCCTGAGTTGAAGAAGGAACTAGAACAACGTGGGTTCTCAACAAGTGGAAACAAAAGTGAATTAATGCTCCGACTTCGAGAAGGTATGGAAGCCAATGGAATAGAAGTGGAAAGTTACCAGTTTGGAATTGTTACAACAAATGCTGATTCATTAGCAGCAGGTGAGGAGAAAAGTTTTGTTGCGGAAACAGCAACTTCGTTGCCATCTGGAAGTTTCGATTTTACGCAGTTAATGGCTATGATGCAACAAAAGAATTTGAACATGAATCAGATTAATGCTAATATTGTTGCCAATGAAAACGAGCTGAATCAAAAATTTGATCAACAAAGTAGTAATATCAATCAACAAATGGCTGCTACCAAGGAAAAAATCAGCTTCAACATGAATCAACAGTTGGAGAAAGTCAACAATCTGCTAACAAAGAAGAAATTAGTGAAACAATCAGCCAGCAATTAACCTTGCAAACGCGATGAAATCAAGCAAATTATGGATGAGAAACTTCTCCAAATCCCAACGGCATTTGATGGAAAGGTCGAGAAGATGCAAATTTGAAGCATAAAGTTTTATCGAAAGTTGATGATTTTGAAAAACGGCTGCAAGATGTTGAAACGAATAAAGATACTTCACAGGTGGTACATCAAGAGCAAATATCAAATTAAAACCCACATCATACGATTGAACAACATCGTTCGGTATCTTCAAGTTCCAGTTTGAAACAGCGGCAGATCAAAACGTTTGGCAGCATTGATAGTTGCTCTTAAGGGGGAAGCAGCTGAAGCATTACAAATTATCGAAAAATCTATGCTGAAGTGATGAATGCATTGGAACGTAAATATTGCAGCGATCATAAAAAGGAGTTATACAGAATCGAGTTAAAAGGTCGCTTACAACGAAATGGAGAATCTTTTCAGGACTATTCCTCGGCTATAGAACGCCTTGTTCATTTGGCACACGCGAACACTCCATCATATTTTATGGAGAAAATGAAGATCAAGGCCTTCATTGATGGTATCCGAGATTCAGAAACCAGGATCAAAGTAATGAATACACCTAAGGCGACCTTCCATGAAACAGTCGCATACACAATGCAATATGAGATGGTACAGAGGATGTGTATGCCATCCGGTTGATGCAGAAAAGGGAATGTAGAGGGGAACATCAAAAGGGAAGTTTTGGCACACAGAAATAGAAGCGACATCAGATGCATCAGATGAAGAAGGTCACATGGCACGGGAGTGCATATGAAAAATGGGGAAGCAGAGAGATTGTCGTCTTCTGTGGAGGGTTCAGAAAAAGCAGTAGGAAACTCCTGTGCTGGATATGTAGGAAATCGGACCATATCTCACAGGACTGCTGGAACAGGAAGCGTGAAAGATCTTCATTTCCTATTGAACGGCAGCCCGTTGAAGACAGAACTGTGAAGCCAAGAAGTGAGGAGAATATTAGCTACATCCCAATTTCGAGAATTACTGTAAATGGTGAACATTTGGGTATCAACGGACAATCGCGGCTGAAAATGAGAATGGCTCAAGGATACGGCAGTGTGAAATACTTAAAGGGAAAACATAAGGAGCACTTTAGGGGTAATGAGAATCCATACTTATCACGGTGGACCGACATAAAAAAAAGTTTTGGTCAAGGCCTTACAAAAGGAACAAAAAGATTATTCAAATATCAAATCAAATTAAGATTAATTAAAGATTAAATTTTGTTTTTTTACAGAAGTTTGTATAAGTGGAGAAATGCATTTGAGTAAATGGAAAGGTTTTTTTTTTTGGAGGAATAGTTGGGTTTGTAAACATCAAGTCGGTTCATATTAAATGTCATTTCAACTAAATGCTGTAATAATTGAAAAAGAGCATTTTGACTATATGGAAAGGGTTTTCAAAAAGTTTTGTGGACCAATAAGAACAGTTGGATTGGAAAATACAAGTTCGTGTCAGTTGTAATTTTTTAAAATAAGCGTAAAAAATTATTTCAGAGTACAATACAATCAAACAAATTGTTTTTTTGTGTAACGCTGATTCGTGCAACTTAATAAAATTACAGCTGCAAATATTACTCTATTAAGCATAATAATGGCAGGATTTTTGTTTAATTTTTTTTAAATTTCTTTCTTGTTTTTTCTACTTTTGAAAAATTTTAAAAATGTCACATAATAAGAAAAATTAAATGTACAAATAATTATTTAAAAGTTTTATATTCTTTAAATTATAATTTAATTACAATCTTTTTAAGTAGGCAAATTTATGTAATTTTTGTTAAGAAATTAATTAAAGTTTAATAAAAAATTACATATACAAAACCACACTAAAATATTTCCTTTTATTTTTGATTTTAACATTTTAATAATTGAAATTTACTAAAAAATAGTCGTTTTGGCTGTTGTGAAATAGTTAAATTTTACTATTTTAATAGTCGAAATCTACTACTAAATAGTCGTTTTGGTTGTTGTAAAATAGTTAACATTTACTATTTTAATAGTACAGAATAATCATATTTATCAATAAACTAATCATAACTATACAATAGTTGATTATAATTATTTTGTTACTATAAAAGTAGTGGTCACGAATCAGACTATTAAAATAGTTAAAAAATAGCCAAATATGACTATTTTTTTCTCTGAGTGAAAAACACAGAAATATAATTATTTGAGACTTCAATTTGATATTATCATACTTCCTTTTTCTGTGAATTTTTTCAAATTTTTCTGTCTATTAAGTTCGAAATTCATGAGGGGGAACCAACTTTTTGTTGCACTTTTTTGACAATAATCAACAAACTATGCATTGCAAATTTCTAAAAACTTGCGATGTTCTTAAAATCAAGTGCCCTTTCAAATTAAACCCCACTTGACCGGGTTTTAAATTGTGTTTTTACCCCTTCTCATTTCACCCCTTTAATAAATATAGTTATGAGTATATGACACTTTTCTATATTTTTCATTAAAAACGTACTAATTTTTTACCATTCCAAATACAGTTTAAGATTTTCGATCAATTAAGTAATTATTCAAAATTATACAGAAAATTAAATTCCAAAATACATTTTTAAGGAATACTGAAGTGGAAACCATTCATATGATACCCTACTTGTCTCGATAAAAAAATGTATTTTCTCAAAGGCCTCGCATCGTACCCCCGTAAAACAGACGAAAACAACTCTATTTATTTTTTAACCAGTCATTTTGTGTGGATAGGTTAGATTTATATGCACCTCATATTTTAGGTCCATACGATTTATTATTTACGAGATAAGCGATATTATGCGAAAATCACGTTGTACTCTCACCAATAGGGTTCATTATAAAAATCAGAGCCGTGAAAAATATAATAAAACAAAAAACATGTGTCCATCAACATCTTAGAACGCATGTTGTTGTATGTAATTTGTACAGCACAACACATTTTATTAAAAAAATATTGATTCACTAGAATAATAGAAAAATTGGTTTACTAAAAAGCCAGTTACCGGTTGTTAATATTTTCCTTAAATCACTTTTACCTAAATGGAGTTGAACCCGGTTCTTCCAACTTCGAGTTCAGATTACTATAGGCACTAGACCACTCAACACACAACATTATACAAACGCCATACTATGAAAAACCGTGACATGTTCACATTTGTTTTGTGTTATTTGTTTATATATTCCAATTATTTTCTAGAAAATGATAAACCAAATTTTGTTTTTATAAATATTATACGGGTAAAAATAGTAATGAAAGATTAAAAGCATGAGATTGACAAAAAAAATAGATTAAAGTAGTAACAATAACATAAATTTTAAATTATCAATTTAATCAAACCTTTATTCAAAATAAAAATTTAAAAAGATTCCCAACGTAATATCGTTCAATATCCGTAAGTAAACAGCACGTGACATATTTCAAACAAGACGAAAAAAAAAGTTGGCATACTTTTGAAATGATTCAAAAAGGTATTATATCTACATAAAAACAAAAATTTGTATATAAAATATACCTTCAGGTACTAAATTTCTTATAAAACAAAATGTTTTTCTTCTACCTTTTTCGAAGGAATAAAAACTTCCTTAAAATTTTATCAAACAGTCAAACATATAATAAAATAAAAGTTTCCGTTTTAAAATATTAAAAAGATAAAAACAATGATATAGATATTACATGAAAAAAATAATAAAGCTTCGGAAAATGAAAAAAGAAATATTATTTATGAACATCATAAGCATATGAAAATTATACCAATCAATATAAAAATGTTTTACAACTTTAATAGAATGTCTATAATTTGACGCAACTTGCTCAACTAAGGACTAATAAAAGTATATTTTATCAAAAAATATAATTAACCATAATATCATATCCCCTTACTCCAACTCATCAACTTTAAGTTCCAAGTTGTGCAAATTGATTTTTACTCTGTTTTGTTGTTTTAATTAACAAATCTCATAAGAGAAATACCATAGCATCTGCGTTTATAAAAACATGGAGGTCCTCTGCATTCAATTTAAATTAAAATATTTCACCTCAAACCGTAATTAGCATTGAAAAAATAAAAGCAAGCAGGTAAAAACTGAAGTTAAAAACAACTAAAAGCTTTCGTATTAATTTTTTATGTTCTTTATTTTACAAGCTAATATAAAAAAAAGTTCTACTCGTGCTTTTTTATAATAATTCTTTAATTGAAACATTAAGCTTGGGACATAATTTATTCGTTCAAAACAAAGGAAGAAACAACAAGTACTTCGAAATAGAAGTTGTAAGTTTAGTTTTATTGATAAAATACCTAAAAAATGTTTCTAAAATTGTGTTTAGTCTGTTTGAATCGAGATAGATATAACAAATGAAATTAAAACTTATTTCAGATTATGACGAACAAAATACTAGGCACCTCCACTATGTATTTAACCTTTATGGAATTGTTTTCAACGAAAAATGCACAATTACTTATCCCAAAAATTTATGCAAAAATAACAACAAACAATAAATTAATTCTAATTTATTTCATACAAACAAACCGGTAAACGTTTGTTTCAAAAAAATATGAAAAAAATGGAATAAATTTGAAAAAATGGGATTATCATACGTAATTATGCCATGGGTTGTATTAAAGCTTAATTGAGATTAGGTAAATACCAAAATAAAGTAGAAATTTAAATTTGCGCATTTGTTCAAAGGTGAGAGTTCGCGTGGATAAGCAATAGTAGATTTTTCAACAAGTGGTGAAAACGTCTCTGGAATAAGTTCAGGAACGCAAAAAAGTTTTTAACACGTGTAGGAAACGCTATTTTTTCTATTTTTTCTACGCTTGTAAATATAAATGACAATTTAACTCACTAAATAAAGTTTCGATAAGGTCCAATAAAAAAGCTTCATTTACTATTTTTTAACAAATCAAAATGAGTTATGTCGATTATTTTTCTCTGGTGGGAAGGAACAGCGAATTATAGTGACAATTTTCGGCCTACTTAATATATTAATTTAAAACAAGAGATAATGAGATAATTTTTTTTCTTAGTGAGATAATTTTTTTTAATTATAATTTTGTTTCTCAAATTTTCAATTTTTGTTTTCGGAGTGCGGTAAAATCACTATATAACAATTTATTTTATGTTTTACAGGCAAAATTCCTTTGTTGATTTTACAATTTAAAAAAACGCTGTTTTATATATTCAAAATAACTTTTAAAATTTATTAAACAATTGTTTTTTCTTATTAATTTTCTCTAACATGTTTCGATTATATATCATTTTCAGAGAGATACTTTGCAACTAAACTTATAATTGTAATTTACTTAAAAAGAAAACAAAATTAAATTAAACTAATTAGAAATATTATGGGAAACCCATGATTATTAAAAAAGGATAACTATTAAATATTCAATTGATTTATTTAACTAAAACGATCTTAAACAAAAAGAGAAACACAATTGGGGGAGGAACAAACAACATTTTTTTCATTCAATTAAAAACTAAGCACATGTAGAAATGAGTGCAACATAGAAATTGTAATTTACTTAAAAAGAAAACAAACTTAAACTGAACTAATTAGAGTTTTTATGGAAAACCCATGATTGTTAAAAAGGATAGATAGCTATTAAATATTCTAATTGATTTATTAAACTTAAACGATCTTAAACAAAAGGACAAATTGGGGAGGAACAAAAAAAAATTTTTTTCCTTTCAATTAAAAGCTAAGTACAGGTATTTACACTAACTTGAATAAATCTGATGTTATTATGTTCTGCCTCTCTTCACAATTCATTAATTTTGGTTTGTATTTTTCTATGTATAAAGACTCGTATGCATCAAGTTCCCAATTTTTTTGAACGGTTTTTATGATCTTTGAGTTAAACTAACTACTTTAATCCCAATTAAAGAGAAAATTGAAAGAAGAATGTGTATACCATTTTATCCCAAGTTAACCAACAACATCGGAAACATCCTGCAAAGACATCAAATTCAAATCACAACAAAAAGTACCACTTTAGGCAGTATATTGGGTAACTATAAAGACAAAACACCACCATCAGAGAAGTCAGGCATCTACGTAATAAATTGCCAAAAATGTGAAGATAAATATGTGGGACAAACTTCAAGAAAATTTTCTACACGATTGGAAGAACATCAAAAAGCCACCAATACCAGAAACATCACCAAGTCAAGTGTAGCGCTTCATATGTATGAAAATCCAGACCACAGCATTGATTTGGAGAACTCAAAGATCATAAAAACCGTTCAAAAAAATTGGGAACTTGATGCATACGAGTCTTTATACATAGAAAAATACAAACCAAAATTAATGAATTGTGAAGAGAGGCAGAACATAATAACATCAGATTTATTCAAGTTAGTGTAAATACCTGTACTTAGCTTTTAATTGAAAGGAAAAAAATTTTTTTTTGTTCCTCCCCAATTTGTCCTTTTGTTTAAGATCGTTTAAGTTTAATAAATCAATTAGAATATTTAATAGCTATCTATCCTTTTTAACAATCATGGGTTTTCCATAAAAACTCTAATTAGTTCAGTTTAAGTTTGTTTTCTTTTTAAGTAAATTACAATTTCTATGTTGCACTCATTTCTACATGTGCTTAGTTTTTAATTGAATGAAAAAAATGTTGTTTGTTCCTCCCCCAATTGTGTTTCTCTTTTTGTTTAAGATCGTTTTAGTTAAATAAATCAATTGAATATTTAATAGTTATCCTTTTTTAATAATCATGGGTTTCCCATAATATTTCTAATTAGTTTAATTTAATTTTGTTTTCTTTTTAAGTAAATTACAATTATAAGTTTAGTTGCAAAATATCTCTCTGAAAATGATATATAATCGAAACATGTTAGAGAAAATTAATAAGAAAAACAATTGTTTAATAAATTTTAAAAGTTATTTTGAATATATAAAACAGCGTTTTTTTAAATTGTAAAATCAACAAAGGAATTTTGCCTGTAAAACATAAAATAAATTGTTATAATTTTGTTTAAAAGATAATTATTAGTTTCTAAATAAATTTTTTCTACAAATTATTCAATACAAAATTATGTAAAAATGCAATTTGCAAATAAACAAAATTTCCGTTTTCATTCATAAATGATTAACATAAACATATTGTAACGACTTTTCGTTGGTTCTTTTCGATTATTGAGCAAACACGACAGTAAAAAGACAGATCTTTGGTTAACAGAATCTCAAACTTTATTTGTCAACAAATTACAGCAGCTTCCGTTTTTCCTTACAATAAATTCCAGGGTCTCCAATTTATGTACGATAAACTTCACCGCTTTTCCACAATTTGAATCAATAATATTCGGAATCGTAAAATCTGTATTTACTATTCCACTAAGTTCAAATTCTTTCACTATTAGTACCCAGGCTCAAGTACCACCGATTATTCCTTATACTTGCGAATATTTATAAACACTTTTAATTGCAAAAGCAAAAAAAAACTGACTATCTGATATTTTGTTTGCTTATTTATATCGAAAAATAAATAAATCGAAACTTCTATAATCCACTAGAAATCAATACTACGTAGTCCGTACATCTTGAATAGGCCACACCTATTTTCATTCATACTTGCATTTGTATTAGCGAACTCAAATTTAATTTATGCAAAATGTATTTGTTAAAGGGAGTTAACTTTTAATTCATCTTTGCCATAGAATGTAGACAACATTTAGGCGGAACGTATTGGTTATTTATGATTAAATTAAATTAACCCATTCTGGACGAAATTTATTACACTGCCCTCCATTTAGTTTTGTTCGTCCCGAACAATATCAGCTATCGCATTGGTGCTGTTACCTTGGTACGGTGCCAACCTTTGCAGATGTATCACTTTCATCTTGGTACGGGATCCCTTTTGGATGCGGTAGATAACATCATTAATTCGCTTGATTATTTTATATGGACCTTCCCAATCTGGTTGCAGCTTGGGTGATCTTCCCTTGGTTCTCCTGGGGTTGTATAGCCATACCAATTCTCCTTCTTGAAAACCGCCACTATTTGCATTTATGTCGTACCTGGTTTTCATTTTGTCACTGGCAATCTTAATGTGGTCTCGAACCTGTTGATAGATTTTATTCATCTTCTCCCTTAGTTGTCCCACATAATCTGTTTTTGTGGATACCAGACCTCCAGGGATACCAAACTCGATGTCACTAGGAAGATGTAGTTCTCTCCCGAACATGATATTCGCTGGCGTTTCACTTGTCGTATCGTGCACTGCGCTACGATAGGCCATCAAGAATAACGGAAGATCCTTGTCCCAATTTCTTTGGTTGGCTTCTACTACCTTTGACAAATGTTCTTCCATGGTTCGGTTGAATCGTTCTACCATGCCATCCGACTACGGGTTCATAGGTGTAGTTCGTGTTTTTCTAATGTCGAGTGTTCTGCACAGCTCTTCCATTAATTGAGATTCGAAATTCCTTCCCTGGTCCGTATGCAACTTGAGCGGTGTTCCATATCTGCAAATCCATTCATTGACTAATGTTTCAGCGACCGTAACTGCTTCCTGGTTCGGTATTGCATAAGCTTCCGGCCATTTTGTAAAGTAATCAATGACCACCATGATGTATTTGTTACCTTTTGTAGTTTCCGGAAATGGCCCCGCGATGTCTATAGCAATTCTCTCCATTGGGGCGCCCACATTGTACTGCTGCATCTCTCCTCGAGTTCTAGTCTTTGGTCCTTTGCTCGCCGCACAAGTATCACATCGCCGACACCATTGCTCTACGTCGGTTCGATACCTTACCCAATAAAACCTCTCCCTTACTTTAGCCAGGGTTTTATTGACTCCCAGGTGTCCTCCAGAAATACTTCCATGCAGCTTTCCCAGTACCTCTTCTACTCGACTTGATGGCAACACCAGTTGTTCCAACACTTTCTTTCCATCAGCGAACTCCCATTTTCTTTTTAGTATCCCGTTATCCATCAATAGTGAGTCCCATTGCGCCCAGTAGCATTTCACCTCCGTACTTAAAGGTGCTACCTCTTTCCACTCCGGTCGCCTTCCCTCAGTTTTCCATTTCAATATTGGAGCCATAGCTGGATCTTCTAGCTGCTCTCTTTTAATTGCCTCGGTACACCAATCGTCAGGAGTTTGGAACTTGATTTGGTTCACTTTCATTGCCTCATTTCCCTCAGTTCTGCTACATGACTTGCACTCCTCTATAAAGGGTCTTCTAGACAAGGCATCAGCGTTACCATGGATCCTTCCCTTGCGGTGTTCAACTTTGAAGTCGTAGTTCTGCAGGATCTCTATCCATCTTGCTGCTTGTCCTTCAGGAAATTTGAATTGTAATAACCATTTTAGAGCAGCATGGTCCGTGCGAATCAGGAATGGTTGTCCACACAAATACTTGTGGAAATGTTTCACAGCCTTGATGATAGCTAACAGCTCCTTCTTCGTGACACAGTAATTTCGCTCCGGCTTTGACAGAATTTTACTGAAGTATGCCACCACTTTCTCATCGTCTCCAATTTTCTGTGACAAAACAGCTCCAGTTCCTACATTGCTTGCGTCTGTGTCCAGAATGAACATCTTTCCGGATTCTGGATAGGCTATGTATAGGGGTGTTGCATAGTTTTTCTTTTAAACTGCAGAAGGCCTCATTACATTCGGTTGTCCACAGAAACTTGGTATTTGCTTCTGTCAATTTATGTAGACTCTTGGCGATATTTGCAAAATTCTCCACGAATCTTCGATAATAGGTGCATAAGCCAAGGAAACTGCGTAGCTCATGAACATTCTTCGGTACTGGCCAATTTTTCACAGCATCAATCTTCTCGGGATCGGTTCTGACTCCATGTTCTGTAATGATGTGTCCAAGGTACTTCACTTCTTTGTGGAAGATATTGCACTTTACCGGATTCAACTTCATGTTGGCATTACTTATTCTTCTGAGTACTTCTTCGAGGTTCATTAGATGCTCTTCGAAGCTGCGACCCATTATAATGATGTCATCAAGATAAACTAGGCAGGCCTTCCTGGTTAAACCATGCAACACGCATTCCATTAGACGTTCAAATGTTGCTGGGGCATTGCATAAACCAAACGGCATCACATTGAACTCCCACAACCCATTGCCAGTAGAAAATGGTGTCTTTCGTCGATCTTCTGGATGCATTTCAACTTGCCAGTAGCCACTCTTCAGATCTAATGTGCTGTACCATTTGGCCCCTGATAGTGTATTCAGTGTGTCATCAATTCGTGGCAGTGGATTGCTGTCCTTAATGGTTACCTCATTCAGCTTCCGATAGTCTACACAAAAACGAGCTGACCCATCTTTTTTTCTAACTAGCACCACAGGTGAGCTCCATGGACTCTTAGATGGCCTGATGACTCCATCACTTTTCATTTTGTCCAGCATTCCTTGCACTTCCTCGTGTTTAGCTATTGGTAGTCTTCTAGGAGGCTGTCTGATAGGATGAGCGTTTCCAGTGTTGATCCTATGTCGCACGATGTTTGTTCTTCCAACATCTTCATCTCCAGTAGAGAAAACGCTGCTCATCTTCGTTAATACTCTCTTGATTTCTTTGAATTCGGCTGGATTCATTCTTTTACTAAGATCTTGAAGTATTGCCACTAATGCGGGGTTGTTTCTCTGCATGAAAACCTTTTGCTCTTCTTGACAGCTGATTATCTCTTTTATGGTGCTGCATCTGGCAATTTCTTCTCCATGATTGATAGTCACTTGTTTATTTGAGAAGTTAATTAGTTGCACTGGAACTACCCCCTGTTTTGCTGCTACTAGCGTTCGGTTAATCATAATGTTTCCCCCAAAGTCGTTTTTAGCTGGCTCAATCATCACAGGTGAATTTTGGTCACTTTTATCTAGTAACTTAGTCCATATGATTTTCTCAGATTTTGCCGGGATCTCAGTTGGTCCGTCACTAATAACACGGACCTCAGCATTGTCGTTGGCGGCGTGTAGCACTATTTCTGTGTTCCCATATCTCAGTACGTGGCTTCCCAGATCTAATATAAAATTGTATTCTTTCATGAAGTCAAGCCCAATTATGCACTCATCTTCTATATCTGCTACAATAAATCGGTGCCTAAATGAATTTCCTCCAAGGTGAACTTCTTGGTCGCTTTCTCCATGAACTAGAACTGTTTCACCTGTAGCTGTTTTTAGGGTGAACCGTCTTGCTGTATCGATCTGACTATAATGAACCGCATCTGGACGCACTATCGATCTTGAAGCACCTGTGTCCAAAGTCAACATGCACTATTTGTTTCCAACGGTTGCCTCTAGGACTAAACTACTATTTTCTCTTTTGACTTGTGATACCACCAATGTAGGGCATTGTAATTGAGCCAGCTTTCACCCTTCAAAACTGGCACGATCTAGTTTCCCGAATCCGGAACGCTGCATCTGTCTTCCGGGTGCGGCTCCCATTTACATTCTCTTCGGATGTGCCCCAACTTTCCACAGTTCCAGCATCTTACTCTGCTAGACCTACTTCGTTGATTTCGCTCAGGCTTATCTCCCAGACTTTTGACACGCATGATCACTTCCTCAAGCGCTGCTTTTAGACGTTCTTCAGCAACTTCCATCTGACGTACTCTATCTGAACCGTACGCTCTTTTTCCAGCTTCCATTTGCAGGGCCAATGCTAAGACTTCTGCAGGTAGCTTCTTTCCGCTTAGATAAAGCTGATTCCTCATTTGTTCATCTCGAAGAGCATTGATAAATGTATCAGCTGCCAATTCGTCTCGGTGTTCAGCGTTATAGTTCGGGTATGACAGATTTACCAGTCTCACAATGTCAGCCTCTAATTCTTGCAAAGTTTCGCTGACTCCTTGTTTCCGTGTTTTGAGCTGCATGCGATGGAGAGCTTGCATATGACTTTCCCCATATCTTACTTCTAAGGCCTCCATTATCTTGCTGTAATCACGCTCTGTCGCTGATAGTGTTTGCAAAATTTCAGCAGCAGGTCCCTTCAATGCCAATATAAGCGCATTTGCTTTTTGCTGGTGATCAACCCCAGTTGTTGCTATCTCAAATTGCATCTTAAATATCTGATACGATGTAGATCCATCAAATGCGGGTGTTTTCACTCTAGCTGGGGCTGAAGTAGTTGATGGATTGATCATGCTACCTGACTTCACTTGTGCTATTTCTTGGCGGAATTCACTCGAAAGTTTGCGTAATTTCTCTTGTTCTTCTGTAACTGTCCGCAGCTCCCTTTCCATGTTGTTGATTTTAACCTCCGCACTGGATATACGTGACTCGATTACTTCACGTAGTTGTTGTTGATCTAATTTTTGTTCCGCTGCCAGTTTCTCTTGTCAGGCTTTTTGTTCTGCTGCCAGTTTCTCTTGTCGGGCCATCAGATCAGCAAGTTGTTGTTGTTGGTTGTTTCCTTGTTTGGTCATCATATCAGCAAATTGTTGTTGTTGGTTGTTTCCTTGTTTGGCCATCATAACAGCGAATTGTTGTTGCTGCTGTGCCATCATTTCTTTCATCAACACCATCATCGGATCAATTGCTGGGGCATTCTGGACCGTAACTTCCTCTGGCTCTACTTCTATGACCTCTGTGTTTTCACCTGCTTCTTTTTAAACTTTGCGCAGCCGGAATGCAAGTTCTGCCTTCGTTCCATGGATTGGAGCATTCCTTTTCCTCAACTCATCCTTCAGCTGGGTCTGACTGAGATCACCAATATTTACTGTCTTGACCATTGTTTCAATAATCCCACTTCTGACACCAAATGTAACGACTTTTCGTTGGTTCTTTTCGATTATTGAGCAAACACGACAGTAAAAAGACAGATCTTTGGTTAACAGAATCTCAAACTTTATTTGTCAACAACTTACAGCAGCCTCCGTTTTTCCTTACAATAAATTCCAGGGTCTCCAATTTATGTACGATAAACTTCACCGCTTTTCCACAATTTGAATCAATAATATTCGGAATCGTAAAATCTGTATTTACTATTCCACTAAGTTCAAATTCTTTCACTATTAGTACCCAGGCTCAAGTACCACCGATTATTCCTTATACTTGCGAATATTTATAAACACTTTTAATTGCAAAAGTAAAAAAAACTGACTATCTGATATTTTGTTTGCTTATTTATATCGAAAAATAAATAAATCGAAACTTCTATAATCCACTAGAAATCAATACTACGTAGTCCGTACATCTTGAATAGGCCACACCTATTTTCATTCATACTTGCATTTGTATTAGCGAACTCAAATTTAATTTATGCAAAATGTATTTGTTAAAGGGAGTTAACTTTTAATTCATCTTTGCCATAGAATGTAGAAAACATTTAGGCGGAACGTATTGGTTATTTATGATTAAATTAAATTAACCCATTCTGGACGAAATTTATTACACTGCCCTCCATTTAGTTTTGTTCGTCCCGAACAATATCAGCTATCGCATTGGTGCTGTTACCTTGGTACGGTGCCAACCTTTGCAGATGTATCACTTTCATCTTGGTACGGGGTCTCTTTTGGATGCGGTAGATAACATCATTAATTCGCTTGATTATTTTATATGGACCTTCCCAATCTGGTTGCAGCTTGGGTGATCTTCCCTTGGTTCTCCTGGGGTTGTATAGCCATACCAAGTCTCCTTCTTGAAAACCGCCACTATTTGCATTTATGTCGTACCTGGTTTTCATTTTGTCACTGGCAATCTTAATGTGGTCTCGAACCTGTTGATGGATTTTATTCATCTTCTCCCTTAGTTGTCCCACATAATCTGTTTTCGTGGATACCAGACCTCCAGGGATGCCAAACTCGATGTCACTAGGAAGATGCAGTTCTCTCCCGAACATGATATTCGCTGGCGTTTCACTTGTCGTATCGTGCACTGCGCTACGATAGGCCATCAAGAATAACGGAAGATCCTTGTCCCAATTTCTTTGGTTGGCTTCTACTACCTTTGACAAATGTTCTTCCATGGTTCGGTTGAATCGTTCTACCATGCCATCCGACTACGGGTTCATAGGTGTAGTTCGTGTTTTTCTAATGTCGAGTGTTCTGCACAGCTCTTCCATCAATTGAGATTCGAAATTCCTTCCCTGGTCCGTATGCAACTTGAGCGGTGTTCCATATCTGCAAATCCATTCATTGACTAATGTTTCAGCGAACGTAACTGCTTCCTGGTTCGGTATTGCATAAGCTTCCGGCCATTTTGTAAAGTAATCAATGACCACCATGATGTATTTGTTACCTTTTGTAGTTTCTGGAAATGGCCCCGCGATGTCTATAGCAATTCTCTCCATTGGGGCGCCCACATTGTACTGCTGCATCTCTCCTCGAGTTCTAGTCTTTGGTCCTTTGCTCGCCGCACAAGTATCACATCGCCGACACCATTGCTCTACGTCGGTTCGATACCAGGTTGTTCTTCGGTAACTGTCCGCAGCTCCCTTTCCATGTTGTTGATTTTAACCTCCGCACTGGATATACGTGACTCGATTACTTCACGTAGTTGTTGTTGATCTAATTTTTGTTCCGCTGCCAGTTTCTCTTGTCGGATTTATGATTAAATTAAATTAACCCATTCTGGACGAAATTTATTACAATATTTATTTGTCAAAAATAAATTACAAATTTATAACATTTATGCGCCTACTAAGATGAAATAATATTTAATTTTGTTAGAAGAAAAAATGCCAACAAAGGATTAATTTGTATGAAATGATGTTAATATTTCTGTTCGTTAAATTGTCTTCTAAAACCTCTAATGACATTCGTAATAATGATTATGAAAAAAAATCGACTATTATTTGACGACTCGTGATAATATTTACAAATTCACCTACTAAAAACTTCCAAGACGACATAGCTAACTTTGACAGTAGAAACCAAAAGGGCAATATTGTATTTATATATAATTTTTAACAGTGTTATTCCGCGCTGTCATACTGGCAGATCGCAGAGAGACTTCTTTGTCCGAACTGCGTACAAATGGAATAGTTTGCCGGAACACTTAGTCTCAGGTGGCTTCAACCCACAGATGTTTCAAAAAAGCGTTAATCTACACCTTAGAACGCCAGTTGTTGTGGGACCCAGGTCTAGACCTGGGTCTTAAAAGGTATTTATGTGTTGTTGTGACACATATTCTAAATCCTATTACACAACACATTTTATTAAAAAAAAAATATATAATGTTATATAATAACATAAATAATGTTATTATTGTATGCCAGTGTTCACCTACAGATGGAAGACAATATGAATAGTTCGAAAATATAAATTTAATTTTACACATTGAGATATTTTAAACGTCAAAAAAATTATCTGTGTTTTTTGCATTCTCGGATATATCTGTTTCGTGTTTTTTTTTCATTCTCGGATATATCTCAGATCATATATTTTCTCTGAAAATATATGATGAAATATCTGATGATGTAGATGGCAGATTTATATGGAAAACTGATGTATTGTTTAAAGGGATTGAATATTTGAAAATTGGATTTGATTTACTGTTTCTGTTTCGGTTGCTGTATTTATTTCTGTCAATATCGCAGTGTTTTCAAGGGATTTCTGCGAAACAACAACAGAAACAGCAAATCAAATTCAATCTCAAATATTCAATCTTTTAAATAATACATCAGTTTTCCACATGAATCTGCCAACCAACACTACTACTAATCATTATATTAATTGTACTTTCAATATTTCTAACAAATAGAACAGAATAAACTTTTATAATTTACAAAAACTTTAATAATGTGTAAAATTATGTTTTTTTGGAGTAAATCACAGTAACATATTATATATTATGTTTAACGCGTATATGTTAATGCTTCGTAAATACATGAAAATTGCCTAATTGTATACAGTTGAAAAAGTAACTGCAATATTTAAAGCAAGTCTTGCAATAGGAGCTATGCGTTGCAGGTTATTAGTGAATTGTAAAGTAAATGTTGCATTAAACCTAATTTCAATGCATTTCTATAAAATTTAAAACAACTCTTGTATCATAATTTATTTCTATCGAACAGCTAGAAGTTTTAATGCACCTTGCTACAATTTAATACATTAATGAAATTTTAAAATTCACTAGAGTATTATCCATTTTAGAAATATATAGTTGAAATCGTTTCATGTATGTTTTAGTTATCGCTTCTCAGCTGAAAGTCTATAATAATAGTGAATAATAAGGTGGTATGTATGTTTTAATTTATTCCGTTGTAATTTTATTTTAATTTGATTAATTTAGGCAGGTGCGCAATAATCAAAATATCTCGAAATTATGATGTAATTTGCATTAAAATGTCATACTAAAAAAATGTCGCGCGTAATTTATTTTATGCAAATAACAGACATTTTTTAACAACAAGCTTTTTTATTTTACTCCAAGTACTCTGTTAAGTATTGATGCAAAGAGCATTAGTTTAACTTTATATAGCAAGCTTTGTATTGTTTTGTAACGGAAACTTCTGTAGGACCTATATGTGTAGCAATTTGCATTACATATTCAATTTTTTTTTAACTGTGTAGTAATATATGAAATTTTATAGATAATTTTTAAATGTTTGGTTTTAACCACCACCTGTAGGCGACCACCGAAACTTATTTATTTTCACTCACTAGCTAGAAAAAAATGTTCAGTCACTAGTTAGAAAAAGTTTCACTTTCACATAGATTTTACTATATATTAAAATGAAATTTTCGTAGCTTGAAGTAGAAAAATGGATTTTATACTTTAGTTAGATTATATGTACTAATAATAATTTTTACAACAACCGCCGGCTGTTTTTCCGTCTGGGGTGGATTTAATTGGCGAAGGACCGTTAAACCTATGGTGCTGCTAAACCATTTGATCAAGGGTAACACACATCTATCCCTTGAGTATTAAAAAGAAAATTTATTTAAATACAATGTATAAATAAGAGTTTAACAATTTATTCGACATGTTTTTAAGAATAACATAATTTTTAAGACATCATTATTTTTTACTATAACATAAACAAAATTAAAAAAGTCAGACAAGTACGAGCAAAATTCGCTCGTCAAGGGTTCCGTGAATGTAAAGAAAACAATTGTGTTGTAAAGGGTTTATACTGCCAGACCACAGACACATAAAAAATAAATGGTTCATCGTAAATATCAATAGTAAATGTCAATCTCATCTAAATTGATCGAAATGGTATAAAAAATATTACTTTAGGTTAAATGTTATCCATAGCTGTTTATGGTAGCTAAGGAACGACTCAATTTTGTTAATCAACGACGCAATTTAGCGGTTGAGTGGTGATAAAACTAAAAATAGGACTTTTTTGACAATAATTCAAAAACTGTGCATCGCAAGATTCTAAAATCTAAAAAAATTGTAATGTTTCTTAATTTTGGTGTTCTTTCAAATGACATCCCACTCATGCAAGCCAAAAAATTTTTTTTCACCCTTCCCCACTCCCATCCCCTAAACACATAGAAATAAAATCACCAACTGTTGCACTTTTTTTAGAATAATTCAAAAACGGTGCATCGCAAAATTCTAAAAAAAATTGTAATGTTTCTTAATTTTGGTGTTCTTTCAAATGACACCCTACCTATGCGAGCCAAGAAACCTTTTTTTCACCTTCCCCACTCCCATCCCTAAACACATAAAAATAAAATCACTTGAAGCTTCGCTATATTTTTCGTTAAGGGTTTATCAAATTTCCTATCTCTATGAATTTTTTCAAATTTTTCTATCAATCAACGAAGAAACGTAAGGAGGGGGACCAACTTTTTGTTGCATTTTTTTAGAATAATTCAAAAACGGTGCATCGTAAAATTCTAAAAAAATATTGTAGTGTTTCTTAATTTTGATGCTCTTTCAAATGACTCCCCGGGGAGTGACTTGACTGGGTTTTACATGGTGTATTTACCCCTTCTCATATCTTCCCCCTTTCTCTCTCTCTCTCTGGCGTTTACATCCCATGGAGGGATTTTGCCGTCTGTGCAATCAGCTTCCAATCGTCTCGTTCCATGACCAGTTGACCCCAGTTTCGACATCCTATATCACGAAGGTCTTGGATGATGTCATCACGCCAGCGTTGTCTAGGTCTTCCTCTTCGACGAACACCAGCTGGTTGTTGTTGGGACGCTTTTTTAATCATTCTATCTAATGGTGCCCTTTCTACATGACCAAACCATCTAATCCGGTTAGATTTAATGAATCCGATTACATCGCAGCCTCCAAGAAGCTGTCTGATTTCATGATTCATTCGGATTCTATACTGATTTTCAGCAACTTTACATGGACCATAAATTGTTCGTATGACTTTCCTCTCGAATGTTGATAAAATTCTACAATCGGAGGAAGTCAGTGTCCAGCTTTCGCTTCCAAAGGTAAGCACAGGCCGAATTAATGCTTTGTAAAGTGTGAGTTTGCACGACTGCGAAAGATGTTTAGATCGCAAAAGTTTTGAGTATGCGTAGAAAACTCTGTATGCGGCTGAGACACGAGCTTTAATATCTGCCTGCATGTCATTTGACGATGTTATTACAGACCCGAGGTATTTGAAGTTTTCTACACGTTCCACTTCATAGTCGCCAGTATTCAGATTGCCGGGAGGTATATTCCTGGATGTTGTTAAAAGTTTAGTCTTGCCGGTGTTAATGCATAATCCAAGTCGTTTAGCATTTCTTTCAAGCTGAGAGAGACTATCCTTGATATCGCTTGTTCTACGTCCGAAAAGCACAATATCATCTGCATAGCCAAGAATTTGACTAGATTTGTTAAATATACAGTTTTGTGTCTCAATGCGGCTTTTTCTTATCGCGTACTCAAGCGCCAAATTAAATAGTACGGGTGCGAGTGCATCACCTTGTCGAACACCTGATGTTATATCAAAAGAGTCAGAAACTGACCCTTCGATTACTATTCTACAGTTTGATCCCGATGTTGTGAGTTTGCACAGAGAAACAAGTTTCCCTGGAATACCAAGGCATATGAGTGCAGACCAGAGGTTGTCGCGGATGATGCTATCATATGCTTGCTTGAAATCAACGTAGAGCTGGTGAATGCTGATGTTGTACTCCCAACATTTTTCCAGAATCATCCTTAAGGTAAAACATTGATCTGTGGTTGAACGGTTGGGACGAAAACCACACTGATAGTCGCCGATGATAGATTCGGCAAACGGGATGAGCCGAGCGAGTACGACATTAGCTAGTATTTTATATGCAGTGTTCAACAGTGCGATTCCACGATAATTTGCACACTTTAGGCGGTCACCTTTTTTATGTAGCGGAACAATGAGAGCTGCTTTCCATTCAGCAGGTAGTTCTTCTTGGTCCCAGATTGCAAGAATCAGATCATATATACGTGAGACCAGAGCTGCTCCTCCATTCTTAAGTAGTTCTGCAGGGATTCCATCGATACCTGGTGATTTGCCATTTTTTAATTTTTTGATGGCAGCTTCCACTTCTTCTATTGTTGGGTAAGGGACAAAAATCTCCTCACTTGACGGAGCAATTGCTCGAATAGGATGAACTTCGTTCGTCCTATTCAGTAGGTCTTGAAAGTGGGATCGCCATACTTCCAGCACATCACGTTCACTTGTTGTAAGCTCGTTGTTTCCATTTTTGATGGCTGTAGATCTTGGGTGGAAATCTTTGGTCAGATTCCGCGCATTGGCAAAACACTCTTTCGAATTTCCATTAGCCGCATGTTGGTTGATGTTTTCGATACAGCTCTTCATGTGTTCGCGTTTCTTTTTCCGTAGGAGTTTTGCTGAGGCTTTTCTGGCGCATAGATAATCAGTTTGGGAGCTTCGGGTGTTTTTTGTTAACCATTTTTCTCGCAGTTTTTGTTTGTGCTCAATGGTTTCGCGGCACTCGTCATCAAACCATTCGTTACGTGATTTCGGTGGTCGTTTTCCGATTGTAGTTTGTGCTGCGGATATGATGGTTGATTGAAGCGTTTGCCATTCTTCTTGTATGTTTAATGGCATCTCAGATGGGATGTCATGCTCTTCTATGTTTTGCGTTACAATTTCCTGATATCTATTCAGTGTTTCCAGGTGTTTAAATGCTTCGACATTCCAGCGCACGGTCTTTTTTGCTTGCCTATTAAATGTAGATGATAATATGCACGTATACTTAAAGATGACAAGCATATGATCGGTGTCCATATCAGCACCTCTGTATGATCGAACGTCAGTTACACTTGTAGAGTGTCTCTTAGAAATCATGACGTGATCGATTTGATTTTCAGTTCTTCCATCGTTTGATTTCCACGTTGCTTTGTGGATTCTCTTATGAGGAAAGAAAGTGCTAGAAATTACTAGATCATACATCATAGCCAGTTCAGCTGTGCGAAAGCCGTTATTGTTACTAGCATGATGCAAGCTGTTAGGGCCGACATGTGTTTTAAGTTCTGCACTTCTACCAATTTGCGCATTGAAGTCACCTACCACGATTTTTATATCGTGCCGCGGGATGTTATTGATGACTTCTTCGAGTTCTAGAAAGAACAGGTCTTTAATGTCATCTGCTTTGTCTTCAGTAGGTGCATGAACATTGATGATCGTTACATTAAATTTTTGCGTGCGGATTCTCATTGTGCATATCCGCATATTAATTGGGCAGAAGTCGATAACATGTTGATTCACGCGACGATGTGTGAGAGAGAAAGCCAACTCCAAATTCTCCTCCGTTTTCATGACCGCAATAGTAGAGAGTGTATCCCTTGGCTGTTTCGTGGATTCCACTCCCTGGCCATCTTAGTTCTTGTAACGCCACTATATCCAGTGTATAGCTATTGATTTGGTTTGTAAGTTTCAGTAGATCTCCTGGTCTTCTAAGGCTTAGCACGTTCCAGGTTCCCATTTTTAAATCGTAGTCCGGGTACAGTTTCCGAGGTCGTTCTAATAATGAATCCGAGATAATCCGAGGCCTGTGTACAAAATTCATGACAAGTAGTTTTTTACGGAAATGGGGTGTTAGCCCTTCGCCCAACCCAAATTTTCGTGAATGGGTTCGTTCTGCATCTTAAGGTCACCAGAAACAACCTTTTTACATGTTTATATAGCGAGCCGCTTGATCCAAGACAGACGCCCGCTACAAACCACCCCTAACATGGAGAACAGACGCTTGCTACACGTTTATATAGCGAGCCGCTTGATCCAAGACAGACGCCCGCTCCAAGCCGCCCCTAACATGGAGAACAGACGCTTGAGTTGCACTGGTTTTATGGCGCCAATGACTCGCCATGGTGCAGAATCATTGAGTATAAGCAGTATTTACTCTGCCCCTCTCAACTACACCAACCTAATTCTGTTAGCATTACCCAGGTAGCACGGCGTGGACGTAGAATTTCGGATTTCACTACCCTTCCCCCTTAGTAAATATAATTATTAGTATTTGGTAATTTACTATATTTTTCTTTAAAAACTTATTAATTTTTCTATCATTCAAAATACTTTTTAAGATTTTCGATTAGTTAGGCTCGGAACTAATCGAGGAAAGAAAACATTCAGAAAACGCTATTATTTAGAATTACACAAAAAATGGTGGAGTGTAAAATTCTAAAATATATGTTTTAGAAATACTGAAGTGAAGCCCTTCCATATGATACCCTACTTGACTCGATATAAAAATGTATTTTTTCAAAAGCCTCACATCGTAGCCCTGTTAACCAAACGAACACCATTTTATTTACTTTTCAACTCCTCATTTTGTGTGGACAGATTAGTTTTATACGCACGCGAAAATTCAGGTTCATTGGATTTATAGTAATCGAGATAATCGAAATAATGTGAAAAACACGTTTTACTCTTACCAATAGTGTTCCGTATAAAAACGGAACCCTAAAAAGTCAGACAAGTGCGAACAAAATTCGCTCGCCAAGGGTTCCGTAAATGTAAAAGAACACAATCTCAAAAATATTTGACAAAAAGTTGTGTTGTAATGTCTTTATATTGCCAGACCATAGACGCATAACAAAATAAATGTTTAATCGTAAATGTCAATAGTAAATTACAATCACATACATATATACGTTGATCAAAAATCACACCAAAAATGTTGCTTCAGATTAAATCTTATCCATAGCTGTTTATGGTAACTCAAGAAAGATTCAATTACACCAGCTTGTAAATGGTTTAAATTTGATTTTTTATCGGTCACTTAAGTGACGATTTAGGGTGGAGAGGCTACATACTAAAAACGTTTTTTTACAATAACACAAAAACTGTGCATTGCAAATTTCTAAAAAAAATTGTAATGTTATTTAAATTAAGTGCTCCTTCATATGACACCCCACTCATTTGGGTCAAAAATAGTTTTTTTTACTCTCCTCACACCAATTCCCTAAACACACAGAAATATAATTATTTGAGACTTCGCTATGATTTTCATTCAAAATTTACCAATCTTCCTGTCTCTATTTTTTAAATTTTTCTGTCAATCATCGTCGAACCGTAGGGGGCAGAACGGAAGGTTGCGTCTTCTTGAAAGTTGCGCTTTTTTGAGAATAACTCAAAAACTATGCACCGCAAATGCAATGATTTCTAAAATAGGTGCTCTTTCAAATGACCCCCACTCGCTTGGGTCAAAAAAGATTTTTTTTGCCCTCTCCACCCCTTCCCCTAAACACCAAGAAATATAATTATTTGAGACTTCGCTATGATTTTCATTCAAAATTTACCAAACTTCCTAGCTCTGTGAATTTTTACAAATTTTTCTGTCAATCAGTGTCGAGACGTAGAGGGGAGGGACGGTCTGAAAGTTCCACTTTTTTTAAAATAACTCAAAAATTGTGCACCGCAAAATTCTAAGAAAAATGCAATGATTTCTAAATTAGGTGCTCTTTCAAATGACACCCCACTTGACCACATTTTAGATAGTGTTTTTACCCCTCCTCATTTCCACCCCCTTAATAAATATAAATATGAGTTTGTGACACTTTTATATATTTTTTATTAAAAACGTTCTAATTTTTCTATCATTCCAAATACATTTGAAGATTTTCGATCTGTTAGGTTCGGAGCTAATCGAGGTAAGAAAACACGAAGAAAACGTAATTATTCAAAATTATACAAAAAATTGTGAGGTATAAAATTCCAAAACTAATTTTTAATGAATACTGAAATGAAGCCCTTTCATATGATACCCTACTTGAATTTATAAATAAATGTATTACCTCAAAGGTCTCACATCGTAACCCTGTAAACCAAACGAAAACAACTTTAGTTTTATTTGTATTTGTAATCTTATGTGCACAGGTTAGTTTTATACGCACCTCAAATTTCAGGTCCATAGCATTTATATTTTATAGTTTACGAGAAAATCGATATAATCTGAAAAACTCGTTTTACTCTCACCAATAGGGTTCGTTATAAAAAATGGAACCCTAAAAAAAAGAAAAACCAACGTTAATCAAATAAAAAATTATAAGTCCAATATATTTTTCTTTTCCTTTCTGAGAATCTAAAATTTGTTATAGCCGTATAATTAAATGATGAAGAATGCGAATACATCGAGCTCGCCACATCACACGTCAGGATCTGTAAGAAAAAAAAAAGGTCTGCGCTTTGCGTTATGCTTGTCAGTATGTGATGACAATCCTGATACAGCCACACTTGAAGATATCTTCCTTGTGTTCACACCAATGAACATCAACCCGAGAGTCAGAACTTACTATTTCATTACTTCACAAGACTGCTACGAATACTGCTACTGTTCCGATTTCCAATAAACCAAAAATTTGCATTTAGCAAAATGTTATATAAGAAGATCCATCACTACGACACTTTTTATTTTTATTTAAATTTAGATTATCAGTTGTAATTTCCCAACGGTGATAATTGTGATAATTCGGTGATAATTCGAAATAATTTTTTGCTAAAAATTTCGAAAGCAAGTATATTGACAGCACGAGGTCGTAGGCCGAAGGCTTTTATCAATACCACTTGCTTTAGGAATTTTCCAAAAAATTATGAGAATTTCGGAGAATCAACGAACGAGGGGAATTCGTTTAGAAATTTTTTTGCCATTTTTCATTTCTTTATATTAAATATTTTTTATGAATTATACGTTGGCCGACTTTGATATCAGTTAATTATTTCAAAATTAGACTGATAATTTTTAATATCCCAATAGGCCTGACGTATAAATATTTGTTATTAGTATAATTCAAATGTTATTGGTGAAATTGAATGATGTCATTACATTTTAGAGAATTTCATTAGTTTAAATTAAAATAAAACTAAGGCAAAAAATTTTCAGTAGTAATTTCCCAAGGGCGGTAATAATTCGAAATAATTTTTTTCGAAAATTTCCTAGGGCCCCGAAAAAACCTACGGCCTCGTGCTATTATCAATCCCACTTGCTTGAGGAATTTTCCAAAACAAATTATGAGAATTTACACCGGTCGAGGGGAATTCGTTTAGAAAATGTTTTGCCATTTTTGATATCTTTGTATTTTCATATGTTTTATGCATTATACGTGAATTGTTTTTATTTATTCTGGTCTATACTATAAATCTATTGCGGCGTTAAACAAAAGTAATTTTATCGAAAATTGAAAATAAACAAACAATCAGAAAAATATTATAGATAGCAGATACAATATCTTCACTATAAAAATCATTTTGCAGGAAAGAAATTGGATTAGTCAACTGGGATGTAGGTTGATTATTTATTAATCACACTATTATTAGTATAATTAAAATGTGATTGTGCAAAATGAATGATGTCATTACATTTTAGAGTATTTCCTTGGGTAAAATTGAAATAAAAATAACGCAAAAAATTTTCGTGAAAAAAAATATTGTTAATCACGTGGATAGTTCATTTAACACTTATTAATGTTTAGATTGCGTAATGGAGACTGAACCTGTTAGCAAGAATATCAACAGGAAGCAATCGGAGGACTGTGCGCCTTGATATTTTATATTCCAGCTAGCGACAGTCATGTGGATACGAGAATGAACGTCCCTTAATTCAGCACAAATTAACTAGTATGCCCGCATTTGAGAAAGAACAGACTGACCAAGAAGAATTGAACAGAAGAGACTATGATGACCCTAGAATCGAGGAAGCAAAGACCGTCACATACACACCAGAGCTAGTACTTTATTTACAAAAACAAAATATTAACAATTATATAAGTGACTCATCCCATGATGGAAGCAGACCTAATTCCTCACCACCTCCTTCATTCTTAGAATATCTTCATAAGTATTTCAGGTAACTAATATTAATTATGTTGGGTGCGCCAAATTTGTAGTAGCGATTGTTAAGAAAAATTCATAAAATCAAATCAATTGTTGCGCCAAATGACAAGGCGATTGTTGAGCAAATTTCATTGCGCCAAATGCTAAGGCGATTGTTGAGCAAAATTCAAAAATCAAATCCATTGTTGCGTCGAATGACAAGGCGATTGATGAGCAAAATTCATAAAATCAAATCAATTGTTGTGTCAAATGATGAGGCGATTGTTGGCCATTTTCACCATCGGTGTTGAATTATGAGAAAACCCAATGAAGGTTGGCCTTTGTTGACTTCACAGCATGTTGAATGATGAAAAAACCCAATGGAGGTCAACATTTTTTGGATTTAGATAAGTGATGTGACAAAAGAATATCGGCGATCGTTGAAGTTAGACCGTACCAAAGAAAACCTATATTGACAATCAGTGAAGTTGCCAATGCCAATAGTGATACAACAAAGTATTCCTCGTTGATTGTTGACGTTATAAATAGTTCCCAAAATTCACAAAGACAATTGTTGCAGTGGTGTCTATTAACAATGATCTGATCAAAATAATGAAAATTAAGGTCGGCGATCGTGGAGTTTGTAAAAAGTAATACAACAGAATGATTTTTAAATACAGCTACAGCTACCTGAAAGTTTTCGATTCTAAAAACAAAAAAAAGGTTGTGTATATTATCACTAAATCTATGATTAAGTCATTATTTCAATTTATAAGAATTTTCACAACGACAATTATTAACACAAAAAAACTACTCATACAAATAAATTCACTTTTGTTCTTCATTGAAGATCAATAAACACTAACATTCAAATTTTTTTCCTGGTTTTAGCATTTATCTAAATTAACTCTATAATTTTTGAGTATTATATCAGACAATTGTGTTTCCACAAAACAATATATTTCTTTTTATAAATTTTCCTAATAGATTTTAACTACAAACGCCACAACCACAAAATCAATATTTTTTTTCATTTCGTTTTATAGATTAAACTTACAAGATTTCACTAATTATAGTTTAACTTTAACACAAAGAAAAAATTTTACTAAGTATGTAAGTGAATTTATTAATTAATTTAAAATTAATTTATTACTTTTGTTGAAAAACACGACCGATTAATTGTATCCATAAAATAATTTTAATATCCCCACACTAGTTGAAGTTTGCACATAAAAAATGTTTGTTTTTAGGATATTCACGAAACTGCTCTCTGTACAGAAAATGTACATCCATATATATATATATATATATATATATATATATATATATATATATATATATATATATATATATATATATATATATATATATATATATATATATATATATATATATATATATATATATATATATATATATATATATATATATATATATATATATATATATATATATATATATATATATATATATATATATATATATATATATATATATATCTTATATATATAAAAATCACATGTCACGATGTTTGTCCGCGATAAACTCCGCAACAACGTAAACAATCTTAATAAAATTGTGTTCAGTGTGTGTATAATGGTCCAACTTGAGAGATAGGATAGTTTTTATTTTGATTGAACGCCTAAATATTTTTTAATTACGAATTAAATGTTAAATATGGATAGTTCATAAGCAAACTTTCAGATGGCGGCGTAAATTAATTAATTTACTGTCAAACCTGCTTTATCGACTTTTTAATCATCCATGTAGGGCCCATATAGACTATCATATGTTATTGAGCGATTATTTTGTTCCGGTATTTGCTGCAATGGCACTGCAAAAGGGGGAAAAGAAACGAAATTCAATAAAATTTATATGGGATTTCATACAAAACACAACTTGAATAATTTTAAAAATTATCTATGAAATTTCTCATTTTGCTACAATTAAATAATTTAAATTTCTTTTGGCGCTACAAAAGGGGGAAAAGAGAATAAATTCAATAAAATTTATATGGGATTTCATTTCAAAACACAACTTGAATAATTTTAAAAATTATCTATGAAATTTCTCATTATACTACAATTAAATAATTTAAGTTTCTTTATGATCTATTACTGACAATTACTGACAATATTGAGCATAATATATAAAATACTTTATTTTCTTCTGTCCGTAAAAGAAATACGAAAATAGGTTAAATTTTTCATACAAGTTTGTATGGTAAATTTTGGCAATTTTCATGTTTGAGCGACTTAAGAATAATCTTATATATATAAAAATCACGTGTCACGATGTTTGTCCGCGATGAACTCCGTAACAACGTAACCAATCTTAGTTAAATTTTGTACAATGTGTGTATGATCAGCTTGAGAGATAGGATAGTTATTATCTTGATTAAATGCCTAAATATTTTTTAATTGTATATTAAATGTTAAATATGGATTGTTCATATGCCAACTTTCAGATGGCAGCGTAAATCAATTTATTCAATTGATAGTAAACTTCAGGCGTGCTATACACCTGAGCTAAACTATGCGAAATATGCGAACTATGTTTTTAAAAAAGTAATGTTTTAATGCGAATAAAGCTTTTTCAAAAAAATGTAATGTTTCCGTTTTTCTTTTCTTTTTTAAATATTTTGTTTCGGTAATGTTTTTTTCTATAATTACGTTATATACATTATTTTTTAAAAACATAGTTCGCTTTTTTTTATAGTTTCGCTCAGGTGTATAGCGCTTAACTTCGTATAAGGCCATTATTAGACTATCAAATTTGTTTTAGTAAAAAAGTTTTGTTTTATATTTGATAATAAACGAAAAGCATATTATGCTATGTCAAATACGTTACCAAAGATTATTAACAATTTTGTGGAGGTTATATATTAATTATAGTAGTGTATAAAGTATCGAAATCTGTAAAAAATTAGGGTATTGGTTTTTATAAAGTTTGAATAAAAATAAGAGTAAAAATAAAGAAAACAATAATTTAAATTTATTTTTTTATTTTTTTAAATTTTTCATTGGTCTTCAATGTTAATTTACAAAAATCATTATCAAATTGAAAAATACTCTTATACGTATTGCTAATTAAAATATAACGATTAGAGGTAAAAAATTTGTCATCAAAACTGGATGAAAAACTAGCAAAGTTTATTTTACAACCTTTATGCTTGATTTATAGTCGGTAACTTTAACTTAACGTAAAGTACAAATGTATGAAAATGCACTAGAACATTTATAGTCGGTACGTAAACTTAACGTTAACTTAACGTAAAGTTCATTTCATTCTATCTTAAGGATTTTTTGACGTTTAGTATAAAAACTGAAGAAAACTAATATTTAATTGCAAGTGTCCATAAAAATAAAATTTTATTTATTAAAAAATGCAAAAGATATAAAAAGAGCGACTTTAATTAAAGCCAAATATTAGCATGAAATTAATATGAAAATAAATTTTTTTATTTTTAAATTTGTATCAAATGTTTATTTCGAAATTTATTATTTTAAATTTTGATTGTGAAATCAGTTTGTTACTTTTAAAGCATTGATTGATTTATAAAATTGATTACAAAACCAAAATTAATATCAAATCAAACGTCAAAGAATACCTAATTTCTTACCAACCTTAAATCAAATTTTGTATAGAGTCTTAAGTTACGGTTAAGTTAAAGTTAACGTCAACTCTCCAATTTCATGTCAAATTTTTTTATTGACCAATATATAGATAGTGTGATATACGCCTCATAAATTTGGGGTAGCCAATAGATGGTGCCATATTTGTATTTAAAAAATTGGTTTTAATGTTAAAGTTTTCCAAATACACAACGCTTGCTTTTTCCAATTGTCGTGTATTATTTTTTCATTGGTGATTGGTGATAATTATTTTAATTGGTTTTTTTTTAAATATCGGTTTATGCGCGTAGCTTGCTTTGATCAATGTTTTTTTTCGTTGAATATAATTTTATGAAATAGAAAAATGAATGTATAATATTTTATTAAAATAATATGTCAAATATTTTGAAATAGCACATTTTTTTGGAAATTTTAGGTGAAAAAGATGAACAATGTCGTTGAAGCTACAATTTTGAATGGAAAATTCAAAGTGGAAGATGTACTGTTGCTACGTATTTCAATGATCGCAACAGATATGGCATTTGAATTCAAACGTTTAGTTTCCAATACGACTCGCTTTTGCAATGACCATCAACAACTCAAGACGAGTTTTCTTGAATTTTCTTTCTTATGAGATACCGACAATATGCGACGGGTTATAATGTTAAATAAACAAAAGGTTTACACTATTTGGTGTAAAATAAATAGTTTTTAGAGATTTTTAGAGTGATTAAGCTAAAGTAATTATTTTAATTCACATGAGTTTTGCAATTTTAAAGCATTTTTTATTTTCTCTCAGAAAAACTTCTTTAAAACAGTTTTTGTGTGTTTCGTGTCGGGAACAAATACAATTTACAATTGTATAATCACAGATGAAGAATTCAATTTAAATAAATATGCGATAATGAAGTTTCAATTTAGAAATTATCTGAACATGAAAACTGAAATATGTTTCGTTGTTGTTTCATCCACTGTGGCTGAGTCTGTAAGATGGCTTTGAACTATGATGTCTCTGATGAGCGTGAGTTCAATCCCGACAATAATTACTTATTATCGGGAATAATACTTTTAATAATTACTTTGAGCAATAATTACTCAATTCGCTTAAAAATTAATATTCCATTAATGTTGTCCATATATGGAACATTTATGCCAATATATTGACCGTGTGTAAGATATTAGTTTCGCATTGATTTGCAACATTCAATAATAATGACTTTAAAATGACTTAAAATGTTGACTAAATAGAAATATTTCTTATCCTATGAATTCAAATCCTATGAATTCATATACAAAAACTTCCAAATAATTTTGATTTTTTTTGCATCACTTCTTTTATTCCTTTTTTGCATCACTTCTTCTATACCTTCATCGAATGTATTGTCGCTATTCTTACTGCACTTGCTTGCCTACCGGTAAAGAAAGCGTATATTAAACCGCATGAGCACTGTGAAAATTTGTGAATCGATTTTTTTTCCGTATAATGTTCTAAATAGATTACACACCTGAAAACTTATATAATCGCGTATTTTTTATATATTCTTTGTTTTATATATAATACTATTTTTTATATATTTCTGATCAACTAGAGTGCTGATCCTTTTACATTCATATTAAAAAAAAAAAATAGAAAACCATTTCTCATTACTACTCTTTGAAATTATTGCTACGTCAACAAAATGTATACACACAAACTTTATTTATAGGCGTAGCAAAGCACGCCGGGTCCCGCTAGTATATATATATAGCATTCTCCTTGTTTTTCCTTGCCCAAAGTTTGCTGCAAAAAACCTAACAATAATACAACTCTATCAAGAATTATTCAAAGATAACATGAAACAACCGCGATTTGCAAGAAATAACAATCATTTAAAACTTTTCGAAATATGAATCAGCTGATCATCAATGTCAAGTTTTATTGTCTTGTGAAAAGAGCTAAAGCCTATAGCACGCTGAAAACAAAATCGAAGAGTAAGCGGCTTGTATACTTTGTTACCTACACCGTTTCCTCTCAAAAGAGGAAACATTTCAACGATTGGCCTTTTTTCTCTGACTAAACAGCGTCGTAAGAGTTGTATGTACACATATATGGACCCAGGAAAAATAGGTACTTTGCTTTAATTATAATATAACACACAAAAAAACACACAAAAGTTCATATTTTAAACAAAAACAATAATCAATAAATTGTCTGTTAATATAAGCCGCTTTCCAATCGAGTGAATTGCTGAAGGAATTGATTGCAGCCTAGACCAATTGGCTGCAATCAATTCCTTCAGAAATTATTCAGTAAATCATTAAAACCTTCACTATTCAGTAAATCATTAAAAATAGAGCCAAAACAACAAAAAATAGCAATTTTTTGACATTTAAAAAATACATAAACAAAATCGAAAATTTAGACACAAACAAATATGTTCCGATTTATTTTTTTATTATTAGGTGCGTTCGATTTGACTGAAACAACTGAAAAAACAAAAACAATTGCATTCAATTTTTCAGTTGTTTCAGTTGATTCAGTCAAATCGAACACGGCTATTTTTAACGTTTGTCCACAAACTGTAAATAAAAAAATATGAATATGTTCAACTGACGAACCTATTTTTTCCTTCACTTTATTCAATTCAATTCAGTTCTGTAGTAGCTCAGTTTAAGTTCAGTGTAAACTGAATATTACCATTGGAACATACAAATTCCGGAATACAATTCAGTTTAAGTGAATCATTCAGTCATTCAATCGATTGGAAAGCGCCTATAAATACTATAGCTGTATTTTATTTGCCAAATTACACTAACAACTTCATGCATTGAGATCCAAATCCAAATTTGACAAAATAGTTGGTTTTGAAAAGTTAGAATTGTATTTTAGCTCGCGTACTCAACAAGTAATTCTCTATCCATCATTTTTATTTCTAAAAGTTGTCAGAATTTCAAAATTTTGAAGCTTTGACAATTTGACTTTAGTATTTAATATTTATTGATAAAAATGTAAGTGTAATGTAAATGTTCGTACAAATTCCGGAATTCAATTCAGTTTAAGTGAATCATTCAGTAACTCAATCGATTGGAAAGCGCCTATAAATACTATAGCTGTATTTTATTTGCCAAATTACACTAACGACTTCATGCATTCAGATCCAAATCCAAATCTGACAAAATAGTTGGTTTTGAAAAGTTAGAATTGTATTTTAGCTCGCGTACTCAACAAGTAATTCTCTATCCATCATATTTATTTCTAAAAGTTGTCAGAATTTCAAAATTTTGAAGCTTTGACAATTTGACTTTAGTATTTAATATTTATTAATAAAAATGTAAGTGTAATGTAAATGTTCGTGCAAATTCCGGAATTCAATTCAGTTTAAGTGAATCATTCAGTAACTCAATCGATTGGAAAGCGCCTATAAATACTATAGCTGTATTTTATTTGCCAAATTACACTAACAACTTCATGCATTCAGATCCAAATCCAAATCTGACAAAATAGTTGGTTTTGAAAAGTTAGAATTGTATTTTAGCTCGCGTACTCAACAAGTAATTCTCTATCCATCATTTTTATTTCTAAAAGTTGTCAGAATTTCAAAATTTTGAAGCTTTGACAATTTGACTTTAGTATTTAATATTTATTAATAAAAATGTAAGTATAAAAAGTATAAGTATAAGTAATGTAAGTAATTAACACGCAGAACTATCAAATTATACCGATAATAAAAAATTAAATAAATAAGTTTGCTGATTTTTATATTTTTTATTTACCCCAGGTAGTACGTAATTGATTTGTAATCGATGCGGTATCAATTACATGCAATCATATAATCGAAACATGTTTCGATTTAGCTTCGATACTGTATCGATTACATTTAGAACAACGTGTTCGCCCTAGTAAGCGAATATGTGATCGATACCAAATCGAAACTATTATCGATACCTAATCGAAACATGTAATCGAGACTTAATCGTAACCTGTTTCGATACAAAATCGAAACTACTAGTGACAATGTAATTGAAAGTTTAGAGTATCGTACGTATTTTTGGTTGTGTTTTAAAATATTTGTATTAATATTAATTAATAAATTTATTTATTATAATATAAAATACATATTTTACATTTTTTTATTAAAACTAAATATAAAAAACTTAAAAAAACCGATAAATGTGAATGGGAACCTGAAATGAGAAAAAGTGCCATTAAAAGAAAATGTTTTAGAAATATAGATGTATATATCAAAATGTGAACCTGAAATGAGAAAAAATACCATTAAAAGAAATAGTTTATAGATGTATATATCAAATTGATAAATGCTGTAAATTCAAATTATAGGCTATGTTATGATAAAAATAAAATAAAAATAAATCTAGTCTAGACAGATAACACATTTTCTTATATATACATAACATTAAAAATGTACTTACTGTTTAAATATATTATATTATACAATATTTTAACCATATTTGTTTAATTTATCAACAAATACATTTTAGGCGCGACTACGAAAATGAAAAATGAATAATTTTAAATGTCAAAACGCCATATTTTTTAATTAGAGTGCGATGACAATATACAATAGGTATGCCTCCTCTTCTCCAATTCGAAACTATCGATTACAAAACGATTTCGATTACAGTTTCTTGCCTGGGACTTTCTGAACAAGTACTACCAACATGAAAATTGCGTTTTGACAGTTCAATGCGAGTTCCCATTGGGCAAATAAAATACTACTTATGATAGGAGTACAGTTTCATTTAATTTTTCTGAACAATTTATTATTTAATAATATATATAATTAAAGGCGTACTTGATGTGCCAAATTACACTAACAATTTCATGTATCCAAATCCAAATCTGACAAAATATAGTAGAATTTTTTTACCAACGAACACGAAAATTGGTCGTTCTGCGCATAATCATGTGCATGTGCGAATATTCAGTGTCTCAGATTAAAATATTAAAAAAAAACTGTTGGGGTCCCATTGAAATGGACAAAAAAAACGCATAAAATTGATAAATTACTATTGAAATTCAACCAATTATAATCTAAAACCAAAAACTAGTAAAAATATTAATGATGTAGGCAGTATAATAAAATTTTGATAATTAAAAATATTTATAATAAAAATAACGACGCCGATGTAAACAAATTTCACAACAAACAAATGGTACGAACTAGGAGTAGAAATTTAAGTATTGTAATTGTTTTCAAAACAAATTTATCCCAAAATAAATAATAATCTCTGTTTTACTTTTTGTCTCATCTTTTATCTCTTGCTGCGTCCTATCTGTCAAAAATTCATTGGTAAAAAAATTCTACTATAGTCGGTTTTGAAAAGTCAGAGTTGTATTTTAGTTCGCCTACTCAACACGTAATTCTCTATCCATCATATTTATTTCTAAAAGTTGTCAGAATTTCAAAATTTTGAAGTTTTGACAATTTGACTTTGTATTTATTATTAAAAATGTAAGAATAATAAGAATAAGTAATGTTAGTATATTAACACGCAGAACTATCAAATTATAACAAAAATAAATAATCATTTCATTTTATTTGAAAATTTGCTTTTTGACAGTTCAATGCAAATTCCGATTGGGCAAATAAAATACTATTTAATTTTCGTTAATGTTCACTTATTTCAAACAAAAAAAACGTTTGTGTGTTTCATCTGATTGGTATCTGGAGGGACAGCCAAGCAAATAAGCCAGCACCAGATTATATGAAGAATCTTTGCTGCTTCCCAATTTTTGTAGCTTTTATTTTATTGATTTTTGTTGGTTATGTTAATTTTATCCTTTTAAGTTTGTTGCTTTCTGGTAATTTTATCTTTTGATTTTTGTTGCTTTTGATTTGATGGAACCACCTTCTCGTGCGCATTCCAAGTCCAAAAAGGATGATTTTTCGTTCCACGTTCTCTCAACTTTTCCTTCATGGATCGCAGCGCCTAATTTTCTGCAGTGGTCATTATTTGAACAATATACTGCTCTCTTCGACTTATTAATAGGCGCGCCCATTGAAGATCAAACTTATTCAAATTTGCTTTGATCTACTCTACCTCGAACAAGTTGTGTAGTTGAAAAGCAGTTTATTTTTCGATTTTATTTAGATCTGTTACGAACTTGTTTTGGTACTTTTAATAATAAAATGGACCAGTCAGATCTAAATATCACCCCAAAATAAAAAATTTTGATAATAATAAAATTTATTTATTTATTAGTCAAATAAAGACTTAAGTTAATACATTTTATGGACTAAAATATTGCTTATATTCCATTATTGCACTTCATGTTTAGCTTATCAATCATGAATGAAGCGTTTTCATTTTTCTTAAAATACTATGTTTAAAATTTGTCCTGCTCACTTGCGGGTCATAAAAATCACTGTATTTATTAAAGTTTCTTATGCATCCATTTAGTGGATTGTGCATAGAGTAGTCAGTTTTATGAAGCTCTTCAATTAAAGGTCGCCTAAATCTAGTATCATGTGTATGTAAATTGGGTTCCATTTTATTACACAAATCGGGACATCTTATATTGCCTCTTACCAGATCAAAACCAAAAAGTGCGGAAACTAACTCTCTTCTGGATTCAAGTGAAATCATATTAAGCAAAAGCAGCCTTTCCCCATATTTTGGAAGACTATACCCACTAAACCCTAAAGGTTTTAAAGCAAAAAGTAAGAATTGTTTTTGCACGGATTCTAATAATTTCTTGTATTCACTAGTATAAGGAGACCATACTATACTGGCATACTCCATCGTTGATAGTATGAGAGAGCAATCGGAGTTTTTGTTAAAGCGCCGTCATTGAATTCTTTGGCTCTTCGTTCGATAAATCCTAGAATAGAATGACCCCTTGAACAAATTTTATTTAGATGCTGCTTCATGGTCAGAGCACTGTCTAGCATTACACCTAGATCGCGAATTGAATTAGTTCTCTCTAGCACATTACCGTTAATATTGTCCGCATATTCCATCCTGTTCGCATATTCCATCCTACGATAACGCACCCAATAAAACCTCTCCCTTATTTTTTCCAGGGTTTTATTGATTCCCAAGTGTCCTCCGGAAATACCTACATGCAGCTTTTATAGATTTTCTTTCACCCTGCTTGATGGTAGCACCAAATGCTCTATTATTTTCTCCCGTAGGCGGACTCCCATCTTCTTTAAGGACCCCTTCGTCCATAAAAAGTGAATCCAACTGAGCCCAGTAGCACTTGACCTCTGTACTTAAATGTGCTACTTCCTTCTACTCAGGTTTTCTCTCATTGATTTGCCACTTCATCACTGGGGTAATAGCTGAATCCGCTAACTGTTTCTTTTCTAGTGCATCACTGCACCAATCTTCCGGTGCTTGGAACTTGATTCGGGTCACCTTCACTGTTTGTTATCTTTCACTCTGCAGCATGACTTGCAGTCTTCTACACATGGTCTTCCTGATAGCGCATCTGCGTTACAATGTTTCCTTCCCTTC
>OY856186.1:273286842-273311842 GCA_963693315.1 Diogma glabrata
GCTACTAGTGTTTTGCATTCCCGTTCGGTGTGCCCTAACTGGCCACAATTCTAGCATCTGACTCTTCCAGATCGGCATTGTTGACCTCGCTTACGTCTCTCTTCTAAACTCTTGATGCACATAATTAATTATTGATGCGCATTATGCGCACTTTATCTGATCCATAGGCTCTTTTTCTGGCTTCTATCTGAAGGGTTAGTGCCAATACTTCCGCGGGGAGTTTCTTTCCACTCAAGTACACCTTGTTTCTCATTTGAACATCCTGTAGAGCGTTGATGAATGTAGCCGCTGAAAGCTCATCCCGGTGCTCCACATTGTAGTTGAGGTACGCCAAATTGACTGTAAAGTCTCTGTGACTTCTTGCTTTCTGGTTTTGAGCTGCATCCGATAGAGCGCTTGCATCTGACTATCACCCCATCTGACTCTCAAGGCTTCCATAAGCTGGTTGTAATAGCGCTCTGTCGGTGATAACGTCTGTTTGATTTCAGGCTGCTCCTTTTAACGACAATATGAGCGCGTTTGTTTTTTGTTGGTGATCAGATCCAGTTGTTGCTATCTCGAACTGCATCTTAAAGATCTGGTAAGATGTAGTTCCATCAAATGTTGGCGTTTTCATTTTGGCTGGTACTGTTGTGAATGAAATACTAGCCACACCTCCGGACTTTACTCGTGCTATTTCCTGGAGAAGTTTTTCCGATAGCTTTTGTAGCTCTCAATCGGGTTCTTGGCGAAGCTCTTCTGTTACTTTCCGCGCATAACTATGTTATTTATTTTCATCTCAGCATTGGACAGACGAGACTCATTAGTGGCTGCTATCTTTTCTTGTCTGTTTATCATATTAGCCAGTTGATATTGTTGCTGGTTCTGATCGCCATTCTGTTCAGCGGCCCTCTTTTCTTGCTTACCCAACATATCAGCAAGTTGTATTCGGAACAGAAGCTCCTTCAGCTTCAACTTCTATAACCTCTGAATCTTCACCTGCATCCTCTAGAATTTTCCGAAACCTGACTGAGAGCTCTGCTTTTGTACTATGGACAGCAGCGCTTCTCTTCTTCAATTCCTCTTTCAGCTGGTTATGGCTGGGATAGCTGATTTTTACTGTCTTCTTCATTGCTTCAATAGTCCCACTTCTGACTGTTACGACTCTGCGTCGGTTCTTTTGGATTATTGAGAAACTTTTTATGAATGAGACAGTAATCTGCTGTTGAATGATCTCTGATATTTATTATACGACTTTACAATAATTGCTAATTTAGATAGATGCAATCACTAGCTTCTACACTAGAACACCCGCCAAATACTTCCCGTTTGACCACTCTCTGCTCCTCCAGTAGATCTCCCAGTAATTGTCTTGACCTCTCCAATAACTAGATTTGTATTAGTTATTGCTACTTTGGACTTAACACTTGTTCACTTCACTTGTTCACTTTTTATAATTGAAATCACTACAATTTGAATTAAACAACTCACTCAAATAACAATTCGAATACAATTGCTTACATTGATTGTCATGCTGCTTTTATACTCATAGCATGGCTTCTAGCATCTTCTTTAAGGTAATAAAACAATTAAATATTTCTGGATTGTCTCCTCCCACAACAAATTTAAATTAATTTGTAATGATGATTCTAAAGGAATAAAATTATTTTATGTATAGTCTTTCAACAAATCTTTTTATCATATTTACATCAATATGTTTTGTAAAATTTTTGAGAAAATCGTTAAATTTAAGTAATTTTTTGTATTTATTTTTTTTCTAAATTTCTTTAGCAACCAATTTATTTAATTTCAATTGTATATTAAATTACTAACAAACCAAAAATGCTTAAGCCGCAATTAGACTATTGCAGAACTCTGCAATATTTCTGCAATGGTAGTTTGTAAAATATTCATTGCAGAAAAGTTTGGCAATGAACTCATTGCAAAACATTGCAATGAGTCATTGCAATGTTTTGCAATGAGTTCATTGCCAAACTTTTCTGCAATGAATATTTTACACACTACCATTGCAGATATATTGCAGAGTTCTGCAATAGTCTAATTGCGGCTTTAGATTAAACAATTTTCTCAAAACAAAATTTAACAAAACTTGTCTTTAAATATATTTGTTTTTTTGGAAATAGGCATAATGTAGTTTTTTCTTTTGACTTTTGAGTGTATGTTTACTGAAATATTTACACTTTAGGGCGCAAAATAATAATTTTACGCAATGTTATTTCAATTGGAAAAAATGCCTGCTTTGCACCCGATTTTTGAATCGTAAAATTGCATTTTTATTCGCCTACATATTAAAGTGTTACTTTATTACTGTAATCTGCGATCGTAAAGTGTCACTTTTTAACCTTTTGTTTGTCATAGTTAAGTCCAAAAAACATTTAAATTTGTATAAATTATATAAAAAATAAATTTTTACCGAAGCAACCTTTCGATTCAAAATTTCATAATCCAATCAAAATATTTTTTATCTTTTGTTGTCATAGTTATACAAATTGTTTGAAAAAAATAACAAATATTTTTCAAATGTTACTTGTTCCACATATTTTTATTTCAAAATTTATGCAAATTTTTACTTTTGATTTAGATTAAACAATTTTTGTATAAATATTTTGCTTGCGGCGAATAAAAATTAGTACATGACGCACGGACGTAAGCTATTTTGGATTTAATGCGGGTGCAAATATCGACTAGCTCCTCCATGGTATTTACGGTATACTCGTACAAAAAGTTATTTGTTAAAGAATTGCAAATTACTTCGATCTGAAAGACCGAAGTATTACATTCATCAGCTCAAAGTGAAATTCTTACTCCCACTTTTTTGGCATTTCTCGACGTTTTAGGACCTACTGATTCTAAAAAAGCAAGAAAAAAAAATGTATGTCTGTCTGTCGGCCAGCCGTCCGGCCGGCCGTTAGTCACAACCTACGAAATCTAGAAAACCGCTGGACGGATTTCCAAAATTTTTTTTTTCTAAAAATAGGTTTACTCAATGGGAAGAGCCGAAAGGATGATGTGTTCGGAAGTGTGTCAAAACAAGGAAATTTGCATATTTTTTGCTTAAAAAACGTTCATTTTAAGTGATTACGAGTGGGAACATTGAATTTGGAGAAATCTTGATGGTCGGGATTGGTATGTGAGACCAAAATCTATATTATTGCATAATAAGTTTGTCAATAAAATGTTGTCAAGTGTGTCAAAAGGAAGATTTCTATTTATTTTTTTACCCAATTTTTGTAGAAAAATAAAATTCATTTGTTTGATATGAAATTTTATTATTATTAAATTGAGAATTATGGCATTATAAGTTTGTCCAAAAAATGTTGTCAAGTGTGTCAAGAAAATGATTTCATTTATTTTTTTAGATAAGTTTTTGGAAAAAAAACTTAGCTGTTTGTTTACGTAAATATAATTGAACATGGAAATTTTTGAATTTGTTATAGTTTTTGAAATATTTTTGCAATTATGGAAAAGTTTCAATTTTTGATTTTGTAAGAATTTTTGGAATACTTTGAAAATTTTGAAAAATTTTAAATTTTTGATTTTATTATAATTTTTAAAATTTTGGAAAAAGTTTTAATTTTTCAATTTTTAAGAATTTTTGGAATATTATTAAAATTTAGAAAAAGTTTAAATATTTGATTTTATTCTAATTTTTGGAACATTTTTAGAATTTTGAAAAAGAAAATAGAATTTTTGAATTTTATATATATTTTTAGAATTTTGAAAAAAGTTTCAATTTTGGATTTTGTAAGAATTTTTGGAATATTTTTAGAATTTTGAAAAGTTTTAAATTTTTGATTTTATTATAATTTTTATAATTTTGGAAAAAGTTAAAAATTTTGATTTTGTTATAATTTATGCAATACTTTTAGAGTTTTTGAAAAAAGTTTTAATCTTTGATTTTGTTATAATTTTTGAAATATTTTTAGAATTTTGTTTGAATTGAATTTTGTTTGAATTTTTGATTTTATTTAATTTTTACAATATTTTTGGAATTTTGAAAGAAATGTGAATTTGTGTTTTTGAAATATTTTCTCGAAACGCTAAATGGAGAGGTTTTGAGTAGTTTGCTGATTGTATAATTTTTTCACTAAATTATGTTAATTTATGATCTGTTATAATTTTCCGACAACATATTGAAGTTTCGTGTTAGTTTTGTAATAAATTTCTAAACAGAGATAAAAAAATATATATATTTATATCTTATATGTTTATATTTATATACGTACTACTATTTATATTTATATATGTACATATTTATATTTATATTTATTTATTTATATTTTATTTATTATTTATTATTATATATTTATATTTATCATATATTTATATATATATATATATATATATATATATATATATATATATATATATATATATATATATATATATATATATATATATATATATATATATATATATATATATATATATATATATATGTATATATATATATATATATATATATATATATATATATATATATATATATATATATATATATATATATATATGTACTTTAACAAAGAGTTATGTTTGATATACATCGCTGCCCAAAACTAAAAACCATGTCCTCATAAAAGTTTTTTGCCGAAAACTATATCAAAATCCTTAACTCAGACCGAAGTCTTGAGCTGTGAGATTTCAGCCCCTTCATATTTTATTTTTTGAGATGTGATTGACTTTTTCTGACAATCGTTTTTGATTTGTTTAAAAAAACAGTAATAAAACGTCCATACATTTTAATTAATAGTTAATGATTTGTGTCTGCTAACTAGATAGGCTTCTAAGATTGTGTTGATAAACTAAAATTATGTATTTCATTTATATCAGAAAGTTTTAAACAAAACTAAGGATCTAAACCTTAAAACATTACTCAATTGAAATTTAGAATAATCTCACTGAAAATATGTCATGAATGATAACATTTTGTATTCATTCTTCAATTTTACTTAAATACAATTACAATACACTCCGTTATTTATTTAATGTTAAAACATAAAAATTCACTTCATTCCTAATAGAATTTCCTCTGCATTTTCAAACATACAAATCAGACAATGACAACAAACATCTCATTCGAACAAAATAAAAAAAAAAATTAAAAGTCTGCGCATGACATATATTGACATGATGAAATTTCACTCAACTAACTGAAACGTTCACTTGTTTTATTTTTATTTTATTATATTTCACTTATTATTATTATTTTATTCTTTATAAATTTTTTTAAATTTTTGCTCAATTTTTTTTTTTGTTCAAAAGTTGGAGTTGGATGTGGGCTATGGTTATATAAATTTATTTGTTTTATTTTTGATGAAGTGTAAGTAATAGGATTTTATACCATAATTTTTTAAAACCATAAAAAAACAATGTAAAATGGGAAAAAAAATTATAAATTGAGTAACAAAGTAATAACATTTTAATTATAATCTATTTTTGACACAGATTTAATCTACCTGGTAAAAATACTTAAATTATATTTATAAAATGTTGTTAGAAAGGTAAATTTTTCCCTTTTACCTATATATAAGTATTTGGCTCTTGTTCATACCAATTAGCATTTTGTTATTGATTAGAAAATACAACAAAAATGTAATCGGATTATTTTTTTTATAAGCCTTTAAGAAAAGGGTCAGAGAAGCCACATTAAAATTTTAGAGTTGAATATACAGTTTGTTTTATACGCGATCTAAAAAGATTTGTTTAATTAAAAAAACCTCTTTCCTATTTTTCAGAAATGCTGCATCGTTCTGATTTAATTATTATTAATATTTTACAAAGTTCACAGTATTGTGTAAGTTGCTTTTATTAAATCAACATCAAAAAAGTTTTTATTTTCTTATTATTTTGGCAGTAAATGTAAAAATAATACAAAGTTTTCTCTATTTATGTCGTTTTGTTTTAAATTTAAACAAACACAGTTTTTCTTTTTTGAATTTTTCTTAATTTTTAATTTGTTTTTGTTTTAAATAAAAATCTTTTAATTATATTTTGAATATACTTACTTCTTCTTCCCATAATAATTGATCACAATTATTATGGGAAGAAGAAACAAACAAATCTTTCTTCAGCAATTAGACATTTCTAGTTCAGAACACAAACTTTAACTAGTTTTAAAGATTACGTAAAACGACCAAACTAAGTTATAAAATAGTATTCATGAACTATTTCACATTTCCTTCATATACACAGATATTATCTCTACCATTAAATCGACTTTCAATAACACAAACAGTATACAAAAGCAGATTTCAAGAGATTAACATACAAAAAAATATGAGTTTTGCATAGTAAACATTTTTGCTCCTATCACTCCATTGATATTGTTGTTGTTGTTGTGCAAAACTTTTTTTTTCTCTTAATTCTCATCAATTTTAAGCTTAAACATCAAAAACTTTGCATCCAAATGAAAAAAAAATAATGAAAACAAATACTTGAAAGTTTATGATTTAATAGCTTTTGGTTTTTTTTTTGTTTATCATCTATTTGTAGAAATTATGATTTTTTATCATTTTGAAGATTATAAACCATTTATGAGAGAGCTTTACACAGCTTTTTATAAATGTACCTCATACAGCTTTATGAATTTTCCTCTACTTGTTTGGTTATACGAGTATCACATTAAATTATATTTCATATAAAAAAATTATTTTATATATAATAAAACTTTTTCCAATTTTATATAGTCCAGTAACTTTGTCGCCTGAGTGTATGGGGTAGTATGCGTCAAATCCGGTAGTTCTGATTTTTGCAGACTTGTTTATGATGTTGGCCTAATGAATAATCCAAGTTTGTGACCTCGAGCGCCGAACGCAACTTCGTCAAAAATCGCAAAAACCGCGAAAAAATCGTTATTTTTTCAAATTTTGGCGGTTATAGCCCTAAAGGGCTAGTTTTTTCTGTATCCTTTCTTAGGCCGTTTTTAAAGTAGACTAAATTTTCTACAATATGATACTAGAATTGTCTCTGTAGACCCAATAGTTTCCGAGATTAAGCCTTTCAAAGTTTATCACTTTTTTCGAACTTCGCAATTGCTTGCAATATACCTTTGTAGAGTTTTCTACATCCCTCTCCTAATAATTGTATTAATAGATATATGTGTGTGGTGGCCGATGAGAAAAGAAGATTATGTAACTGTACCTGATCATTTTTCTAGTTGCAGTAGCAGATATCCCAGAAGGTGACGATCTCTCCGATGTCGAAATGGAGGATGACTTGTGGGCACACGACGTCGACGATTCATCACCATCCCCTGATGGGGATATGCCATCCCAATACGTCAATCCATATACGGACGAACCTCAAGCGGAACCTTCCAAGAGGGCTAAATTAATTTAATTTTTTGATGTAGTCCAGTAACTTTGTCACCTGAGAGTATGGGGTCTAATCCGGTAGTTCTCATAGTATACGTCAAATCCGGTAGTTCTGATTTTTTGCAGACTTGTTTATGATGTTGGCCTAATGAATAATCCAAGTTTGTGACCTCGAGCGCTCAAAAATCGAAAAATCGAAAAAACCGCGAAAAAATCGTGTTTTTTTTTCAAATTTTGGCGATTATAACCCTAAAGGACTAGTTTTTTCTTTAAAGTTTTTTTGAATGTTTTTAAAGTGGGTTTGCTACAATATGATACCTAAATTTGCTACAGTATGATACCAAAACTGTCTCTGTAGACCCAATAGTTTCCGAGATTAAGCCTTTCAAAGTTTATCATTTTTTTCGAACTTCGCAATTTTTTGCAATTTATACCTTTGTAGAGTTTTCTACATCCCTGTCCTAATAATTGTATTAATAAATACATGTGTGTGTGGTGGCCAATGAGAAATAGTAGATTGTATTACTAGTGCGAATGTGTTTTCCAAACAAGAGTTAGTTTGCAGCATGACCGTAGGGAGTGCTGCAATAACTCGCGTTTGGAAAACGCATTCGCACTAGTTATACACACCATTTTTTGTAACAAATGCACAAACTTTATAAATATTGATTTAATTGTTAATTTAATCATTTATTTCCTGTTGCTGAACAACTGTTTGGAGAATATCAGTGTTCAGTGTTCACACTTCTCATTTTATTTTTTAACATCCCATCATAAAAGTACAGGGCTTCGATAGCATATTCAGGGTCACAGTTTATTTAGAACGACAGAATTGCAAAAAATTGCGAAGTTCGAAAAAAATGATAAACTTTGAAAGGCTTAATCTCGGAAGCCAGTGGGTCTGCAGAGACAGTTCTAGTGTCATATTATAGCAAATTTAGTCTACTTTAAAAACGGCATAAGAAAGATTAAAGAAAAAACTAGTCCTTTAGGGTTATAATCGCCAAAATTTGAAAAAATAACGATTTTTTCGCGGTTTTTGCGATTTTTGACGAAGTTGCGTTCGGCGCTCGAGGTCACAAACTTAGATTATTCATTAGGCCAACATCATAAACAAGTCTGCAAAAAATCAGAACTACTGGATTTGACGCATACGGTAATGTATAAAGGTACTGGACTAATATTTAAAAGCAAAAAAAAGTACGATAATTTTCCAAATATTTTATTTTGTGGAAAATTCTAATTAAATTTAATTTTGATTTGATTTTCACAGAATATTATAATAATAATATTAAATTACCGATAACACAGATAACAACAACAAAATAATTTTTTTTTACAAACAAATTGATAGTGTTAAAGTTCTCATTTTGTAAATGTTTTTGAAATTTTTTTCGCCTCCGTGTGGCTTATAGTCGTCGTTAATGATTGTGATATTGTACAAAAAAATTCAATTAGTTTAATTCGGATTGAAAAGGCGATACAACGAGAAAAATCTAGTCGATAATACATTCATGTTTAAACATTCTCTGTAAACTTTACTATAAAAATGACAAATATATGTTATTTTGTTATTTTGTTATTTTTATTATTTTGTCTATCAGTCATTTTTAGATTTTGATTCGGAGTCTCAACCTTTTTACAAAGAGGAAAACCTCACAACTGGTACAAATATGATGTTTGTCAGTGTGTCCTAGAGCGCTAGAGAACATAATTTTTGATAGATAATCATCGTTAAAGATCTCCGTAAATGTTGATGGGTATTATCAGCGTCGTTGCTCTGACACTATTTCATTTTGTTAACTTGTTATCAGGTGAACTTGCTATGTTAGGAAAAATAAAAGCTTTTAATATTATTTTGAGATTATTATATATTAATTGATTAATCTATAAAAATTTGGATATGATTCATACAAAAGAAAACAACGAAAAAATTAATTAGACATTTGGGCTAGAAATCTGAAATTTGTATAAACATTGAGTAAACATTTACAAATTTTTCGCTAGCGCTGTACTAATCCTGGTTAAACAAGCGCAATCGCACTGGGCCCCTTATTTTTGAGGCCCCCAAATAGTAAATACATTAGAGAAACTTCTCCAATAGCCAAAAAAATACTGCGAATTGAAAGATAACACAATGAAAAATATGAAGGGGCTGAAATCTCACATCTCTGAGATATCTAGACTTGGGTTTTGGTTAAGGATTTCGATATAGTTTTCGGCATTAAACTTTTATGAGGACATTGTGTTTAGTAATCGGCTGCGATGCATATCAAACATAAAACTCTTTGTAAAAGTACAAGTATTTTATTTCTAACATAATGTCAATCTCTTGTTACTTTACGCAAATAACAAGAGATTGACATTATGTAATTTTAAAACTTACGCCAAGTGCCAACGGCAAACAGTGTTAATTATATTTTATCTCTGTTTAGAAAATTATTACAAAACAAACACGAAACATCAATTCGTTGACGGAAAATTATAACAGATCGTATATTAACATAATTTAGTAAAAAGATGATACACTCAGCAAACTGCTCCAAAACCTCTCCATTCAGCGTATCAAGAAAATATTACAAAATCACAAATTCATATTTCTATTTTCAAAATTCTAAAAATATTCCAAAAATTATAACAAAATCAAAAATTGAATCTTTTTTAAAAATTTTTAATTTAAAAAAATTAAAATAAAATCAAAAATTTAAACTTTTTCTAAATTCTAATAATATTCCAAAATTCAAACTTTTCCCAAAATTCAAAATTGCAAGAATTATAACAATATAAAAAATTGATAATTTTTTCAAAATTCAAAAAATTATAATAAAATCTATATTTCAAATTTCTAAAAATTCTAAAAATATTCCAAAAATTCTTACAAAATCAGAAGTTGAAACTTTTTTTAAAATGCTAAACATATATATAAAATTCACAAATTCTACTTTTTTTCAAAATTCTAAAAATATCCCAAAAATTATAACGAAATCATTAATTAAAACTTTTTCCAAAATTCTAAAAACATTGCAAAATTATTACAAAATCAAAAATACAAACTTTTTTCAAAATTCCAAAAATATTTAAAAAATTATAACAAATTCAAAAATTTCCATGTTCAATTACATATACGTCATACAAACAGCTAAATTTTTTTTCCCAAACAATTGGCTAAAAAAATTAATAATATCATTTTTTAACACACTTGACAATATTTTTTTGTCAAACTTAGACTGCAATAAAATTCTCAATAATAATAATTTCATGTTCATTACATTTCATTTCATACAAATAACTAATTGTATTTTTTTCTAAAAAAATAAATGAAAATCATACTGTAATGAAGCGCTGCTTCATTGGTGAACCAATGAAGTGGCGTAACAGGCCGCGTACCTCGCGAGATTTATTTAAAGCCCCAAACTAGCTTCAGTAAGTGGGGTCGAACGAAGAATACCTGCTGCTCCAGCACAAATACAGTATTGTACGCGTGACGCATGATACGAACGGAAAAAAGCAAGTGAACGAATGAGACTCTGGCCACCCCCCCCCCTCCCCCCGTATACGAAAAGAACCGCGATCACCACATCCAATCCCATAATCCTAGCACATTCACACGATCTCGCACTTTATTATCCACTCCCTCACACACACACGCATACTCACATACACATGCACACATCCAGGTCCATACGCGCATTCACACTACGCGATACAGCCAACTCACCACATTCAATCAAATAGATTAGCTTGATATCATTTGCATGATTGTTGATATGTACGACATGAGATATACAACCCTAATACAAGCTGTTTTGGTTCCTGTTTAAGAATAGTAAGTAAGGTATATATATCAGAATTTATTAGCAGCGGTTCCACTGCTTCTACTAGCACGGACTGATCATATTTGTACAACTCATGCCATGAAACAATCATCGACGACAATATATATCCACGTTTCGAAATTGTGTGTTTTTTTTTATAAAATCGCAACAAGACCTCACTTATGTTTAGCAAACGAGATGCATATCCCCAAATGCAGCTGTTTCAATTCTACCGCTTTTGTACCCAGCTTAATAAAAACATACCTTAAAAGTTCTTCGAAGATAATAATGAAATCGTTTTTTTTTTGTTTCATTGTAATGTCGTGTAAAAATTATCGAATTGACAAAACATTATCAATTGAGACACGATAATTGGACTAAATATTGGAGTGATAACCTTAGAATGAAGGTATTCTTTTTCCATCCGCAATATCTTCTTTTACTAATCTATTCGTTACTGCTAATTCACGAAGACAAACTATGTCATTGGATTGTACAATTATTAATTAGCTATCCAATTTTTAATTTTCAATTTATTTTTAAGTCTTTATCAATAATTTTTACAATACTTTATACAAAATTCTTGTTTACAGGTTTCCAACTGGATTCTGACAGACATATATGCATGCAACAAATATACTCGCTCATACGTACCCACATCCACACATCCATATACACACTCTCATACACCTACATACTTAAACATAATCATTCATATAAAAAAATAAAATAAATTCCAAATATGACTCACCCCATAGTAAGGTTTGATCCCGCTGCGCAAGATTAATTACTCATTCAACGTCATCCAGACCAAGGTTTGAGGAATGATAACGCCCAGGTTGACAAATTGTTACAATAAAAGTTTGTTGTTGATGACTGTACTCGCTGATATTCCGGAACTATATGCAATTATCCGGCCTTCAGGATGCCGGCAACGTTGGAAAGTTGATACAGTAATAAAATTTGTTGATGATAACGGAGGGTGTCGATCCTCCGAAAATACATCCAAGTACTTTGCGTTCAAGATGGCGACACTGTATAGCACAAAAGAAAGGCTGTGACGAAAATATACCAGAAGTACTCAGCTACCGGATGCAATGGTAGCATGCGGTTGATTATGGGATAAATACATTTTAAGAAACCATGAAATATTACTATTTTAATTTAATTACAGGATCTAATAAATTATCACAAACAATAAAAAAATTTTTCTATTTTAATTTCATTACACTAATGAATTTTTTAATCACATGATCTAATAAATTATCACAAACAATAACAAATTTTTCTATTTTAATTTCATTACGCTAAGGAATTTTTTCGAGACCAAAACTTTGGATAAATTTTCACCATTTTAAGTTACTCCCATGATCTACTAAATTATCACAAACAATAGAAAAGTTTCCATTTTTAATTTAATTACGCTAATGAATTTTTTTTTGGGACCAAAATTTTGGATAAAATTTTACTATTCTAATTCAATCACAGAATCTAATAACTTTTCACAGACAGTAAAAATGTTTCTATTTTAATTTAATTTTAATTTTTAATAATTTGATTTAATTTTTACTAATAAAAGGAATTATTCTTTTTGGATACCAAAATTTTGGGATGATCATCCATCACAAGATGTCAAAACAAAAAAACAGATGTTATCTGTTTGGACAAATAGTCGAAACAAGAGACCGAAGACCTCTATCGGTTGACATTTACAGTTCAAAAAAGGCCGTTTTCAAACGACACCAGAAAAATGGTAGGCATTATCTGGTAGATTGTTTTATTTTCAGCGATAAAAAACCCACTAAAGAGTTTGCTCATCTGTTTCGTAACAAACTTGAGAAAAAATATTGTAAGAGATGATTATGAATTGAATGTAAGAAATTGTGTTCAAAAAAAACTATTTCAAAAGTTATTGACATTAAAGTAAACGAGCAGTAACATATTGAACTCAATTTATATATTAGTGCATGTGAGAAAAACAGGGCGACTCTAAATCACGAAGATTGGACAACTACTTCGTAACAATACTTAAAAAATAAATGAAAATCATTCTTTTGACACACTTAACGATTTTTTGAAACACTTCATGTGTCTTATTTAATGTTCAATTACATTTCATGTCATCCAAATAATTACTTTTATGTTTTATATATTTCTAGTCGAAAATCGAAGTAATGTTTCCCATAATCACTCAATCGTTTGACACACTTTGTGGAGAACATTTAAATTAAATTTCAAAAGTTCAAATTCAGTTGGCGATGTTTTTAACATAATGACAAATTTAAAAAAACAAATTAGTTTCATATAGAGTTCTTGTTTTTCGATTTGAAAAATAATTAAAAAGTTCCTTTTTTTTATTATTTTAAATAATATAATAATGTTATAAGAGTTTCAAGTATTTAATCTTCATAAATATGTACTTCACTAGAAATGTACACTAATTTTTGTTTATATCAGAGAAAAAGATTTTGTTTTCGTATACTTCGCTAGAAATCTAGACTAATTTTTGTTTTTTATGCAAAAAAATGTTTGTTTTCTTCAACTTCGCTAGAAATGCAGACTAACTTTTGTTTATATAGGAAAAAAAGTTTTAGTTTTCTTATAGTTCGCTAGAAATGTAGGCTAATTTTTTTTTTTTAAGCGATATAATATTGATTTAAGAAAAAGTTTTTGTTGTCAAAAAAATGTTGTCAAGTATGTCAAAAGAAAGATTTTTATTTATTTTTTTGGAAAAACATAAAATTAATTGTTAGTATGAAATAAAATTTTATTATTATTATAGAGAATTTTGGCATTATAAGTTTATCACAAAAATAATGTCAAGAGTGCCAAAAAATAATTTCATTTATTTTTAGTCAACTTTTTGGAAAAAAAATGTAGCTGTTTTTATGACGTTTTTATGAAAATGAAATTGGACATATATAGTTTTCGGCAAAACACTTTTATGAGGACATGGTTTTTAGTTCTGGGCAGCGATATATATCAAACATAGTGTTTGCAATCTTGGTATCCGGGTACCCGGATACCCGGGTATTTAGGAAGATTTTTCGGGTATTTAATATCCGGATATTTTGGTCGGGTACCCGAACAAAAAAAGGTCCAGTTTTTTCTCAATAAAATTTACAAAATAAAATTCAGCTCATTCTCTTTTTGCAAATTTGAATTATTCTTTATGCTAGTTGTTGACAAATGATTCTATTCTAACCATACAAATTGCAATATGTCCATAAACATTAAACCAACCACATCCGTAAACATTAAACTGCCCTCTAGTTAATTATTATTGTTTGGATTACGAAAACAACAGAAAAACAACGAAGAACACTTAACAAAATTTATGGAATTTTAGTTCTTGTTAAAATTAAAATTAAGTCATAAAAAATTAGGGATCTTCATTGGTTATTTGTTTATATTTAGTTTAAACTAGAAACAGTAAATATATTATGATAAGCTTTTATTTAAGATTTAAACTAATAATTAAAATAAGTGTCATCGAAAGTTTGGGACCAGTTCAAGAAAATGTCATCAGATAAATCTCGGTGCCACGTTAGTTGGATGCGCACGAATAATTTCAACTAAATGGGGAAATATGTCAGCAATGAAAAATCAAATCGGATAATGATGCGGCTAATTATAATATTGAAAATTTACAACTACAAAAATGTATTGCTGTCTACACAAGATCTACTATAGATAACAGGGGTACTACAGTTGATAAAGAGCTGAAAATGTTGTATGTAAATAAAGGAAACCGAAAAAATGATAGAAAATTTAAATCACCCGTTATTGACCGTGAAGCCAACATCCACTTTATCGGAGCGGTTTTTTTCTACTGCAGGAATTTAAAAAAGAAAATACGAAATCGGATGCGTACAGCTACCCTAAATGTTTTAATATTTTTGAAATATTATTTTACAATTAAAAAATGATCAATTTTTAGTTTACTACTGTGAGGTTTTTTTTATTGTTTTTCATCTTTTAATTTTTTTATAACTACCCGGGTTATCCGGGTAATCCGGGTAATTTGGAAAATACTATTCGAGTAACCGGGTAATTTGAAATCGGGTAATTTGCAATCATTAATCAAACATAACTCTTTGTTAAAGTACAAGTATGTTTTTCACTCTGTTTAGAAATTTATTACAAAACTAACACGGAACATCAATACGTTGCCGGAAAATTATAACAGATCATAAATTAACATAATTTAGTGAAAAGATGATGCAATCAGCAAACTACTCAAAAACCTCTCCATTTAGCGTTTCGAGAAAATATTATAAAATCACAAAGTCATATTTCTTTCAAAATTCCAAAAATATTTTAAAAATTAAATAAAATCAAACTTTTTTCAAAATTGCAAAAAATTAGAATAAAATCAAATATTTAAACTTTTTCTACATTACAATAATATTCCAAAAATTCTTAAAAATTCAAACTTTTCCAAAATTCTAAAAATATTGCAAAAATTATTACAAAATCAAAAATTCAAACATTTTTCAAAATTCCAAAAATTATAATAAAATGAAAAATTTAAAGTTTTTCAAAATTCTAAAAATATTCCAAAAATTCTTACAAAATCAAAAATTGAAACTTTTAAAAAATTCTAAAAATATATATAAAATTCAAAAACTATTTTTTCAAAATTCCAAAAATATTGCAAAAATTATAACAAAATCGAAAATTGAAACTTTTTTCAAAATTCCAAAAATATTTCATTTTTCTAAATTCCAATAATATTCCAAAAATTCTTCAAAATTTAAACTTTTTCCAAAATTCTAAAAATATTGCAACAATTATTACAAAATCAAAAATTGAAATTTTTTTCAAAATTCCAAAAATTATAATAAAATCAAAAATTTAAAATTTTTCAAAATTCTAAAAATATTCCAAAAATTCTTACAAAATTAAAGCTTTTTCCAAAATTCTAAAAATATTGCAAAAATTATAACAAAATCAAAAATACAAACTTTTTTCAAAATTCCAAAAATATTTCAAAAACTATAACAAATTCAAAAATTTCCATGTCGTATTTCATTTGCAATTACATATACGTCATAAAAAAATGTCCCCAAAAAAACGTCCCCAAAAATTGGCTAAAAAAATAAATGAAATCATTTTTTGACACACTTGACATTATTTTTTTGACAAACTTATAATGCCATAATTCTCAATAATAATAATAAAATTTCATTTCAAACAAATAATTAATTTTATTTTTTTCCAGAATATGGGGTAGAAAAATAAATAAAAATCTTTCTTTTGACACACTTGACAACATTTTTTGACAAACTTTTAATGCAATAATCTAGTTTTTGATCTTCCATACCAATCCCTACCATCAAGATTTCTCCAAATTTAATGTTCCTACTCGTAATCACTTAAAATGAACGTTTTTTAAGCCGAAAATATAAAAATTTGTTGTTTTTGACACACTTAATGATTTTTTTGACACTCTTCCGGTACAGTTATCGAACACTGCGTCCTTTCGGACCTGTCCCTTGAGTATACCTATTTTTATAAAATAAATTTTTGAAATCCCTCCAGTGGTTTTCCCTGCAGCGTGTAGGTAATGACGGAAGGCCGACCGACAGATATAAATACATTTTTTTTTGCTTTTTTAGAATCAGTAGGTCCTTACACGTCGAGAAAAGCCAAAAAAGTAGGGGTAAGAATTTCACTTTTGGCTCATGAATGGCTCATGAGACAGACGTACACTTTTTTTTTGCTTTTTTAGAATCAGTAGCCTAAACCGTCGAGAAATGCCAAAAAAGTAGGGGTAAGAATTTCACTTTTGGCTGGCTCATGAATGTAATGCTCAGGTCTTTCAGACCGAAGTAACATCAATTCGTCGGCGGAAAATTATAACAGATCATTATTAACATAATTTAGTGAAAAGATGATACACTCAGCAAACTACTCAAAAACCTCTCCATTTAGTGTTTCAAAAGAATATTACAAAATCCAATGACAAACTTCTAATGCAATAATCTAGTTTTTGATCGCACATACCTATCCCGACCATCAAGATTTCTCCACGTTTATCATTACTACTCATTATCACTTAAAATGGACGTTTTTTAAGCAAAAAATATGCATATTTCCTTGTTTTGACACACTTTACGATTTTTTTGACACACTTCCGGTACAGTTATCGAACACATCGTCCTTTTGGACCTGTCCATAGAGTATACCTATTTTTATAAAAACAAATTTTTGAAATCCCTCCAGCGGTTTTCTAGATTTCGTAGGTAATGACGGACGGCCGGACGGACGCCCGGCTGGCAGACAGACATGCATTTATTTTTGCTTTTTCAGAACCAGTAGGTCCTAAAACGTCGAGAAATGCCAAAAAAGTAGGGGTAAGAATTTCACTTTTGGCTCATGAATGTAATACTTAGGTCGTTCGGACCGAAGTAATTAAACCTTTCGTAAATAGGAAATGAATAAGTTCATTTCTAGTTTGGTTGAAGACCAGTACAGTGTACCTTCAGTGTAGACCAGTACATAAGTACAGTGTAAAACTCTCACAGAATACCAATATTTACTCGTATGAATTTAATGCACTCGCTACGCTCGTGCTTTAAACTTTCATGCTCGTGAGATATTAATATGATTATGTGTTCGTAATACAATATAGAATATACTATTATGGAGCAAATTTGTATTATGAATTGAACTTAAAGAATTTTAAATTTTTTAGCTTAACGAGACAAACTTCGTACTTTAATTTAAAAACTTTATAGCCTATTACAATGTATTTTATGATGAATGAATGCATTTTATTTTTACCGGGTATCGGATAATGAAAAATGCCAGTTTCGAGTGAACGGGTATTTCAAAATTGGTATGGGTAAGCCGAATCTCATATTCATTCATAGAAACTTTTTGTATTTTCAGAAACTTTGCTTGTGAATCTTTATTTTAAATGTTATTATTATCATCATTAACTTCATACTTTGTTATTTGATTTGACCTATGTTTCTGTAAACGATTTACGTTTTTTCTTCCTAGCAGTATTCCATTACATTAATTCGTTTTATCGCAAAATAGAAAAGAATTTCAAAACGAAATAAATTACATTAATATCATTATATCAATTTACCTAACTCTTGACTGCATCCAAAAGCCTAGCAAGAAGGCAAATTGTAATTTTAATTTTATCAACAATTTTCTTTTCTCATTTTATGCTCAGTTCTTTGTTGTTTACCCCCACTCATCTTCATTCCCTCCCCGTTTATTAATATAGAATCAATACGATTCCAACCTATATAGTTCCCTATCACAAGATCTGATATTCTTTTGTGAACACATTTAAAATAATTGAAAATTTATAGAAAAATAAAATGTTAAAGGTCAACAATGTGTCCTCACCATAAATTTTCGTTTCGACCCAAATTGCAAAAAAAAAACAAACTGACACACGTGGAATAAAAAGAATATAATAAAATAAAATAAAAGCAAAAATGTTCTTTTGATATTTCTGTACACAAGCCTACGATTGGAAAGAGGAAAAAATCAATAAATTTCCTTTTCAAAAAGTTTAGGGAGGAAAATGTACGTAATTTCGTAAATTAAAGAGAATTAATGGTTTTTATATAAATAATTATTTTTCCATTTCTATTTATGTTCCTTGAAGAGTTAAATTATAAATATATAATCCTATAATCAATATAAATTATATTGGAGCTTGAAACAGTTCAATTGAAATTTTGAGTTAAAAGAACTGACAGAAGTTCTAGAATACATCAAAGGAAGGCAAGAACGGATTAATAATAATTAACAATTCTGTTTTGTTTTATAAATAATTAATTGAGCGTCATTTTCACTTACTTGAGTATTTAAATTTAAAGTATATTCAAACAAATTTGTAGAACATATTTACTTACATATGAAGGGATCATACCTTTGAAACGCCGTGAAATTAAATAATGTTAAATTTGAATATAATTCTTTTCAAGAACGTAATAAGATTATAAATTTAATTGGCTTAGAAGAAATTAATACAATATAAATGTACCATACATATATAAATGATATATTTTACTCCCGTTAGGTTATGTCCAAAGATTTAGTGGTCTATTATTAAAGCTACAGAATTTTTTTAAAACAATTTCATCAAAAAAATATTTAAAAACAAGTTTAATTTTTTCCATTTTCCAAAAATAAGGAAATGATTCTTCTTTTTAATTTTGTCTAGTTTCATTTTTGTTCGGAAAATTTAGCCGCAAATATTATAATAAAAATGTCTCATTCAAGAACAACAACAACAAAAACGGGTTTAAGTAGAGGAAAATCAAACAAAATAACAAAGAAAGAAGCAAAAAAAATTTCAATTCGTTTGAATTTTATTTTCATTTTTCCTTCTGGTTCACTGTTATGATAATAACAAAAAAAAATACAAACAACCTTAAGAAACAGGATAATAGATGAAAATAATTATTTAAGAAATAAAATAACCAACAAAACTGTAATGTTGGAAAATGAAAATAAAAATTTCATGAAACTTTTCTTATCGAATTTTCATTTAAATATATTATGAGTAAGGAAAATAAACATTTTGTATTAAAAATGTCTACCTGTGTTTCGCTTTTATTGGAACATGATGATGGTTTTTTGGGTGATGTATATTATTTTGCTCAGTTAAAGCGTCACGCCAGAAATTTGTTTTTCAATTTAGGAAAACAGTTAACGCTTTATATAAACATGACATGCTTTATGCTTGTGACAGTGAAAAAAGATTCAATACATTTGAAATTTGTTAAATTACTTTTGCATTAAAAAGTAAAAACACAAAACCAATATATTTATTTTTAATGATAATTAGTTTTTAAAGAACTGCAAAAACGGTCCTGAAATGAACAGTCTGGTATAAACTAATTAAGCTTACTTTTTTACCCAATTCTATACACTATTAACCACAATAATCAATTTTCCCTAATTCTAATCGCAACAATCTGTGGCGCAGCTTAGAATTAAAACATTTAAATTTAATTTTTAATCAACTAGTTAAGCAAAACGAAAAACAAAATTAAATGGCTTCTTTTCAGTTACTTGAATTTTTATGTTTATAATAAAAAAAGTTGCATGTTAGTTTCTGCTTTGTGAACTGCGTTCCAATTGAATGCTAAATGGTGTCCGCAATGCAAAATCGATTAAGCATATTTTCGAGTTGAATAAACCCGCCATTCGCATTCTAAATTTTTGTAGACTTATTTTAACTGACAGTTAAACATTAACTTCAAATTTTTCCTTTACGAATAATTTCCACAATTGTTTTGCAGTTTCAAATTCTATTATAAAATTTAAAGTCTGTGTTATTAAATATAAGAATATATTATATATTTAATATTGTGCATCAAATCATTGTTTGGTCAGGCAATCAGCTTCCATTTGAGAAAGTTTATTTATTTTTATTTTTAACTTTTAAGTTTGAAACTATAAATTATTTTCTAGTTTTAATTGTAAAAAAGTCAAAAAATTATGTTATCAGCTGGTGTTCAAATTTATAATTATTTAGAAGAAATGAATTGGAACGATATCTAAATTTTTAAATTTAGTACGATTTAGAAGTTGAAAATCATTTAGCATTTGATTGGAACGCAGTCTTAATAAAAATAAAATTAGAATGATCCATAAATCATAGTCCCTGGGCCCACGCCTATTTCATTTGATGATTACCACATATTCTATACTTCGTGAGGCGCCAGTCCTTGACGAGTTCGAAAACTTTTGTTCTGGCACTTTCCTCGATTCGGCCGCTTTTTCGTTCAGCAAGCTCCGAGCTCAAAATGCTCAAAATGCTGATTGCCCGGGATCTTGTAAATTTGCTACCACAATTTTTTTAGGTGGAAATTTGTTTTAGAACACGTAAGGTAACCTTTTCCGACAAATATGTGTCTATTATTGTCGAGTCTGACAATTGACATTTGGCATGTTTGGGTTGTTGGACTCGATAAAATCTTTTTTTCGGTTTTGGTTTTTGGCAATTTTAGTTTTTCTGATATAAACAAGAGCTTGATTGCTAAAGTTTTGAAAAGTGATGTCGTAATTGGTGCGCTGTTTTCGTGCGTGATCTATCGAAAAATGTTGAAGTGGATCATTGCTCTATCGATCGAAATAGGAGAATAGGAGACAATTTTTTGTCGGACAAGGCTACCTTCGTGTTCTAAAACAAATTTCCACCCAAAAAAAATTATGGTAACAAATCTACAAGATCGCGGGCAATCGGCGTTTTTCGGAGCTCGCCGAATGAAAAAGTGGCCGAATCGAGGAAAATGGCAGAACAAAAGTTTTCGGACTCGTCAAGGACTGGCGCCTCACGAAGTATAAAATATGTGGTAATCATCAAATGAAATCGGCATGTGCACAGGGACTATCAGTATATGTAATAATAAAACTATAATTTAAGTAAAATTTAAGTAATGTTTAATGAATTTTATAGATAAAGTAAAAACGATGAAAATTAAGTAAACTAATTAAGAATTCATTAATTATTAATTTATTGAAAAATAAAATGTTATTTTTTTGGGAAAATTTTCAGAAATGAAATAAATAATTAATGGAATATCAAAATTTATTTGACGGAAGAATAAGTATATTCATTTGGAAAATTATAATTATATTGTATTTAAAAAATGAATATATGTGTTTGTGTTGGAATACCAAAACGACAAAATACAACACATCAAGAAATTGGAATAAACATTTAATCTTGAGGAACTAGTGCTATAGCGTGAATGACAAGCTATAAATCTATCTAATTAATCTCTGTTATCGATCGATACAGCCATTACTTCAACATTTTTCGACATATCGCGCTCCAAAACATCACGCCAAAACGCTTCAACACTTTAGCAATCAATCACTTGTTTATATCAGAAAAATTAAAATTGCTAAAAACCAAAACCGAAAAAATGATTTATGGTTTTATAAAATCAAAACCGTAAAACATTACAAAACTAAAACAGCAAAATCCAGAAATTTTTAAGCATTCAAGATTCTAAAAATAAAAAACACAAAATTTAAATGTAAAATAAACAAATCCACAAACCAATGCGAAGTCAGTTTACTCAGTTCAACAATTTATTTCATTATATGTTATTTATGTACCAACAATAATAGTTAGTTATGTACGTACTGAGGCTGCAAAGTTTTAAGTTATCGCCCGGGTGAGAACTCACTAGGGCTGAAATTAGCTTTGCACCTGTGGTACATACAACACTTTGTAACGACGGACTATTTTCAATTTTTACTCTAAAATAATAGTATTCATATTCAAAGGAATTCGCTAATAATTTATTAATTTATTCTCTTCAATTGTAATAAGCGTAGGGACATTTGTTTGTACTACTGTGCAAAAACATTTTTTGTTGACGGTTTAGTTACGTCACTCAATTAATAATACATGTTTTGCATAAATGATTGTTTAATTTGTAAAAAGTAGAATTGTAGAGAGGGGAACAGGAAACCTAATATATGTATATAAGCGATCAAATTGTTTGGATCGAAGAGAAGTATATAAATTTAAATCAAATGATTAGTAATTAATTGAAAATAAAACAAAAAGTCAAAAACTTGTATAAATTTAATGATACAAAAAATGTAAATTTTTATTACATAAAATTAAATTATGATATCGAAGTTTTTTTTAATGTAATGAGTTTTAGTGTAAATTGTTTGATAAATCATTTAGTAAATAAAATGAAAATGAATCTAAAACACAAATTCAAATACAAAAACGTGAAAACAGTTATTCAGGTGAAGTAATAATGAAATCGTTCAACACACTTTTAATACACTACGGTATACCCTACGGTGACGCTTCATTCCAAGCCGTTACATGTTAAATGCAAATATTCATAAATTTTATGTCAATCAGCAAGCGGCTAAAGAAGTTAATGATATTGCAGGGCTTTGAAGTACAAATAATTATTGGCGTATAGAAAAATTTGATCAAACTATGAGGGATATATTTCAAGTTGGCAGAACTAATTTAATTTTATCATTTCATGATGCTTTTAAAAAAATCAACATTTGTTCACAGGACTAGTTTTGGAAGAAGATAACGTTCAAGAAATAAATTAATGTAAGCCTTTTTGTATTTTGATTTGTATAATTTTTGTTGATTTATTTTGACACTGCTAGATTATTTTCTCTGTTAGCTTATTGATAGTTTCTTTACATTATTCAAAGTTATTCGAATAAATAAGAGATTTGCAAGTGTAATTTTTTTGTCATAAATTCAATAGTTTTCCGGTTTAATATTTTGTTTTGTTTGAAAAAGTCCAATTTTTTCCTAACAACTTTTTATTTTTCCTGCAAGAGGGCGTAAGTAGCAATAAGAGGGCGAAAAGTAATAATAAGTGGGTGTAAAACATGTTTTTTTTTGACTGGTTTACTTTACGGCCTCTATTACTTAACTTTACGACCCCTCTTTATTCCTTTTCGCTGTTATCTTTCCTAGGACACTAAGAAATAATTACAAATTCGAGTTTTTTTTTTACAAAATCTGTTGTATAATAGTAAATTACAATATGTGTCACAGCAACTCGTAGCTACTTTTTAAGACCTAGATTGCACAACAACATGCGTTCGGAGGCGTTGATGGAGCCTTTTTTTTAAACCTTTGTTTGTTGAAGCCACTCGAGACTGATTACTGCAATCATCCAACCTTCATAGTTTTAATAGATCTGTCGATCGTTTGTTTCGAATTAAATGGTTTCAGTAATGTTTTGAGTAGAAACGTATACATCGTCAGTATAAAAGCAATGACGATCAAAATGGAAAACCTTGGAAAAATTTTGCAGTACATTGGTGTCCATTTTTGATCGCCATTACGAAGAGTGAAAATTGGACTTTTAACAACGTACATAAGACAGATTCTGTGATACAGCAAAAAATTTCTGCAGCCTTCCATATATATCAACGGCGATTGTTTTAAAAAATTCTAATCACGATTTGTTGTGTACATTGAAGTCACGGGTAACCATTACCTCACAACCAGGAAATTTTGCTTCAATTTTGTTCACATAATATAAGTCCATTACAAAATTGGAGCTGGCATAAAGCTATTGTATTAAAAAAAAAATTCAGGTAGAAAAACTTTTAATACAACTGTGTTGTGGCCATCATCATGTAGCTCAACGTTAACGGGATAACGTTTAAAGCTCAACGTTAACAATGGATAACGTTTATATACAACACTCTCACTCATGTCTGGGGGATAGTTTTCAGAAAGTTTGTTTCTGTGAGAAAAAGAAAATGCGATTTGTGAGTCATGCTCAAAATAATGTTCCACGTCGTCACGGTTGGCGTTCAATCCACAAATATTTTAGATTTAAAGGTTAAATTTGTAATCAAAAATGTTTTTTGTTATTTTTGTTTTAATGGATAACTAAAAAATAAATAAATCATATCATATAAAAAATATGACATCAATATTTCATATCATATTGTTTCCACAAGTTTGAATGAATGAAATTTCACCAACAGGGGTAACAGGCGCGTAGAGGTGTGTACGCTCTGAATTGTATGACTGAATAACAATTTCTATCAATCAAAAATTTAAATAGTTCCAACCTTACAAAACACGTATCGTATGCACTGAAAAATCACAATTGAAAAGAACTGTACCGCCTTTTTACAATTAAATATTAAGAGACCTACCTTCCATCTGATAACAGTTAAATAACAAATCATAATATCCTAATTCATACATACCTAAATTCCAAATCATTTTGCTCAAATATTATTATTTGTTTTGATCCTTTCCCCAAAAGAATAAAACACAAATAAAATTCATGTTATCCTTTAATTAAATGTTTTATCAAATTTTGATTGAGAATTAGAACTCCCTTAAAAATAAAATCTAAC